>CM052651.1:153920313-153978610 GCA_028533165.1 Leontopithecus rosalia
TGTGTAACCAGGAGTAGACATGGTTTTACTGTTCCTGTAAGCTGTGTGTTCATGGAATTGTGTAACCAGGAGTAGAGATGGTTTTACTGTTCCTGTAAGCTGTGTGTTCATGGAATTGTGTAACCAGGAGTAGAGATGGTTTTACTGTTCCTGTAAGCTGTGTGTTCATGGAATTGTGTAACCGTGAGTAGAGATGGTTTTACAGCTCTTTGTAATGTGAATTTGACTTTAATTTTTCCTAGATTTATATAAAAATAGTTTTGAAATACATGAAAATACTCTCTTAAATGTTATCAAATGTAGGCACTGATGTCATCTCTAGGTCCTAGGCATGAACATTGGATGCTTCCTGAATTGTTTCCCACATTTGCCATCAGCTGTAACCCGTAGACATTTGTGGGGAAGACGGTGTAGTTTCCAGGGGCTCAAGCTGACGGATGCCTATTTCACCATGATCGGGTCCACCCATCACCATCTGGCCCGGTGGGAGCCCTGCTTGGGAAGCATGATAACACCAGGGTGTGAGAGCTGCCCCTTCCCAGCTGGCACTCCACCGTCCCGGCCGCCCTGGCTGACCACCTGCTCCCGACACCTCATTCAGCTGGCATTGCACAGGGGTGCTGAGGCTTGACTTCTGTGGGCTGACATGGGGGTTTGGTTAAACCCGTGTGCTCTGCAGGGCTTGAAGAGAACATAAACCTTTCGAGGCTCAGGTTGGAGAATTATTGTTTTTTTAGTTTCTGCGCCTAGGTGTATAGATAGGGAGTACCGTTTTCTAAGAAACCTTTCTCGGAAGCAGTGTTTCTGCGGATCTTAGAGGTCTGCTGCTTTACTGCGCATATAAATCACGGCAGCCCCAGCCCTGAGCGGCGCCCCTAGAGCAGAGGTGGAGACGCTGGCAGAAGGCGTTTTACACATGCCAACGAAAATCTTTAAACGATCCAGCCCAGAGCTCCTCAAACTGGCTCTGAAATTATGAGATCAGCATTTATAAAGTTGTCCCCGAAGCACCTGGCAGCGTTCAATATTGTCATCGACTAGAAACATAACCCCTCTCTTCCCTTCCATCTGTGCTGATTTCATTCCGCTGGAATTCTTCCCGGCTTCACGGCAGAAAGAGAAGTCACAGGCTCTCCTCTTCCCCATTTATGCCTACAGAAGGGGCAGCTCCCTCTTCTTGGAGTTTCAGAAAGGATATGAAATTAAACCAAATAGAAATGGCTTCTTCGATTCTGCATGTAGTTTTACTTTTATTATTTTTTCATTCATTCATTTAGCACAAATACTGATAGTCAACAACACTCAAACCTTCTTCCCGGGAAATAGCATTGAATAAGAGAGGTGAGGCTCCGCCTCTCCCATGTTTTACAGTCTGCCGGGGGCATCGGAACCAGAACTGCTGTCCCTTGCTGCCAACAAAGCCCTCAAACTGAACTGGTCTCAATGTACTTTGCACTCAGCTGTTTGGAGGCAGGGAAGTTCTGGAGGATGTCAGCAGTTCAAAGATGCAATTGTCACCCTCAGGACGGGTGAAACACAGCTACGCTAGGAAAGTGCTGCAGAAATGGGACTTCATTCCCCTGTAAGATTCTGCAGAATTTGGACACTGATTCTATTTAAAGGAAGTTAATAAAAGTCACCTGATTTTGTATTTGGAAGCCTTACAAAAGCAATCAGAATAGTTTCCATTTTCCAAAAGTGCTGCCTTAGGGCCAGTGGTTTCACCTAATACCACTGATTACAGGTAAAAGCGACACTGGCAGTCCCACTTTAAAACAGACTGTGATAGGCCACATCAGCCAGCAGCCAGAGGGGCCACATTTTTCCACTTCACTTTTCATGTGGATAAAGGAAAAAACAGCGGCGTTTAAAACTCGAGAGTAGGAAAAGGAAACATCGAAACAGCATTTTGACAGAAATGGCAGATGCCTGGGAAGCCAGTGCCACTGCCCGCCGTGGGGAATGGGACACAGCACGACTCAGGGGTAGGGGTCACCTGGTTTGAATTCTCAGTAGCCGTGCATTCTTGGGCTGACCCTTTAAAACCTGTTTCCCCACTTGCAGGATGAGAGTAACAGCTTCTATGCGCTGCATTGCTGAGAGAATTGAAACTTGTCGGACACTCAGGGCTGTTAGCCCCTTCTCCAGGGTGCAGATAAATGACTTGAGGGCCCAGAATGTTGGTCAGGGAGACACATGCATCAGAGACAGGAAGGCTGCATTTCATTTTACCATGCAGCAATCCCTACTTGAAAATCTTTTTATTTATTTTTATTTACTTATTTATTTTTTGAGACGGAGGTTCGCTCTTGTTACCCAGGCTGGAGTGCAATGGCGCGATCTTGGCTCACCGCAACCTCCGCCTCCTGGGTTCAGGCAATTCTCCTGCCTCAGCCTCCTGAGTAGTTGGGATTACAGGCACGCGCCACCATGCCCAGCTAATTTTGTGTATTTTTAGTAGAGACGGGGTTTCACCATGTTGACCAGGATGGTCTCGATCTTTTGACCTCGTGATCCACCCGCCTCGGCCTCCCAAAGTGCTGGGATTACAGGCGTGAGCCACTGCGCCTGGCCCCAAGTCGGGGTTTGGTTGTGTTTCGTCTTTGGTCTGCTCTGCCATCTTCCGCTTCCTGGTGTGCTTTGCGGCTTGTTCCTGCCCTAGCTATTAGGCCATTGGATGTAGCAGTGATCATGTATTTTGGAGAAAGACTGTTGTTCTTTTTGTCAGCATAGAAAAGCCCCCCAACCTGCCTGCAGTGACTTCCCCTCACCCTGATTGGTGGGAATGGCCATGCACGCCTGCCCAGACCCAGACCTGCCTTGGGCTGGTGAGGAGAGGGGAGGGGGCCTGTTGTGTTTCCTTTTTCAGCACCCAGGGCTGGCTGGGGTCACCCCTCTGGGCACCCACAGCCACATGGAGCGGGTCTATGGCTAAGAAAGTCTTGATTTTGTTACAAAAGTGGAAGCGGAGGCCCCCGACAGGGTCTGGTGCCTCATGCAAACCGTTAGACAGGTGGTAGACACAAAGACGGCAGAGCTGCTGGGGCAAGACTGTGCTGGGCCCCGTGATGGCAGGTCAGGGTGCCAGCACAGGCCTCTCTGAGGCTGAGATGCTGGAGCCAGTTGTAGCCACTGTGGATGGGGAGGGTTGTTTCAGGCAGACGGCCGGGAGTGCAGACTCCTGGCGGAGATGAGTCTGGTGTGTGTGAACGCAGGGCGGGGCTGGGATACAGTTTGGATGTGTCCCTCCCCAAATCTCATCTTCAATTGTAATTCCACGATCCCTACATGTTGTGGACCCACCCCAAGGGAAGTGATTGGATCCTGGGGTGATTCCCTCCTTGCTGTTCTCGTGACAGTGAGTTATCATGAGATCCAGTGGTTTTGTAAGTGTCTGATGTTCCCCCTGCCTGCACTCACTCCATCCTGCCGCCCTGTGAAAAGGTGCCTTCTTCTCCTTGGCCTTCCGCCATGATTGTCAGTTTACTGAGGCCTCCCAGGCCATGCCGAACTGTGAGTCAATTAAACTTCTTTTCTTTATAAATCACCCAGTCTCAGCCGGCAGACCTGTAATCCCAGCACTTTGGGAGGCCAAAATGTGAGGATCACAGGGTCAGGAGTTCAAGACCAGCCTGACCAACATGGTGAAACCCCGTCTCTACTAAAAACAAAAAATTAGCTGGGTGTGGTGGCACTCACCTGTGATTTCAGCTACTCAGGAGGCTGAGGCAGGAGAATCACTTGAACCTGGGCAGTGGAGGTTGCAGTGAGCTGAGATTACACCATTGCATGCCAGCCTAGGTGATAGGGCAAGACTCTGTCTCAAAAAAAAAAAAATTACCCAGTCTGGGATGTTTCTTCATGGCAGCATGAGAACGGATTAATACCCAGAGTGTCATAGGGGAGGGGCAGATGCGGAGCAACTAGAGAGCTGGTAAAAGCCAGAGAACAGACTGGGGCCCCTCACACTGGGGCGGGAACACCCGCCACACCTCAGCTCCCATGGGCAGCTACTGGGACAGTTTAGCAGAGGAGTGATGCGTCTCTCAACAGTCCCAAAAAATCACTCATATTTATTCATTCATCTTTTATTCAATTAACATGCGAATGCCCTCGATGTTCCAGCCACTGTTCTGGGAGCCGGGGATACACCAGTGAACAGAACAGACACAGCCCATGCTTCCAGGAAGCCCGCATGCTAACAGAAGGGTGCAGATAATAATCTGTCTGCAGTCCTTGAGTCTCCAGAAAGGGGCTGTCAGTGTGCTGGCAGGAACCTCCCATCTCCCAGGAACCCACCTCCCCAGCATCTCCTTCAGGCCGGTGACTAGCTCGATTCCTTGGTGAAGGCCACGGTGAAGGACTTGTGTGTGGAAGATGGTCCTCCTTGGGGTGGGAGCTACGGGAGTCAGGTTCTCATGGTGGCCCGCACTCTGTTTAAATGTCCACCCGCTCACTGGAGGCTGGTGCTCTGTGCGGGAGGGGCCTTTGCCTGCACCCAGGACAAGGAACAACCAGGCAAAGCAGGTATTGGTGAAGCACTGCTGAACGGCAGGCAGCAGGGTTTCCAAGCTGCTTATCTGGGTTTGGGTCTGACACCCTCCGGGAGAAGCGCCCTGGTTCCCATCGCCAATTCAATAGATGGTTCCACAGAACCACAGAGGCACCTGCTCCCACGAGCCCTGCAGCCACAGCAGCGGGGCGCCTGCCACTTGGAAGTCAGCTCCGTCCAGTCAGGACTTAACCTGTGGTTTATTGTTGATGCTACGTGGGACCAGAGAGTCGATTTTTTTTGACACAGGCAAACTTGTAGCTTCCTGAGCTGGGGTGGAAATGAATTGGCCTTTGGGGCCACAGGAATCCAAATCCTGAAGTTCTTTGCGGCCTTTCCTTGGGTGGGGCGGGGGTTGTGACCATACCCTCTGCCCTCATGCATGCACACTCCTGCTCTGATGACACACCCGAGTGCTTGCTCCGGACCACCCTGCCGAGGGGGAGAGGGAGGTACGGGTGCTTGTCTGCTGCTAGGTGAGATTTATTCAGAGACTGGGTAGAGACTGCCCTGCCCAGTGATGGGAATCACAGTGTGCCTCTTCCTACAGACTGCAAGAAATAGCTTTCTGTGCCAAATGTCCACAAAGGTTACAGGAAGGAGTGAGGCCACGGGGGGTGTCGCAGCGTGAGAGCCACAGGCTGCAATGTGTGCCGGCGTAGGACGATCCAGAATTGCAAGACAGACCACAGCCATCTGACGCCTGCTGTTTTCTCTCTCCTCCTCCCACCCCATAGGTACGAGCAGCCGAAATGTGACAACACGGCCAGGGCCCACCCAGCCAAAGCCCGGGACCTGTACAGAGGCCGCCAGCTGCAAGGTGAGTAGCCCCCAAGTGTGTGGCCCGAGTCCACTGGCCCTGCCGCCAAGTTTCTTGCAAATGTAGAATGAAAAAGTGTTCATCTGACTCTCTTTCCCAGGGAGCCTGTCTGACTCCGGGGCCTCTTACCTCCTTGCAGAGGGGCCTTGAGTCCATGCAGCGGGCAGGGGGCCAGGAGCCCACACAGGGAGCCCAGGGCCGTTTCCCCCCTGCCACTGTGTGTGCAAGGTCAGACATGGGAGAGAAGGAGAGTGCCCCTCACAAATCAGATCAGCACGCACACCCCGCGTTGTTCTGAACCACAGCCTGAGAACCATCATTCATTCTACCTACGTTTCACTTTTGCATTGAATCAACAGCTCAAGAGGGTAAAGTTTAGGTTTTAAGAAAACGTGAGCTTAATGTGTGTGCTGAGTTTGATGACAATATTGGAATTAAACAGAAGCAGTGAATTTAAATGTATAATAAGTGAAACATGCGGCCACTAAAAGTGTCCTGGGCAGATTTGGTATCATGAAGATGCTTCGGAGCCGCTTGCCATGTGTTTCGTTTTGATCTTTCTCCTTTGAGTCTCCCCAGACTGTGTGTGTTTAACCAGCGGCTCAGGACGTGACGGTCACTGTCAGTGTTCTTTGCTGAGAGTGCGCTTGATCTTGGTCTCACAGGATCGGGACCAATTCCTGATCGGGAAACCTTTGTGGTGCCTGTATTATTTGCACTGTCACTGATAGGAAGGATTTTAAATTGTAAAGGTAAAGCTGTTCCGCTTATAAACGAGGACAGAGGAGAGCAGAATAGCCACAGTGTATACGTTCTTCACTGCCACGTGTTCACAGCAGTTTCACAGCCTAGTGATAAAGATGCTTGACTCGGGAAGCAGCGGGCAGCTTGGTGACCGCCACGCCACGCGCCGGCCTTGTTTGGAGCTGTCTTCGTCTTAGGTCTCCATGGCTTCCCAGCCGTGTGCCTCCCCACTGTCTTCCTTGAGAGGCAGGTTTGAGGAATCTGTTGCTTCTACTGTTTTTATCAGAGTACGGACCTCGTGTGAGCAATCGGCTTGCTTTCTGTTGAACGAATCAGCTGCTTTCTGCATCTTGGAGGTGAGGGCCGGGGAAGAGACCACAAGGTGTGAACACAAAGCTGGCGGGCGTGCCTGGAGGAGGGCGGTTTGCCTCTGACACTGTGTCTGCAGGCTGTGCTCAGCTGCCGGCTGAATTCCGTCTCCCTGATGCCCTGTCTGGAGGGAGTGCCCCTCCTCCGTTATCTGGTGTCATCTCTCACCTCTGAAATCCGATTTTAATATTGGTGGGCGAGATGTTTCCTTAAAAGACGTAATGAACTTAGCACGTGCTTGCCGCATGGAAAGCCCTCGGTAAATGCTGCTGGTTTGGGCTGCTCTTGACCATGTCACATAAGCTTCAAGCAATCTGCCCTTTGCCCCTAACACACTTATTGAAGAGTCCAAGACTCTTAACTTTTTTTTCTTTTGATGACCTGAAGTTGCATTACTTTTAAGCCCAGCTGCGCTGTGGTCTTCACACACGTGATGCAAATGCAGTTTATGGAAATTCAGTCGAGCTTCGGTCCTCGTTGCTAAAAGGGACCATGACCAAGGGTGACTTCGGTACCTCCCAGGCGGACACGTGCTAGGAAGACCTTTTCCTGGTAGAATCCAATCCATTACACTCCAGACCCAGACTCTTGACCGAAAAGCAACAGTCATCTGTCCAGTGAGAACAACTGGTCCTTGATGCTGAAGTGACATCATTGTCTTCTCTGAGCGTCAGGTGTGCCGTTCGGAGAGGTGGCACCCACACCATGAGGAGGGGGACATCAGAGCTGCAGAAACCATGCCCCTCTCTGCCAACACGGGAGGAGCAGGACAGTTAGACTCTCACAGCAGAGACAGCGTTTCCTTGCCCACACCTCAAAGGTAAACCAGACTGCGTAGGCACAGAGGCCGTGTGACGTGAGCTGGGCAGAGGTCAGCTGACGCTGTTGCTGTAGACGTCTGGGAGGGGACTGCTCATGCCCGCTTAGTCATTTGCATTATCTGGAGATAATTATCCTTATTGGGAGAAAACAAGTAGCTCTTAAAATAGCTCCAGGATACAGGCTGCTCCTGTTAGAGAGGAGAGACCTATTTCCAAAATCACACCATGGCAACGTTTGAGGAGGAAGATCCTTCAAGTCCCAAGTAGGCTGATCTGTTTTCTTCTTAAAAGGTGCTGTTTTCTTTCGAAGTTGCTTTTCTGAGTTTTCACCAAGAAGGGCCTTTATTTTCCATGGAAAACCGATAATATTTTCACACAAAATTCCCTTGTTTGGAGTGAGCAGGCACCAAATGCTTACTCACATCATACGTAGGACAGTTAGAGGTGCTTGGCAGCAAATGACCATCCAATCTGTGGAAGCTGGCTTTGTATTTCCTGGCACAGGAGATCAAGGCCCGGCTTACGGGGCTGCACACTGAGGGCCGGCCCACCGTGTTGGGTCTTGAAGATTATTCTTTCATTCCATAGGCTTCCTCCCAGGATTGTGGCAGCCTGTGGAGAGAAGTAAAAACTAGTGTGGCAGAAATTCTTTTACAAAGGCACTAAACCTCCTCTTCTTGGACAGGCTCACCTCACTTTAGGTTGCCCTGGCAGCTCTGATCACATTCTGACTGGTGCTTTAAATAACAGGCTGCCCTGTCTCCCAGCCTCCCCAGCCCCCTGACGTCCTCCCGTGTCCTTGTGTGAGGCAGGAGAGTCGTGCACTTGCTGCTGAGCTGTGGCTCCGTGTCAGGGCACTGTGTGACTCTCGTGTCCTGCCCTGCTGTGGCTCCTGTGTCCAGGCCTTGCTGGAATTCTTCCCTCTGCTTGAGCTTCTCTCTCAGATCCTGTGGCTCCCATGCCTCCTTCAGGACAGCTTTCTTGGGATGCCCGGGTGGCCAGCCACTCACATGCACCTTTCCAGGCTGTTCCAATGGGTGGGGCACAGCACGTGGTGTGTGTGTGGACTGGCACGCTCTGCCCCATGCCTCACACGGTCCCTGGGGAGACAGACACTGCACCTCTGTTTCTGGCATCCTGGAGCTGTGAAAGGAGGACACAGGTGGTTTTCTTTTCCTCCTGGAAGACCTTTTCAGCTATTCTGTATTGAGTGATATTGGTAAGCTTTGACTTGCTGGCACGCGGTTTTGCTTACCTAGAGCCCCAGAGCACTGGTCTTGAATGGGCTTTCCAGTGTGGGGAGAGGGTGACCCCAGCCTTTACTGGAGCAGCAGCGCTGGGTTCATGGTCCCTGTCAGCCCTCAGGGCCCCTCCTGCTGAGCGAGAGGAGGAGGGGCCAGCACAGTCCTTTGCTGGCTCTCCTGTGTTGCCAGCTTCATTTGTGATTCAGACTCCTAGGCCCTGGCGGGGCAAGAGGCCATGGGCATGACCTTCACAGAGAGGAGGCGCAGGCGAAAGACAGGCGCTCGGGGGCGTACCCGTCCAGAACAGAGCGGCCCCAGACGCTGGCCAGTTCAGGGAGGAGCATCTGCCCGAGGGGAGTCGGCTCAAAAACTTAGAGTGGAGACTTTTATCCAAAGTGAAGTCAAAATGAGTGATTTCAAACCTGGACTGTAGGCCTTCCTGTCACTTTTACTGACGACACAGTTGTGTCTTTGACCCTCGGATACGGTTTTCTGGCTGGCTCCCATTCTCAGGAGCAACCTCCGTCCAGTGAGCAGGCCGGCTTTCCTCTGGACGTTGCCTCATCCCAGTCTACACTGGCGGGGAGCGTGCTCGTGTTTTTGTCATGGTGGTGATCTGCGCTGTGGGCAGCCCAACTGAACTCTCAGGTGCTGCGGTGGCAGCCGCCGGGAAGGCGGCACAGGAGCTGGGCCGGGGCCCAGGAAGCGGCAGGGGAAGCCTGACTTCCTCCAGGACCGTTCTTGCCTCCGCCAGCTGGGGCAAAACCGCCTGTCTGTCTGCAGGCGTCATGGTGTTGGTGATGCCCAGTGGCACCAGCACAAGGATGGAGGGGGCGGCATGAGGAGCCCCTCGGGGGGCCTGGGCACCCTGGGCATGGACCCTCTGTTACCGCCCCATCCCCCAAGCCAGGGTCCTCTCCTGAGTCCCCACAGCTTCTCCGGCTGGCACTCAGTCTAGGGGGTGGTCTTGAGTTTGGTCAAACAGCCTCCCGGCCGAGCGTCTCCGGCAGCTCTGTGGACTCAGCAGCCTTCACAATTGGTCAAGGCCTCTCCCTGAAGGGCCGACACAGAGCCAGGACCTCCTCACATCGGCAGCCGGGAACATCTCCTCTCTGGGGCCCCGGAGCGACTGCAGGCGTAGTTACAATCTTTGACTCATGTAGAAACCTTAGAGACGGCCCTGGATTTTTCAAACACTATTTTAGCACTATTCTCATATTTTTCAAGATTAATTATGATTTTCTGAGGCGCCATAAAAGGATCCTTACCTCGCCCTAAGCAGAGCTTAGCACATTTTCTAAAAGGTAATTAAACCATGAGGAACACGTTCCCACCAGGTATCGTGTGACACGTGAGGACCTCGGTGTTCACCTTTTCTCCACAGCAGACAGGAGCCTGCCAGGACCTCACTTGATGGCGTTTGAGACCCTCGCAAAGGTGACGCGAGGCGTCAATATTCCGCCTGCTAAAAATGCCAGCCTCTGTGATCCCTGCTTCAGATCAAAGGCTGAATTCGCAGACACGAGTCTGCTAAATTTTAGCTGAGCTGGGAACAAAGCTTTAGGTTTTAGACACGTAATCCTGGAATCCTGAGGATGTGGGTAGCTTGGTGAGCTGTCTGCACTCTGTCCACACAGAGTGTGGACATGCAAGGGCCAGCTGCTCAGGGGACAGGCTCAGATGCTCCGTGACCCATGAGGCTGGGGCAGGGGCTGGGTGTCGAGGAGGCTGGGAAGCGAGGCTGTCCGTGGTAGAGGATTTTTAACCTGGCATTCTTATTCTGCTTTGGAGAGCTGTCTGGTGGCATGAAACCTAAGGAACACCAAGTCAGCCTCACGCAGATGGGTGGGGATTCCCAGATACAGCAAGAGGCTGTTCCACATGGCGTCACTTGGAAGAGAGAGCTCAATTTACCTTATTTTTTGGCCACTAAGTTTGATGTCTAAATATGCAATTAAATTTGTAGATAAGATTAGCAATACTTTAGAAGAAAACTGCAGTTTTTAGGAAGCGTGACAGTGAAATGGTCCATTACATCGGTTTTATTGAGGAAAGACTGCCACAGATGCAAACTCAGAAGAATCACACATTCAGTTTCCATCCCAGAGGCTTCATAAGGCAGGAATAGCAGGGACAAGGGGTGCTAAGGAGTCAATTGTTGGGAAAATGTGGTTTTCGAGAAGCAGCGTCAGTGGGAGTGTCCTGAGATGCCACTGCCCCGTGCCGCGGAGACATTGCAGGGAGCTCCTCCAGCCGCTGAGGGAGCCTGAGCAGGCACGGGAAGCAGGTGGAGCAGGTGGAGTGGGTGGGGCGGGAGGAGTGCCTTTCACTTGGCGCTTGCCTTTTCTCCCAGGAAAAAAGTGGACGGGAAGCTCACTGCAGAGGGTACATGAAAGATTAAAACTAAGAAGCAGTGATGTGGAGACTCTTGGCAGAATTCTCGGTGGGATTTGATTACAATATTTCGTTCAGTCAGTATCTTGTCTCCATGTTTAAGGGTGACGAGATGTTGGAAAATGCTTGGGGAAACTCTGGGAATTCACCAACCTCGATAAAAACAAGAGCAAGTAAAGAGAAACTAAAGAAACACAGGCTTTTTATTTCCTTAGCAGGTAGAGCAAAGAGTAGCAGAGGTCTGAACACGTACGGAGGGTGCCGGGCACTTTTTCTGTTTGTTCATTGAGACTTCGACAGCTGGGTGGGAATAACTGAGCCACGTGGCTGTTTTCTCACTGACGTGGCTGAGCGGGAGCTTTTCTCATGCACAAGGGTGGTCTCCCAGGGGCCCAGGGTGCTGCATTCATGGACTCTGAAGAAAAGAGGAAGCTGGAGCCATCATTTTTCCCGTGGCCTTTTTGAGGACTCTGATGAGCTGGGGTGCTCCGCTCTCATCCCACACTCACACCCACTTGGACGAGTCCTGTCACAGCTCCCAGCTCTCCTGCATCTCACTGGCTGCCCTTCCTCCAGGCGAGTTTCCAAACAGACTCTACATAGACACTGATCCCCATCCACGCAGCAAGAAGAGGTGTCTGGAAACCATAGACCTGGCCTGTGCTGCTTCCCATCCTCAGGGTCTCCTTGCTCCAGATTAAGTGCGAACTGCCTGTTGTGGCCGCTGGGGCCCTCCTGCCCAACCCCAGGTCTCCCCACCATGCATGTGACTGTGCCTGGCCTGATTGGATGGACTGCTCGGAGAGGCGGGGGCGCACCCAGCACTTCCCTGAGGGGCCACGCCTGCAGCACACAGGACACGGGTCATTACCCTGAGAGGCATGCTGATGTGGACTGCCAAGTTTGCAGCAATGAAATAATCTTAGGTTTGTGGATCCACCCATTTATTTCCCATGCAGGAAAACGCATTGGTCCCAGGGCACGTTATGGGCAGCAGGGCTGGCAGCCTGGGAGTGGTCTGGGCCATTTCACCGGCCCAGTGCTGCAGCGGGACCCTGGCTTTCTTGCTGTGCTGTCACTACCGTGACCTAATTAATTAAGCGTGAGGCGCCCATGCTCCATTTTGCATTGGGCCCTACAAACCAGCTGGTCTGGATTAGTAAGGACATACGTCTTGCAAGTCATTGGGTGTCCCACGGCAAAGAGCCAGTGTAGTGGCATGAAGAGGAGAGTCCAGGAGAGGCAGGAGCAGGATCAAGGCTGGGCCAGGGAATGAGGATGGAAGGGCTGGGCCTGTCCCCCACACGGGCCGAGCACAGATGACGCAGACGGGAAGACAGGGTGCGCTCAGGACGTCAATAGCCCGGCTTAGGCAATGGGTAACATGCCATCATCTCCCGGGTGACTTTGGGCTCTCGGCACAGCAGGCTCATAGCATCCGGCCTGGGAGAGACGGCGATGGTGGGAAAGCTGAGCACCCTTCAGCCGCTGCTCCAGAGACTCCACTAAACTAGGACCCCGTTTCTGAAATGTATGGGCTCCAACTTTATTTCTGTTTTCTCAACGTAACAGGACAATAAATATCTGAATCATAAAATACACAGGAATTTATGAGAATATCAGGGAACCAAGTGTGAGATGACCTAGGACCAGACACAAAATGACCCTCTGCAGGATCCGAGAAGCTGAGCTCCGAGCGGCGTTGATCACGTTGTTATTTTAGAAACAATATGGCTTGTGTTCCTTTATGGTTTCCTTTAGAGCCAGATTTTTAAAGATAAAGTGCCATTTAAAAATTATTCCCCACCCAAGACAGCAGGGAGCGTTCTGAAGGGCAGCAGGACAGTGCGCTCCAGCCAGTTTGGCCTGCGTTGCTTTGAAAGTTATGATTATGCAGAAGAGAGATGCAATAAAGTTTAGATTGACATTCATCATGAAAAAGGCAGCTGCCAGACAAAGTAACAGCATACGCGATATTTCAGAGACGGTTTAAATAACTTGAGAACAAACCGGTCTCCAACACTCCCAGTGTATTAAATTAATTTCTAAACAGTTGTCATTCTATTGCAAATAAAGTGGTTTATCCTAAATGATTAGCCACTTTAAAAGCCTTCCCAGTATGGTACACACTTGAAAATAACAAGGAGGCTTTACCTGGCCTACGGTTATTAGTTAGACTTCCTGGCATCTCATCTGAAGTGACGGAGACTCTGCCGCCATCAGATTCAAACCTCCTCTAATGCGAGACTCACTTCATGTTCGCCCCTGACTCAGGCAGGAGAGCTGCTGTGGCACCGCTCAAAGGGCTCTTTATCAGGGCTGTGCACTTCACCTGAGACCACAGTGAGGCCGGTCCAGCCAGTGGGGACTCCACGAGAGCCGAAAGGTCTCATGGCCAGCCGTGTCCCTTGTGTCACCAGTGCCTGCCGTGGTTAGACAGCCGGCAGCTTCCCTTTACACATTCTGCGTCTTGTGGCTCTTTTAACTCGACACCAGCCACGGCCACTGTGCGCACACAGGCTGTTCTCAACCTCACTCCCAAGGTTCCTGCCACCGATCTTGCTTCTCAGACGGGCTCCGTGCTCCCTGAGGTTGGTAGTCACTGCCTTCAGGTCCCCTGCATCAGGGCTGCTCAGGCACCAAACACTCAGCTCTACCTACGTGTTATATTTACCTGTGGTCTCTCCCCTCCACCAAACCGTGCAATTCAGATGCCTTGAGCTTTCTTTAGCTATCTGCATTTCATCTCTTCACTGAATCACATTTGTTGTTTAAACTTGGAGGGGCTGATCTTCCTGATTGCCCTGTGCCTTTAAACCCACAGCTGAATACTAAGACTACATGGGGCCCTCTCATGAGAACTACACATCCCTTGCTTTCCTGATTTTGTGAGCAAATACTCATGCCGTGTCTGTTGATTATGTGGCCCCTGCCGATGTTCTGGGAGACACGTGTCAATGGAGGTCCAGTTCCCGTGCTCTGGAGCCGAGCCCTGGCTGTGAGGGTTGCAGGTTTATGAGCCTGGGATGAATGCTCTTCAATAAGAAAGCAGCCTCATTTCAATTTGAAATCTCGGGGAAATGGAGACTGAAATTCTCCCTATCTCTAAAAATAGTATGGTAGAATCCTTGCCAACTATTTTCCAGATTTGTGCCAACGTCAAGGACATTCCACCCTCACCCCAGATAGCGCCGTTTCAGCCAGGAATCCCCAGGCAGCGTGGACAGCACTGACATTGTGCAGTGCCAAGGAGTGAATGTGAAAAATCGCTTCTGCAGGAGAATTAATTTCAAGGGGGATCGAGACAGGGAAAATCCAATTATCCAGGTTGGATACTGGCCAGAGCACGGCACTGATTGCTTCTAGAATAAAGGCGAGACTAATAGAAATGGCCCAGCCGACAGTAGCATTTGAATTATGTTCTTCCTGATAATTCTTTGAATGTAACTGGACAGACGAAGGCTGCAGCGCCCTGATGCATAAGCTGTGCCTCGTACTTAGAAACCCTGGACGACCGACCAGCTGGTTTGTGATGAGTAACAGCAGGCTGTGGAAACCCTGGGAGGGGCTCTCCGACAGCGCGATTCACTCCTTTTCTTAGTTCTCTTCTAACTTGTCTAATTCAGGACAATCTTTCAGAAATGTCAGAGGTATCCCTCTCTGACAGAGAAGGATAAACGCACTGCCCATTAGTTGTTAATTAGCTTTCAGAAATTCCTGAGATAAAGTGTGAACTTCAGCAGACACCCTTTGGTGTTTTGAGTTTCTATCCTATTTATGCGTCTTTTCTCTATGCTTTTCCTGATGTAATTAAGGCTTGAAATATATAATCCCCTTATTTCCAGAGGAAAATAGGATTAGATCCCAGTGTCAGGTTTTTGATTTTAAAAACATCTCCCGAGGAACACACATTATCTGTCATGAAATACTACTTTTCAGAGCATTCTTTGATATGCTCTTTTTTTTTTTTGAGACGGAGTTTCGCTCTTGTTACCCAGGCTGGAGTGCAATGACGTGATCTTGGCTCACTGCAACCTCCGCCTCCTGGGTTCAGGCAACTCTCCTGCCTCAGCCTCCTGAGTAGCTGGGATTACAGGCACGCACCACCATGCCCAGCTAATTTTTTGTATTTTTAGTAGAGACGGGGTTTCACCATGTTGACCAGGATGGTCTCGATCTCTTGACCTCGTGATCCACCTGCTTCGGCCTCCCAAAGCACTGGGATTACAGGCGTGAGCCACCACGCCTGGCCCTGATATGCTCTTAAAAAATGTCGATTTATTTAAAATTTTGCTCTGTTAAATAGTAGCCCACTTGTATTAGTTTGTTTTCATGCTACTATGGAGAAATACCTGAGGAAGGGTAATTTATAAAGGAAAGACGTTTAATTGACTCACAGCTCCACATGGCTGGGGAGGCCTCAGGAAATTTACAGTCATGGTGGAAGGGGAAACAAACATGTCCTTCTTCACGTGGCAGCAGTAGGGAGAAGGGGGAATGCCAGCTGTGTATAAAGCCATCAGATTTCTTGTGGACTTGATGTCAGGAGGACAGCATGGGGGAAGCAGCTCCCATGATCCAGTCACCTCCACCTGGTCTTGCCCTTGACATGTGTGGATTACAAGGACTTCAATTCCAGGTGGGATTTGGGTGGGGACACGAACCATACGCCACTCACTGCGTCAGAACGGCATTGGAATTATTCTAATGGATAAATCTTTTTGAAGCAAAGAACAGAATCTTCTTCCACCACGGGGCTGTACAGGAGTATCAAACCCTATTTTGGCTTGAGAGGTTACCTGATTTGCAAATCGTTCATTGTTCAATTAAACTCCTTTACATTTAAATAAAAAACAAATAGACGCCGGTGCCCCTCCAGGTGCCCCTCAGGCTTCCCCTTTGTTCCCACCTTGGCAGCTGTGAGTTGACGTTACTCTTTATTGTTTAGAGCTGTGGCTTTTCTAGCACATACCACTTCCCGACGAGGCACCAGCCCTAGAGTCCACGTGTGCGCAGTTTCTTCCTGACCACGTACCTAACTCAGCAGAGGTGAGACTGCTGCTGTGTCAAGAGAGCAGCAACAGCAGGGGTGCCTGTGTTGTCTTCCCACTACTAATTCCAAGCCCTATCCATCCTGAGATGCCATTTTGGGCCTCCACACCTCCACAGAGAGTCTCCTTCATTGGAGCGGGGAAGAGGCGGTACAAAATGCTTTACTGCAAAAGGAGATGCCTTTTGTACCTGCTGCCTGGTGTCCATAGAAGGGACAAGGCAGAGGACGTGCAGGTCCACCCTCTGAGACCGTGCCACGTTTCCCCACGGAGAGGATAATCTATGGAAGCCAGATGCAGAGGACGTGCAGGACCACCCTCTGAGACCGTGCCACGTTTCCCCACGGAGAGGACAAGCTGTAGAAGCCGGATGCAGAGGACGTGCAGGACCACCCTCTGAGACCGTGCCATGTTTCCCCACGGAGAGGACAATCTATAGAAGCCGGATGTAGAGGATGTGCAGGACCACCCTCTGAGACTGTGCCACGTTTCCCCATGGAGAGGACAAGCTGTAGAAGCCGGATGCAGAGGACGTGCAGGACCACCCTCTGAGACCGTGCCACGTTTCCCCACGGAGAGGACAAGCTGTAGAAGCCGGATGCAGAGGACGTGCAGGACCACCCTCTGAGACCGTGCCACGTTTCCCCACAGAGAGGACAATTTGTAGAAGCCAGACGCACTCCAGCTGAGTGTGGGATTGAGCTTCACAGCAGTCAGACTTAGTGCATGCTGGGAAGGGTATGAGGTGGCGTCTTTTCTGGAAGCCCCTCTAATAGAGGAGGTTCTGACCTCCATCACCCATCCATCTGGACAGCGAGTTAGCTCTGCTTCTGCATAAATATATGTAGGTGAGATATTCGCTTTAATTCTCTTCTTATCCTGTTGTCCAGTGTATTTCTGTAGAAATGCTTTAAATATACGGAGCCCAAGAAGTTAGTAGAGATTGAGTCAGCAAACGAAGGTCAGAATGCAATACTCTAGAGGACAGAGGAGGCTGGAGAGCTGCAGGCACTCCAGTCAGGCACTAAGGCATTTGGACCATATCCTGCAAGAGTTTTAGCTGAGACATGGAAAGTTAATTTTTCCTTTTTTTTGAGATGGAGTCTTGCTCTGTCACCCAGGCTGGAGTTTAGTAGCACGATCTTGGCTCACTGCAACCCTCCCAGGTTCAAGCAATTCTCCTGCCTCAGCCTCTGAGTAGCTGGGACTACAGGCACACATCACTACACCTGGCTAATTTATATATATGTCACTGCAGCTGGCCAATGACAATTTTTTTATTTTTAAAAAATCATCTGGGTGCAGTGGCTCATGCCTGTGATCCCAGAAACTCGGGAGGCTGAGATGCTGAGCAGAAGGATTGACTGGGCCCTGGGAGTTCCCATCTAGTCTGGGCCACATAGAGACCCCCATCCCCTGCAAAAATCGTTTCAACAGCCTCTGGATGATGATTCAGAGATGCATGAGCCTGGGGCAGCCAGAGTGGCTGATGGATGTGTTCTGAGGCCTGCGTGGTGGCTGTGGGGATGGCAGAGGGAGGGAAGAGAGGAGAGAAGTGCTCACCCCCTTGAGGTCACAGAGCCTGGCAGCTGGGTCAGGGGCATCACCATGGAGGAGGATCCTGCAGCTCATAGGTGCGGACCTGAGCAGCTACCCGGGGGGACAGAAGCCCCCTGACTTCCAGCAGAGCTGTTTTTATGACCAAATGGAGACAGGAATGCCATGGCACAACCACCACCATGACATTCAAAACAGCAAGTACTTACTGAGAACTTTAGACGGTGTCAGCCCAGGTGCTTTCCCCATGAGGTCATTTACGACTCATGACAGTGCTGTGAGGCAGTGTTATGGATTTGTTCACAGATTAGTAGATTGATATTAAAGATGCCACCCTCTCACTTATTTCACACAGTGCTGTGGGGAGCTATCTAAACCACTTGGAAGCTGATCTGAGCTACATGCGAACACGCACACATTTAGACAAATCTCGCTAGAGAAACATTCTGTACAATGAGGCGCTCGTTGAAAGGCAGATTCACTCACAGACACATGGACACAGACAGACGACAATAAAAATACACACACAGACACAACAACAATACAAATCACATACAGACACGGACACGGACAAAAGATACAAATTCACACAGACACAGACATGTACATAGACACACATTGACATGCAGAAGCACAAAGACACACAGATGGACGCACAGACACACGTATTCAGACAGACAACACATTCACCTACAGACACAGACACACAGATGTACACAGACCCACACACACAGATACACACAGATGTACACAGACCCACACACACAGATGTACACAGACCCACACAGACACACACAGATATTCACAGACACATAGGCACACCACCACCACGACCCCCATCGGCTCAGGCACTGGAGATGGAGCTTAGGTGCCGCCCCTCATGAAGGAAGACACTGGACCATAACGTGCAGAGACCCCTCCCCTGAGCCTGCCGGGGTTTCAGACTCCAGGCAGACAGCAGCTTCGATGCAGGAACGCTGGAGCAGGATGTGAGCAGAGAGCACCCTGTCTAACTCCCCCGCTGGCAGGAGCGGCCTGAGCCATCAGGGACGGGCCCAGCGTGGCCTGAAGTTCAGCTCAAATGCCCCTCATGGCGTTCTTGGGATTCATGTTTCTTTTTAACCGTAGCATTTGCTTTTGGTGGTTTTATTTCTCACTTACTTGTTCTTTCTTTCTTGGAAATGAACAGCAAAGGCTCCCATCCAGGGAGCAAATACGTAGCCCTCAGCTGTCTGCAGGTTTTATGCACTCGCGCTTGGAAAGCCTGACTCTTCTTTACGACTCTTCGAGGGCGTATACACAGCTGAGCTGTGCCTGTGCCTGTGCCTGTGCCTGTGCCTGTGTGAGCCCTGGGCCCCAGGAGCAAAGGAAGGCACAGGCGCCTTTCCACGCCCAGGCCCGTGTCTCCTTCCCTTGGCAAGGGCAGGGCGGCTGCTCAGGCCCACCGCCCAGCCAGGAAAGCCAGCCTGCGGGCCAGAGAAGACACACAGGCCGGCTCTGGGCCTTCTCACCCTAGAGGCGAGGGCCTCGGAGGAGGAAGTGAATCCCACGTTTACATGTCTAATCGCCTGCCCAGAGCCTTGCTGGACTCCGGAGGAAGCTCTCGAACTGACTGACTGGTTCTGCAGTGAGCAAGGTGATGGTGAAGGTGAGGCTGCCTGACTAGGAAAATCAAGGACCCACCATCTGTTACCGCGATCACTGGAGAAATTCTGCAGGTTACCCTAACTTGAAGTAGAGGTCTCGCCACGTGAAAGAGGCAAGTTCCTTCCACTGGTCAGGAAAAGACGATCTATACGCTGGAGGATTAATTCTCTTTGCTTTCGTTCTGCAAGACTGTCTCCCTCACACAGACGCACGTCACATCCCCTTTTCTGCACCCTGTGCAGAGGCAAAGCCTTCACCGCTGCGGCGTGGGGTGCGAGGACAGAAGTTAGAAAAATCCGATTCCGATGCTGGGCTCTGCTGTTTTCCCTCATGAGGAATAATGGGCGGGTGTGGGAGATTTCTGCAGGCCCCGCTCAGATGACTTGAGGCAGTCCAGAGAAGTGGCAGGCAGCTGCATTTTTCCACGTGTTTTATGAAGAATCAGAACCAATGCCATTAACAGGAACACCTGGCCGTAGCGGTTACGCAGACGGGCCTGTGGCACTTGGGTTCCACCTGTGCTGGCCACTGGCCATGGCACTCCACACTCCGCAGCAGCCGTGGCCTCCCCTGCGTCACTGTGGGCCATCAAAGGCAATGGTCCCTACCCTCTGATTATCACCCAGAAAGAAGGCCCATAGGTCATTCACTCTAAAGCCAAACCTTATTATTCAGCACGAGTGCGTGGCAGCCTAACTCATCCTGTTACCTAAGCCTGTGTTTCACAGCCTGTTTATCTTGGAGAGCGTGCCGGCAAGTGGCATCACTCGGATTCCAGGGTCTTTACCAGAGTTTGAGGTAATGGCTGAAGGAGATGTCGGGCTACACCTGCTTGATTGTTTTTAGGCTGAAAATATGGTTGGAGAAACCCAGGGCCCCGGCAGCCCAGTTCTCTGTTGCCTGGGATGGCCTTGGGCCTGCAGGATGCCTCTGCAAGGAGGGACATTCTTCTCCCTGCTGTGTTTGATTACAGGCATCTCAGCGTATGGGTTTCTCAAGACAAGCAGCTTCTCATCTAGCCAGCTTCAGAGAAGAGACACACTCCAGGCCTTGGAGGAGCTAGACACTTGTAAAAATCCAGCCCAAGAAAAATAGAGATAGAAAACTAACATGAAACACGCCCCCGGTTCCGGATGGGCCAGCATGCTGGCTTCGGGTTAGCAGTGAGCTGAGTGTATCACAGACTCCCATTTTTCCTCCAGTAAGTCCCAATTCCACCAACCGCAGGGTTATGTCAAAGGCTGACAATAGAAGCACCTTACGAAAATCGTCCTTTGGAAATTGTTATATTGTTTGTTGAGATTCGGGTGAGTGTGCCTTAGCTGTTACATCAGAGGGATAGGAGAAATTTCTCTCGTTTTAAATCAGGAATTTGTATTTTATCTCCTGGTTGCTTGATTCGTGCTGAGCTGTAATTTTATTAGCTTTCCCTCTTCTTTCTTGGCTGTAAACTATCTGGGCAGGATGTGGGGAGGGAAAAGGACATATTCCTTAATGAGAAAACGACTAAGAAGCACAAACCCAGGGATTCTGGTAGTTGCTCCACATGATCCAATTCAAACAAGGCATCAATTAAACCCCCACTCAGTGGAGTGAGATTGCTTTGTCACTGGCAGATTCAAAATGGCCGTCAGCTCCGGGCCTGTGGTCTTCATCTCGGGAGGGGCAGAGGATCCCACCACGCTCTGGATGTGGTTGTAATCAGCCCGCACAGAGGTGGACCGTGCTGCACCGCCGAGGGCACGTGCGGGGGCCGTTCAAACTGTGTTGCTGCTGGAAATTCGAAGTTGTCAGAATCCAGATGGAGTCACTTTTGCCAAGCCCAGCTCAGTGGAGGAGGGGCCCTCACACACCCCGGGGGGGAAAGCCGCAGCCTGGCATGAAGGTCCTGCAGCCAGCGACTGCCCTTTGAACCCTGGACTCATGCTGCTCTCGCCATTCATGCTTGCCGAGGAGGCGTGTCTCACGGCCACCTGCCTCAGCCCGCAGCCCTTGCCTTCCTCGGCCTCCCTGGGCGCGCCTGTGGCCCCCTAGGTCTGCCACGGCCCACAGATTCTGGGATTGCAATCCTCCGTTCATTCCCAGATAAATGCACGTCTCGGAGAGCTGCTCTTTCTGCTAGCATTTTAGGTTGACAGAACACAGGGCCTCGTGGAGACGTACAAGTTCTTAAAAACAAAACCGTAACGTCCCATTGTCCTGTGCGGCTCCCTCCCAAACAAAACCCAGGGCTGGAGAACATCGTCCTGCCGTGAATTAATATCCCCTGGAAAAACATAAATAAACACTGAGCTTTGAGTGAAACCCTTGGTTCCAAAATGAAACTGGGTTCCTGTTTCCTGCTTCAGAAACGGTTTGTGAGCGTCTGTTGACAAGGCTGTGGGCCTGGTCTCTGGACAGTGTGCAGTGGCTGCTGCACACAGCTCCATCTCAGGAAACAAGCGAGTATGTAATCTGGAGAAATCGTTTAAATCTGAAAATGCGAACTCGCAGCCTGTATCCAACGTACAGTATACTGTTATTTGACTATTCCTTTTCCTGAGTCCCGTCTTCACTGTGTTTGCCGGCGTAACAGGGATGCTGGAGGGCTTGCTGCAAGATCGCTGGGCTGTCTGCGGTGCAGCAGGTGGGGCTGTGCAGGGGCTGTGACCTGCTCTCTGGAGGCACCTGCCCTTAAGGCCTTTCCTTCAGTCCCTTGGCAGTGCTTTTGAGCATGGCACCCAGCAGAGAATGACCTTTATCCAGGGCATTTCTGTGGCAGAGGCCACGCTTCTCGGAGCACAGTTTCCTCCCTTGGGCTGGCCAGGGAGGTGTGAATGGGAGGCAGTCTCATCCCTGAGAGGGAAGGGCAGGGAGGGTCCAGGACAGGCGCAGTGCAGGAGGTCCCACCCTCGGCCCTGGCTGGCGGACAGGCAAGGGAGACTCACGACCTCTGGTCACCTCTCTTCTGTGGGGAAAACATGCTCTTGACAGTCCTTCCTGCTGCGCTGAGCTCTGAGAGGGGCTTCGTGGTCACTGGAACAGCTCTGCTCCTGTCTCCGCTGTTCCTGTGTTTTGTGCTCACAACGTGTGATGTCATCGGTCCTCTGGAGGGTGCTGCCACACCATGGTCCCCTCACCCAGGTGGCAACATGCAAGCCTTGGCGTTACAGTCTCTGACAGGCCCTCGGTTGCCCCAAATGTCCCCAGTGCTGTCTTTTGATTCTTCCCAAAGGAGAAGGGATCTGGATGGGGCGGCCCCCGAGACTCCATCCACCTCCCTCTCCCAGCGGGCACGCTGCTCTCCCAGTGCCGCTGGCCGTCAAAGGCCCCAGGTCCCAGTCAGGCACCTGTCGCCCCAGGGTAGGCTGACTGGGTGTGCGGCTGCCTGAGCTCTGGACCCAGGGATTGAATCCAGCTGGTCTCTTGTCATTTGGGAAACTTTAATCCACCTGGGATTACTGTCCGCAAATCATTGTCCAGTTTCCACGAGAAGGAATCCCCGGGGCCAGGTGTCACCTTTTCTGCTTAGCAGGGCCCTCCACACCTCCAGCCTGGGGAAGCCGAGAGTCACCAAGAATGAAATGGACTGTTCAGGCCTTCGATTAAACAGGCGGGCAGCTGGCTCTGAGCAGATGGATGTGCGTGGAGAAGCTGGTCCCAGAGCCGTCTCCATGCCAGGTTCCCATCCGTGGTCCTCAGTTTAGTGGAATAGTATGTGTTTAAAGCTCAGACGAAGTGTAAGCGTTTCTGGTGTTTGTGAAGCTGGCTTGCTAAACCCTTTCCCCAGCTTACTTGTGTTCCCTTTCAAAAACACCGGGGTGGGTGACTTGCCACACTCAGGAAGCACTGCTGTGCTGTGAGCTCCTGCCCCATTTTTCAGGAGAATCTTCATTTCTCAGGGTTCCAGGGCTGCCTGTCCCATCGTGGGGTGGAGGGAGGGGGCATCTGAAGAAACCTCTAGATGGTGGCAGCGCCTCATTTGTCTCCAGCTCGGGATGCCACACCACCAATGCACTCCCTCAATGGCTGCTTCTCGTTAAAGGCGTGTGAGGGAGAAGGAAGGCAGGCACCCTTAGCTTGGCCGGATTCCCTCAACTCAGAAAAGCCTGTCCCAGAAAGTCTAGCCTTAGACGTTAGAGATGACCCCTCAAAGCAGCTGGCAGCGTACTGGGTTTGAAGCAGGTACACGTTGGGCGTGAGAAACTTAGGGAAGTTCCGGCTCTGCTGGACTGGGCAGTGAGTGTTCCAGAGAAAATGGGCTTTGCACTAATTTATTCACACTGAGAACGGTGTGAACAGGTGGAGAGTGGATGATACTCCCAGGAGGGCAGCGCGGGCTGCACAGGAGACACGACAGCTTGAGGATGGGCAGCTGACAGAACGAAGGGGTGTGTTTGGGGCAGGCAGACACTGCCTGGGTGCACTTGCCTCTGTTCAGTTTCGTTTTCATCTTTCCTCCTGGTGTTACATGTTTTCTTAGGGGGACCGTTTCCCACAACAGCTCTGGATTATGGGTCCAGGTAAGAGGGTGCATGAGGTCTTCAGGAAATCTCCCTTAAGAGCAGGGTGAGGGTTCCTTTCCCACCTGCCTTGGCTGGAAGCTCAGCTTCCAAACCAGGCTCGCGATGATGACCTGGAGGAGGAGGACGGGGCTGCCGTGTGTTCGGCCAGGGACCCAAGTGCACTCTGCGTTCCACATGCAGCTCCTGAAGATCCAGTCCTGTCACAGTCTTCACACGTGAGCCCCGTTCCCCTCACTCAGCATTTCCAGACCAAGGCTTTGTAAACAGGAAACTGCATGATAATTCCCAAATCTTACTAACGTCACCTGAATTTTTTTTGATGACAGGAGGTTTTGGTCACTGGGTTGGTTAGTGGTTGGTTGGGTTGGTTAATAATTAACAGCCTGACTCAGGAACATCAGAAGTGACATCTGCATTAGCTTCCAACTCACTGGCCAGAGCTTAATTCCATTACTTTCCAAAGGCTTTCGGCCATACAGTCTCAGAACAAGTCATCAGAACACGATCGTGCCGAGAACCAGCGACGTGGCTATCTTTGACCATTTCCTATGAGATAATTGCTTTTAAAAGTACAGAACTGGAAATTATGTATGAAAATAGGCACTCCTCACTTATCAAAGGAAGTGCTTTCACTCTAGAGAGTCAATGAAATTATCTAAGCATTTGCTTTTATTGAATGTTTTCAAACCAGCTATTACCTGATTAAAACAGTGCAGCTCCGGTACTTGGACAATCTGGTCATGACTTCGGCTTTGTTAAATTTCGTGTTGTAGGCATTGGCTCAATCTTGCAGCCACCATAATATTGAGCCATGATTTTTAAAAATTTTGCTATCCAGCCTATCGTAAGCTATCCTGCATTTACACTATTTCCATTTGATATGCAGACTGTCAATGCCTTTTCCCTAAAGCTATTGAACCAGATGCAAATCCACTTCGGAGAGGGTTGCTCCTGGGGAAGCCTTGTGGGTCCCACCCATTCCTCCCAGGTCTGCAGGGGCAGAGTGCCTCCCCCTTCACCAGGGGACCTTGGATCCGCTCCCAGGAGCCCCAGTCATCTCTCCACCTTCAAGCCACAGGAGTTCATTCTCTTTAAAGTGTTGATGATAAAGCAGGTCAACCCCATCTGCATGGCTGTTTGAGGATGCAGGCCTGAGATGACTTCATTTTCCTCCTCTCTGTCTCCTGCCAGGAATGAGCAGGGAGGTGGATAATCTGCAAAATAAACTTCGGAAAATTTGCTGTATTCAGATAATCATTTGAACCTTGAGGAATGTGTACATGTGACATGTTTCGTGACCTGAAAACTTTAGAAACTGTATCAGACATGCTCCACCCCCCAGAGGTCTTCGTCTGCATTTCCCCATTTCTTAGTTTCAGTGGACAAATTCCCAGAGCTCCACAGATGGCCCAGGATGCTGGGAAGGGAGCCCAGGTGAGCCGAGAGTGAGGGCACGTTCTCTGCGCACCTGCTTTGCCGCTCATGGACTCCAGAGCTGCAAGGACATAGGCCCTTGGCCCTTGTGCACACGGATGTGAACTATCCTAAACCACTTGCCATTGAGGGAGAAGAGGAAGTGAGTCCTTCCTGCAGAAACTGCAGACGGGCCACGGGCATGGGAGAAAATAACAGAGGTCAAGGTGTGAAAGCAGGGGGTGTTCTTGGAGCAGGGACTCCGTCATTTTGGGCTTGAGTTTTTGTACAGAGTGTACGTGATTGTGGCCAGGTGCTATGGTTTGGCTGTGTCCCCAGCCAAATCTCTCTTGAATCGCAGTTCCCATAATCCCCCTGTGTGGTGAGAGGGAGCCGGTGGGAGGTAATTTGAGCACAGGGCCCACGCTGCTGTTCTCACGATAAGGAGATCTGAGATGTGCTCACGAGATCTGATGGCTTTATAAGGGGATCGTCCCTACTTCTTCCTGACGCCACGTGAAGGAGGATGTGTTCTCTTCCCCTTCTGCCGTGATTGTAAGTTCCCTGAGATTTTCCTAGACGTGCGGAACTGTGAGTCCATTCGGCCTCTTTCCTTTATGAATTATCCAGTCTCAGGTGTGCCTTTATTAGCAGTGTGAGAACGGGCTAATGCACTTGGCCTTTGCACTGTGGCTGGGGGATTTCAGGGGCTGCCTCTGTCGTTGAACTGGCTAATTCACCGCTGAGGCTCCGTATGCTCATTAGGAAACTGAGACTGCTGGGTTACGTGAGATTAGATGAGACTGTGTCCAACTCCGCATGGCACAGGACTTACTCCATGTGAGAATTGTGCACCAAGAGTTGGCTGTGATTAAAATGAGCGTATTTATTAGCCTTTTCATGGGGATATTCTCCACCGGTGGTCAACAGATTTAAGAGTGGGTCATAGGTCTCAAGAGCCTACCACTTCAGGCCCAATTTGAGTCTGTAACAAACACTTCAAATAGCCCTCACCAAAGAGAACATTGTGTCAGAACTGTTAAAAGTGTGTGCTCCCAAGAGAGAAGCCCAGCAATAGAAGCGGGAGCTGAAACTTCTGCATAGTCCAGCTAGTTTTCCAAGGCTTACGCTGCAAGACCAAAACTTGGCAGACGTCTGAGCACCGTAATTATTTTGGAGAGTTTCCTATAGGGGAAGCTGTGTTTTCTGAATGCTTCCCAGTCGCAGAAATGGGCCATCTTAGACGTGATTTCTCTGGGTGAATACGGAGACAGCAAACATTTGGGAGCTCTCAGCCTGACTTCTGATTTCCTTTGACTCTAAAACATGTGTGTGGCTTTTAGTCACTTTCTAAGCATTATTTCAACACGACTTTATTGTGGTTTCATAAAATAGGCTCTATTGTATTTGGCTGAAGGGCTAATTACTTTCAGAGGCCAATTTTCAGATGCTCATTTAAACAGTGACTTCCCAGCCCGCACTTCTTCAAGGGTGTTTAAGTGACTCCGGATGCCGCAGGTGTAGACGGCAGCCTCGCTGAAAGAGTCAGTAAACACGTGCCCAGGAAGAGCCTTCGCACGCCTCGGGGAGCACTGCACGAGTTCTCTCTTCTGTCAGACTTCAGAGCTATTTTATGGGGGTGGTCAAAATCTATCACGAATTGTATTACACTCTAACTGTGGTCCCTACTCTAGGTGATAAATAATTTAAAGGACAGGATAAAGGGTATTCAACAGACGTACGTCTGACATCAGGCAGTTAATCCTCCAGCTGGGGAGGTTTAACATGTACTAAGCTTGTGCTAATGCAAAATCCCATGAGGAAATAATGAGCATAGGGAGAAAAAACCCCTCAGATCATTCTGCTCTGCGGGGGCAGCGCTTTCAGGGGTCCTGCGGCCCTGCATGGGGCCACGCAAGCCTCCCTGCCAGCATTTTATTTTCATGTCTATTTTAATCAGCATTTTATGTTTAAGAAACATTTTATTTTTGGAGGAAAGCATTTTTTTAGCTTCATCTGTCTAAAGGTCGTTTTGAAAGCATAAATCTTGCTGAGTTGAAAGTTTCCTGGGGCCGGGCATGGTGGCTGACGCCTGTAATCCCAGCACTTTGGGAGGCCCAGGTGGGCAGATCACTTAAGACCAAGAGCCCGAGACCTGGTCAACATGGTGAAACCCTGTGTCTGCTAAAATCTAAAAATTAGCCGGGCATGGTGGCTGACGCCTGTAATCCCAGCACTTTGAGAGGCCCAGGTGGGCAGATCACTTAAGACCAAGAGCCCGAGACCTGGTCAACATGGTGAAACCCTGTGTCTGCTAAAATCTAAAAATTAGCTGGGCATGGTGGCATGTACCTGTAATCCCAGCTACTTGGGAGGCTGAGGCACGAGAATTGCTTGAACCTGGGAGGCAGAGATTGCAGTGAGCCAAGATCCCACCACTGCACTCCAGCCTGGATGACAGAGCAAGACTCCATCTCAAAACAAACAAACAAAAAAACCCAAAGTTGACTGTTTAAGTTTTTTTGGTGAGACTTACATAGGACTCTCACTTCAAATCATTCCAAGAAGCTTATAAAAATAAACATTTTGCTCATTAATTAATTTATAGCCTCCTAATTTGAAAGCAGTTTTACATAGAACTGAAATCTGGCAGTGAGGGAGGAATGACGTGTGTTGTGTGGCTGATGAGGTCAGTCCCCAGCCTGTGAGAAGCGTCTGCACTCAGCTGCTGTCTCCTGCAAAGACTTCTGCCACGAAAGCTTTCAACATGGGGCGCGACTCAGTGACTCTAACGCAGCTGTCCCCGCTCCTCGGAGTCATTCGTCAGCTGCGCTCGGCTGAGGAGGAGTGCCATGGGGCTCAGCACAGGTGATTGTCACGCCAGCACGGTGCACTAAGAGCCACAGAGACATTCTTACGTGTCTGAGCCTGTGTCCCAGGCTCCTGTCAGCAGCCATAGGGTAGAGTGATCAGGTTGCAATCAGCCTTCTCCGAAATGTGTGCACTTTGTTTCTTGATAATATGTGTTGGCTGTAGATGCCAGCGTTGAGGTCAGCAAGGTGACTAGCCGATCATGTGTTTAATAATGATACTTTGGATAGGTTTCTATATTTAAACATGGACCAGACAGCAGAACTGGAGTTATTTCAGGGAAACAGGGACCTCCCCACCCCAAAGGAGTACAGACTCACAGCATCGCTGGAGGGGCACAAAGAGATAGGGTCCAAGCTGCTGCTGGGCTCCTGCAGATGAGGTGCCTCTGTGTCCCTGCAATCCTGGGGTCAGGAATCGCTGACCCCGCTGTGGCTGCTGCCTGAGAACTGCTTGCTGCTCACCCTAAAAAGAGCTGGTGGCTGAGCCTGGGGTGGCAGCTGCCCTGAAGGGAGGGCACCGGTGTCTGGGACTACGCCCCCAACCTCCCTCACTCCTTCCAAGCCCTCTCTCTGCATCCACTCAAGTCAACTCAACCAGTCCTAGAGGTGAGGGACACGAGGAAATGGAGCTCATTTTTTCACGTTGTTGATCTTTCTAACTGAGGCGGTTGGGCTGGAGGATCTCACACTGAGTAATTTTAAAGCCAGCATGTTGGGAATACAAACAGTAACATGTTAGCCACGTCTGAGGAAGAAGGCATGAGTGAAAGCCATGGCGTGTGAAGTCAGGTGTGGCCGGTGAATAAACCCAGGTGACACCTGTGTGCCCAGGTGGCTGCGGCCTTCTCGGGAGCTGGGCTGTGTGTGGGGAAGGTTGTCACGTTTCTGCAGTTTCCTGGGCCTGGAAACGAGCCGTGCGTCCACGGGACGGCTGACATCCTGCAGCAGGGGATTGCTTCACTTAATGGAACACGCTCGTCTGTCCCTGGTGTCATCTTACGCGGCTCCTCCACGGTACTTTCAAGAATGAGTGTTGCCCAGTGTTGTAGCACAGACGTGCTAGAGGATCGTGGTGTGGGGAAGAAACAAATGCTCTTTGAAAAGGAGAACGTCTCCAGTGCCCAGCTTCCCCGTCCGGAGTGCCCGAGGCCTAGAGGAGAAGAGGGTTCCTGTGTGTCATATGCGTGTACTGTGTGTAGACCTGGCTTCGGTTACAAATCTAGATGAAAAAGAAAATCCAAATTAAGAAAAACAGACCGTAGGATTCTATGGGTTGGCTTTGCCGTCGTAGCACCGTTTCAGAGGCTGAGACTGTCAGCACTGAGCTTCCTTTGTTTAGATGCAGCCATAGCTGGTGTGTCATTCACTGAATTGTCACTGGCAACCCCCTCCCACACCACCGCCGTTGTGGCTCTGGGTGGCTCCGGGTGGCATGTGTAGATGTAAAGAAAAAAATCCTTGCTTAAAGTTACTTCCAAAATGTAGCCAGACTTCTGCTTCCATAAGACCTGACTTTCTGTTCTCAAATTCTGCCAAGACTACTACTGTTTTCATTCCATAGTTAAGAAAAAGAAAAGGCAATGAGGTCAATGCTCTTCTAAAAGTTTGCATTGAAATGTGACCGTTGTGCATGTCTTTGAGGCATGCGACATTTTGGTTCCTGCGTGGGGCGGGGTACCTGGGGCAGCCATTGTCTGCAGCATCCATCTTTCCTTAGTGTTGGGGACATTCCAGATCTCTTGTAGCTGTTTTGATATATACAGTAAGTTATTGTTAAGTGGAATTTTTCTATTGCACTTTTGAATATTAGAACTTATTCCTTCTATCTAACCGTAGCTTAAGTCCATCATTTCCTTGAAAATTGTTAAGAATTAGGAACTGCTGTTGAATGAAGACATTCTGGCAAATACTCGGAATGCCCTTGATTCCGTCATCAGGTGGCCCAGAGTCCGCCAGGCAGGTCCCCGGAAGGTCAGCCTGGGAAAGCGTTTCTCAGACACCTGCTGCTTGCATCCCTCCTTTCAGAACAAACTCGATCACGAGATTACAGAGACTGCAGAAATGGCCCCGTCCTCGTCCTGTTTGAATCCCTGGCGTGACCCTGGGACGCTAGAACGGGGCAGCCACGGCCTCCAGGTGGGAGCCCTTGCCTCATGGCAGATCTCTCTGAGGAGCTGCGGGCATCGGCTTTCTCCGCCACCACCTTTGCCTTTTTTGGTTTGGTTTCTGAGGAGGTAACTGCCCCCTGTATTTGGGGAGGGGAAGCCCCAGGGTGACCATTTCTCCCTCCTGATGGGTCACTCACTGCTCAGCCCTGCTCAGCCCCCTGGTCCTCGTGGATGTCGGCACACCGTCGTGGTGTGGTGTGTTGTGTTGGGTTGTGTTGTGTTCTGTTGGGTTGTTTTCTTTGGGTTGTGTTGTGTTGGGTTGTATTGTGTTGTGTTGGGTTGGGTTGGGTTGCACTGTGTTGGGTTGGATTGTGTTGTGCTCTCTTGGGTTGGGTTGTGTTTGTTGTGTTGTGTTGGGTTGGGTTGGGTTGTGTTCTGTTGGGTTGGGTTGTGTTGTGTTCTGTTGTGTTGTGTTGTATTGGGTTGCATTGTGTTGGGTTGTGTTGGGTTGGGTTGTGATGGGTTGTGTTGTGTTGTGTTGGGTTGGGTTGCATTGTGTTGGGTTGGATTGTGTTGTGCTCTCTTGGGTTGGGTTGTGTTTGTTGTGTTGTGTTGGGTTGGGTTGTGTTCTGTTGGGTTGTTTTCTTTGGGTTGTGTTGTGTTCTGTTGGGTTGTTTTCTTTGGGTTGTGTTGTGTTGGGTTGTATTGTGTTGTGTTGGGTTGTGTTCTGTTGTGTTGTGTTGGGTTGCACTGTGTTGGGTTGTGTTGTGTTGTGTTGGGTTGGGTTGTGTTTGTTGTGTTGTGTTGGGTTGGGTTGTGTTCTGTTGGGTTGGGTTGTGTTGGGTTGGGTTGCACTGTGTTGTGTTGTGTTGTGTTGTGTTGTGTTGGGTTGTGTTTGTTGTGTTGTGTTGGGTTGGGTTGTGTTCTGTTGGGTTGTGTTGTGTTGTGTTCTGTTGGGTTGTGTTGTGTTGGGTTGGGTTGCATTGTGTTGAGTTGTGTTGTGTTGGGTTGGGTTGTCATGGTTTGTGTTGTGTTGGGTTGTGTTGTGTTTGGTTGTGTTGTGTTGAACTTGTGTTGGGTTGTGTTGTGGTACTTGTCCTGTGGTTTTCAACTTGGAACGACTGGCCGCTCTGTTGCCATGGTAGGGTTCATGGGTGGTGGGGAGCCTGGCTGCCAGTTGGATAAGGGAAGGGAAGCGTGGAGCAGGCTGTGGCAGTGGGCTGGTGGGGAGCTGCTGCGGACGCCGAGGGGCCCAGGCAGCCAGGCACCAGCCCGAGTGCCCCATTAGACCAACACCTCGCCAGTGGGCGCGTTGCTGCTTGCCCTCGAGGAGACAACGCAGCGTCACCGAGTGCTGGGAAAACGCGCTCCAAATGTTTTGAGTTTAGTAAAATGTAACCTCACTTGACATCAGTCAAGGACATTGGAGCTGCAGAATATATACTAGTACATGGAAGCCTATTTCTTATGAGAGCAGTACATGAACTTTTAGAGGTTTACGGTTTAAAAATACAGAGAAGGTCGACCTTGTTGTTAAGACTTTTCCTTAAATTTATCATAAAAGGTACAAAAGAGGCAATATTGTAGGAAAAAAACTATTGGAAGTAAAAACAAATTAGGAGTTTGGAAAGAAACGTTTCTGTGTTTGACTTGAAAGCATTCTTACGCTACATACGTGGGGAAAGAAACATGCTAGTCTGTGCCTGCACATCTGGGCACCTTTCTGGGCAGCTGGTTTTGCATAGTCGGTGTTATCAGGAGGCCTAGAGCAGCGTGCCCGGACCTTCCCCCAGGCCAGACAAGGCGGGGGCGGGGCTGGGACGAGGCGGGGGCGGGGCTGGGACAAGGCGGAAGGGCGACTCCTGCCTCTTTGAACTTCACAAGCCTCGGTGTTTTCACCAGAGTCCACCCTTTACTGGCCACCCCTCCACGTGGGTCAGGTAGCCAAGGGGCATACGGGGTTCTCCATCCATCTGACCTCCTGTGAGGCGGTGTTAGGGGAGGCACACGTCCACAGACCCACCCTGGAGCAGGCCACTCCACGCCGGCGGTGCTCAAAGCCGTTGACCACGTTGTACTTACTACCTTAGGCCTGTCTCGAAGAACTGGGCTGCGGTTATCGCTGTTCCCGTAGACCCCGGTAGCCTTCGCATTAGCAGCTGTCTGCAAAGCAGCCAGCAGTGGCCTCACTCCTACCGGGACGTGGAGATACCTCCAGAAATGATGGGAAATGCTCTCAGAAACGCAAGCCTGGGCGACTCCGTGTGTCAGTGGAGGGCTAGGCAGCGATGAAAATAAAGGCTGTTTTCCGAGATCCAAGGCCGGGAAGCAACGTGGACGGATGCAGCAGTGTGTCCTCCTCCTCCCTCTGCGTTCGACATGGACGCATGCCAATCTCGGCCTTCCGTGGCGCTCAGAAGCTCGAGGGTGTGGGTGCTGCCGGCTTGCCCTTGGGCGCAGACGCCACGTTGGTTCTGGTTTCTTTTTCTCAGTGGCCTTGTCTCACAATGAGGGCCGGCTCCCTCTCTTCCCTTTTGTAGCCTGGGTGAGATGTTTTTTGAACCAGCATCCGGGGAGGCACTGGCACAGCTCTAGTTCATATCACATACTAGAACGAGAACCGCTTCCCAACGTGCTATAGATATCACTAAACAGTTAAAAGTCATTCCTGAGAATACTTAGGTCTACCTAAGAATTTCATCGTCAGTTTGGAAATGTTCCAAAAGACTTTTTTCAGGAGAAAATCCAAGCAGAAATCGTTGTTTTGTCGTGCTCAGTAACGCTGAGAGTGAGAATAGAGTCTTGCAAATCAGGAAGGCCTCAAAGGGCCAAAACTACTAATGCTTGGCAAAATGCTGATTGCACAAACACCTCCTTAAAACACGAGTGTGCCCTGCATGCTCGCTCCTCCTCGCCTGGCAGAGGACCTCACCGTGGGTCTCGCTCCTCCACGCCTGGCAGAGGACCTCACCGTGGGTCTCGCTCCTGCACGCCTGGCAGAGGACCTCACCGTGGGTCTCTCCTCAAACGCTAGATCCAACCTGAAGAGCTCCCATGCACCTGCAACGCTGACTTCAATTTTACTTCTCTCGCACCAGCCCTCCATGCCTCTTCACCAATACCTTAATTTAAAAGCTCCTTGAGGGCAAAACTGGTGCTTTTTACCAAGTATCTTGTTAATAAGTAGTTTTCAAATAAATGGTTGAATGACCTAATGTCCTTGAGAAATGTAGGAAGGCTTTAGAAACACACACACCATCTTTCAGATAAACATTCACCCTTGACTTCTTAGCTGTGATGAATTCCCAGTGCATACCCTGGCCTTGGAGGACCTCACCCAAAGAGAATTAAACTCGAAGGCAAAGAATTTCTGGAATGTCATGGTCAAGGACCTTGAGGAGTTCATGACCGCACTTGGTGTGATGGATGAGCAGAGGCAGGGCAGGAGCAGGCGCCTCCACCCAAAGCCTGGGCTGTGTCTGGTCACATCGTCACCGGAGGAACTTCCCAACCCTTTCAGGCGCTGACTTCTAACCAAGTGCTCGTTTCTATCAATGTATTGGTTATCAGTGTTAACTCAGCAAAGTGCTGTCTAAAGCCTAGTGACCTCTTTGTCTTGAAAAGATACATTGAAAAATCAAGGATATGTAAATAAATAGAGAAAACGTGAATATAGAAAATATAGAAAAGTGGAGTTAATGAGTAAAAGTACAGTTAATAAGATTTGATTTAAGATTGTGAAGTTTTATGCTTTTTCTTTAGTGCCTTTTTAAAAGTATGAATAGTCTTGAGCATATTTCATCGGATAAAGGAAAAACTTCAGCTGAATTAAATTTAAAAGACTTTAATTGAGCAATGAACACTTTGTGAATAGGGTGACAGCCGAAGCCAGAGTAGGCTCAGGAGCTCCAGCACAGCACATTTATTTCAAAAGAGTGAAAGTCAAAAATGCTTTTAAAGCGTCAGAATATTAACCCAGTTCCTGAAAAGTCCCTGGTCCGTAGGCTGGGGTCTCAGGGACCAGCCAGTTCAGCCACTTTGTTGGCTGGGCCCCAGGGTTGGGAAGATGCAGCAGTTTCACTGCGGGGCAAAGCCAGGGTGGAACCCACCTGTTCCCACAGAAACCTCGTAGATGTCAAGTACTTGGATTCTCCAGATCAGTGGGAACCCCTGAGCGTACTACGCTAAGCTACCCACTTCACAGCTTGCCACAGACTGGAAATAAATTGGTGAACTCACTCTGTTTCGAGCTTTGAAAAGAACAATCTGGTTTTCTTTCTTGGACTGGCTTATTCTTCCCCCATCAGCCTGGTCGTAGGCAGCTCCCGCTCTGTGTGGGCTCTGAGAGGGCTGAAAGTCCCACCCAGGTGGCAGTGTGTGGGGGGTGGCACCTTCGCTCTATATCTCTGTTGACCCGAGACTTCTGAACTCAGTTCTGTGGACGGCTGGAGGACATGCGGTGCGTGGAACTGTCCCCAAACAGAGTGACTTTGGGTACATCGCTGAGCCTGCACGCGGTGCTTTTGACGCCAGCCCTTCCATGAAGTGGTGTTTGCAGGGGCCGTTGGACCCCCCAAGAAGAAGGCTTGGTTGTGCTGTGCTAGCAGGGACCCACCTGAGCCAGGCGCCTCCCACAGCTTCCCCAGGCTGAATCACACACCACAGAACGAGAGCGAAGGGCCTTTGCTCTCCACAAGGTGGTCCGGAGGAGTCAGAGCCAGGGTGGTCGGCAGGGGGCAGGCGCCCCGGAGAGGGACGAAGGTCTCCGTGCCAGGCACAGCTGTCATGGGGAAGCGGAACCGCTCTGTGTGACTGTGGGAAAAGCCAGCTCTGCTGGGGTCATTTCTCTTTCACCTCAAGCCTCCTGCCTCCTTTCATGCATTTGCTAGACCTGGGGCATTTCGTGGTGATGAATTCTCACTTCATGGTATTTCTGCAATTTCGCATGCAAGGAACATTCACTTTAACAGAAGGAAAGTCAGTTTCTTTCTTCTGATTGCTTCTCATCTCTCATTTCTATCTGCCTTCTTTCTTCAGAAATATTCTGAAGCACAATCATCCGTCGCAGTAACAAGCCTGATTCCAGCTCCTGGGGGGCTGTGAAGGGGAGAAGCCAGGACTGAGCAGGATTGAGTCAGTATTTCTCGTTTTAGAAGTAGATTGTGCTTCCTACGTTCAGAGTTTCTTTTTGCATTGAGGAGTCCTACGGCTTTTATATTATGTTAGTCATGTTTCATGATGAACATCTGTTATTTTCTCATTTAAAATACTGTGTTGCTTTATCTAATTTGGTGGAATATGATTAAATTAACAGCTAAAAAATCCCCCTGGTATATCCCTATGACCACACCAAATACAAGCATAATTCTTCCTTAAAGCTGTCCAGTATGAGGATGATGTAATAATATGCTTTTCTCCCAGGTAATCACATTTTTCTCCATCGCCTCCGGAGGCCTGTGAGGACCTGGGAATTCACAGAGAATGGCCCTGGCAGGCAGGTGCTCGAGGTCCCATGGGTCCCCAGCCTCACCTGTGTGGCGCCTGCCTCCTCACCCTGGACAAGTTCTCCTGTACACGGGCCTGGCAGCACTTCTGTGTTCCCCAGCCTGTGCCCTGGAGGCGTTTTCAGCCCCAGGATGGCTTTTCCCATTTCCCTTCCTATTTAGTACCCCCGAGGGGGAGCTCAGCCTTCTGTAGACCAGGACGCCCATCCCAGGGAGCTGAGGGCAAGTGAGCGGGGCAGCTTTGGAAGCAGCGTGGCCAGCGGCCTCTGCAGCCTCAGGTCCTCTGCCTTTCTGAGGGGACGTCCAATGAGGTGGTAACTTCTTCCTTGGAAAGTAGCATTTGCCTGTGGTCATGAGGCTTTATTCTGTAGATTATGATCTCCTTTTTCAGTTGTGTCCAAGCAATGCTTTTCACTCTCAGCACCCCCCAGTCCCCGCCCTGTGAAGGCTGAGCATCTGTTTGCTGACGTGTGTATTTAATGAATGGAAACCAGCATGGATGGGGTCCGGCCATCGGCAGCTCACATGTGCTTCAATAGCAATAACTCGAAACTCAGGTGTCAAAAGACACCTGGGAAAACCAGAGCGTCCTTAGCTGCATGAACATGCTGATCTCCCAGTGACGTGGCTGCTGTCCACAGCACGGCCACGTGGTCCCCATCAGCGTGCCTGCGACCCAGGGCCAAGAAGCCCATGGGCACTGGCTTTCCTCATGGCACCCTCAGCCTGTCTGCTAAGGAGCCCCGAGAGCCTTCCTCATCTCAGACCCCCTTCCTCCTCCGAGGGCCCTGGGGAGGCAGGGAGGGCCGTCCTCTCAGTCCCACTCGGCTTTCTGCGCGGGCTCTGCAGCTCCCTGAGTCTTCCACTTACTGAGCAGGCTCCAGAGATTTTCAGCCTCTTGGGAGAGGCTATCTAAAACTTTTCTTATTAAAAACGGAATCTAGATTGAGCAGAGTTGGCTTTTCACTAAGTGTGCCATGTAAACTTCCTTCCTGCTGGGGTGAGGATGGTCCAAGCCGGTGTTCTGATGGCCGAGGTGCCTTCGAGGCTCAGAAGTCTTCGTGGGACGTGCGCAGCCCCAGCCAAGCCCCAGGGAGGGGCAGCCATCCCTGACACTGGGTCTGAGACTGGGGACCACGTGGCACAGTAGACACGCCCTCCCTCCAGGCTGATGCCTGGCTTCTCTTCTGTTTTCCTCCCAGTATCTTTTTCTTCTTTCTACCAAACTCTGGAAGGGCTTTCTTTAGAAAAAAAAATTAACAAAATGTAAATGATGAGGAGGTCTAGGTCGGTTTATCACCTCTCCTGTGGATATTTACCGGCACATAGACCCAGCTGGAGCACTCCCTGCTCCCTGCTGGTGAAGCTCTTAAAGCCACTGGTGCCATTCTCAGTTCCCCTCGGGAAATGAAGGGGGGGCTTCTATCTCTTACACTTGCTTATGGATCCTGCAAACATTTATTGGGTGGCAGAGCGGCTTCTCTGGGTTAGGAGGGCATCCAGAGTGAGGAGACCCACGTTGTCCATGCCACGCGGGCATAAGGACGTCGATGCGTCCTGTGTCTGTGTCCCCCAGGACCGGGGCAGTCCCAGCATAAAAGACCCCAGGGGAAGCGGATGGCTTCTTTCCAAAGTTACCTTGAATTTTGGGGGGATGAGTGTCGTAGGCATCGAGTTCAGGGAATTCCTTACTGGCGTGTGAGAAGCGTGTGGTGAGGGAGTGATGGCGGGGAAAGGCCAGCTGCAGAATGTTGAGTGACCACATTATTCCCTGACCCCAGAATCCAGGGACAGGCAGCTCCGGGCTCCAAAGCTGTGAGCACTAACCCCTGCTGCTGCAGAGAGTTGGCATCGGTGCCGTGTGTGGACTAGTCCTGAGGACACGGGCATGGCGGGGCTCCTGCTGTTTGCCCTCCTGCCTCCCTCCACTCTGAGAAGCGAGGTGGCTCTGGACAGGTGGCGGGTGGCGGTGAATGGCAGGCCCTGGCCTCGTTCACCAGGATGCCCAGCCTCTCTGTGCCCTTGGCGTGTGCTCCGTGTGTCCCCTGTCCCTGCTGTGATGCTTTCTAGGAGAGTGACACCACCCACCTCGGAGTGCAGTTCTGAAGATCAGTGAGATACTAACACCTGTGAATTTTAGTCTCACGTAATAATTCAAACAGCTATGTTTCTACGGCTCAAAATCAATATATGCAGTGCAGTGTGTGTGCGTTTAAACTAGCACGTTAAGGTAGCCCAAAATACACATTTTCAAACACTAACACAACATGCCCCTGTGTTTTAGAGGAAAATCTGTCACTCTTTCTGAGTTCTGTTTACTAGGAAAACATGCACATGTTTTTCAGGTTGCCCTGGTGCCAAAAAGCATGAGTTTCTGACGAGTGTTCTGGACGCGCTCTCCACGGACATGGTCCACGCCGTCTCCGACCCCTCCTCCTCGTCAGCCAGGTATGCTGCGTTCCCCTGGGATGACGAGGGGTGGGTCCCAGAATTCCAGGGAGTCAGGAAAGTCTGAACATTGCATATCGGCGACCTTCTCCGCTTATTTGGACAGAGTAGGGCCTTTAAAAGGAGCCCTCTGCAAACGCAGGACGTCGCTTAGCAGGTTTTTATTGTAGCAAGACTAAGTCACTGAAGATGCTGCCTGCGCAGCGGTATGCGGCCCTGAGCCAGCCGTGACTCCCGGGGCTCCGTGGGGTAGTGGGCACTGACCCTGGCCCTGTGGTGGGGAGTGGGACAGGGAGCACAGCTGCTGCAGAGAGGTTTGTGCTTTGAAATTGCACTTTAGAGTTACCCACAGGATTTTAATTTTTTTTTTTTGAGACGGAGTTTTGCTCTTGTTACCCAGGCTGAAGTGCAATGGCGCGATCTCCGCTCACCGCAACCTCCGCCTCCTGGGTTCAGGCAATTCTCCTGCCTCAGCCTCCGGAGTAGCTGGGATTACAGGCACGCGCCACCATGCCCAGCTAATGTTTTGTATTTTTAGTAGAGACGGGGTTTCACCATGTTGACCAGGATGGTCTCGATCTCTTGACCTTGTGATCCACCCGCCTCAGCCTCCCAAAGTGCTGGGATTACAGGCGTGAGCCAGCGCACCCGGCCCCCACCATATTTTAAATGCTTTGAAGGCCAGTGTCAACTCTGAAGTTCTCGAGCTGTGGTGATGTTTGTTGCAGCAGAGTGTGGAGCACAGACCCTTGCCGTTCCAAGCACTTACAGGCGAATTATTTGGTTGCATCACAGACATTCACACTGTTGAAAATAGGATTTTTTGAACCCTAGGAGTGTTCTTTGAGGAGATTGTAGGCATTGCCACACTCCCAGACCTGGGCCTGGAGCTCGGTGGGGTGGACTTCGTGAATTTCCCGACCCTCCCCTTGCCCACCTTCCGCAGATCAGCCTAAGGACAGTGGGAGGACCCCAGGGTTTTATTGTGACAGCATTTCCAGCATCCGCTTTTCCCCCTCGACTAGCAATAATTTATCTGTGTCTTTCAAATCAAGTTTTGATGGAGATTTCCACTTTTTACATTTTCTTTAGAATGTTGGCCTTTCTCCCCAGAGCACCCTAACCCAAACCTTGATTATCTCAGCCACTTTACATCATGTTTTTGGTATCCTGAACTAAAAGGCTCTGCTCTCACTGTCTCTTTGCCTAAGAAGGCTTGAGGCACCGCTAACGGAAAATGTCATGATGTGTAGTAAATTACATTTAATAGAGCAGGCCACTGCGGTGGCTCACGCCTGTAATCCCAGCACTTTAGCAGGCCAAGGCGGGTGGATCACTTGAGGTTCAGGAGTTCAAGACCATCCTGGCCAACATGGTGAAACCCTGTCTCTGCTAAAAATACAAAACTTAGCCTGGCACAGTGGCAAGCGCCTATAATCCCAACTACTTGGGAGGCTGAGGCAGGAAAATCTCTTGAACCTGGGAGGCGGAGATTGCAGTGAGCCAAGACTGTACTGTTGTACTCCAGCCTGGGCAACAAGAGCAAAACTGTCTCAAAAAAAATTTTTTTGATAGAGCAAAACATTATGTAAATTTCAACTTTCCATCTTCTGTTCTTGGAAAGACTTTTTGCAAACTACAACTGGAGGCAGCGAAGAGACTGCTCTCTGAAAAGCTCCTCTGAACGTTGAGAAATAAGCAACGGTTTACAAGTGCCCTGACCCCGTGGGCTTGCACTGTCTCCCTCAGGGTGTTCTCACACCTGGGAATGCGTAGCTCATCCAAACAGGTGGAATCTGGAGGCCGGCACCCCCAGGAGGGCCAGCCCACACGTGCACACACCCTCCATTCAGCGAGAAGGTGCACTTCTGCCATTTGGTTTACGTTTATAAAGTCCTGACTCAAATTCAGACCTTCCAGAAGAGTTTTATTTATGTATTCCCTAAAATACTGAAACTAACATAATCCAAGGAAAAATGTCTAGGTCCAGCTTACCATGTGTTTAATCTGCATTTGTTTGCTGTACCTATGACATAAAGGATGTGTAAGAGTCTCATTTACAGGGGCCAGCAAAGCTCACAGTTCCCGTGTGTCGGGCGGGTATAGATGCCTGTGCTAACCTGCCCGCCTGGGTGCACAGATGCCAGGATAAGGGGACGTTTTGTCCTCTGGGACCAGGCCAAGTGCATCTTTGCTGTGCACAGAATCACTGCATCATTTGCAATTTTTCATCCAACCTGAAAAATGCTAAAAATGTTCTTCTAAATTATTTGTTGACGTTGTTGTGTCTGATAACAAAGGCGCGGTCTTAGACACCAGCATGGCGAGAACTGCAAGCAGGGGCCGTGAGTCTGATGAAGGGCAGGGCGAGGAAGAGGCAGCCAGGGGCTGCAGCGTCCTGACGGCCCCTGTGTTCCTTCCAGGCTCTCGGAACCCGACCCCAGCCATAGCCTGGAGGAGCGCGTGGTGCGCTGGTACTTCAACCTGCTCGACAAAAACTCCAGTGGGGACATCGGCAAGAAGGAAATGAAGCCCTTCAAGAGATTCCTTCGGAAAAAGTCGAAGCCCAAGAAATGCGTGAAGAAGTTCGTGGAGTACTGTGATGTGGATAATGACAAGTCCATCTCCATGCAGGAGCTGATGGGCTGCCTGGGCGTGGCCACAGACGACGGCAGAGCCGGCACCAAGAAGCGCCACAGTAAGAGCCTGACCCACCCCACCCTTGCCCTTGCCCTTTGCCTTGGTCAGGCCCTGAGGCCTGGGAGGTCCGCTTCTCACAAACACAGTTACAGACTGTGGTTACGGCCTTGCGGGGCAGGCTGCAAAAAAATCAAATATGCTGTTGAGTCGTAGGTCACCTGCTGGCAGGAGTGAAAATGCTAAGTGACGACTCCTTGTGGGCCGCGTGCCCAGGGGAGCCCAGGTTCAGATGGACTGCGCGTTGGTTTGCAGACAAGCCTTTTCACCGTTCAGACCACGGTTGGCTCCCCCAGGATGGATTGTCTCCTGGCAGTTGAGGTGTAAACCTGGGACCAACCCTGTGCCTGAACTCCAGCCCAATGTTCAGGCCGGTTCACGAGCGGCAAGACCATTGCTGGGGCCCACGCCAGTTATTCCAATGGTTTTAGCAGATTTACCAAGTGAAAATACTTTTTTGTATGGGTCTGGCTTACCCAGCCCACTGTGACAGAAAGCAAGGGAATCCTCCGATGGCCAGAGCCCAAATCTTCTCAGGAGGCAAGCCAGGAAAAGCCAGGTCTGAATTTCAGCACAGGGACGCCACTGTGGGATGCACGCGTGCCCTAGGTCCCGCTGCACGTGTGTGTAGATCCCGCTTCACATGTGTGCTAGGTATTCCGGCACATGTCCCACTGCACATGTGTGGATCCCACTGCACAGGTGCACGGGGTTCCCCGCATGTGTATCTGGGATTCCTGCACACATGTGCTAGATTTCCCTTCAGGTGTGTGCTAGATCTCCCTGCCCATGTGTGCTAGACCCCACCACACATATGTGCTTGATCCTCTGCATGTGTGTGCTGAATCCTGTACATGTGTGCTGGATTCTGCAGCACGTGTAGGCTGGACCTCACTGCACATGTGTGCTGGACCACACTGCACATATGTGCTTGATCCCCTGCATGTGTGTGCTGAATCCTGTACATGTGTGCTAGATTCTGCGGCACGTGTGTGCTGGACCTCACTGCACATCCCCTGCATGTGTGTGCTGAATCCTGTACATGTGTGCTGGACCACACTGCACATATGTGCTTGATCCCCTGCATGTGTGTGCTGAATCCTGTACATGTGTGCTAGATTCTGCGGCACGTGTGTGCTGGACCTCACTGCACATCCCCTGCATGTGTGTGCTGAATCCTGTACATGTGTGCTGGATTCCACAGCACGTGTGTGGTGGATTCCGTGGCACGTGTGTGCTGGACCTCACTGCACATGGGTCTTAGATCTTGCCGTCCTTGGGGATCTGTTTCCCGATTTGTATAATACTTGCTGGGAAGGGCTAGCAGAGACCGCTCAAATTCCTGTCATTTATGATTCTTTCATTTCTTGTCAACTTTGGTAACATAATAGGAGAGAGAAAACAAGCTTGAGACCGTGTTCTGGCGCGTTACTTCACCCTGGTCTTTACAATCCTCCCGGTAAGGCCCGTGGCTCACACTTGTAATCCCAGCACTTTTGCAGGCCGAGGCAGGTGGATCACTTGAGGTCAGGGGTTTGAGACCAGCCTGGCCAGTATGGTGAAACCCTGTTTCTACTAAAAATATAAAAATTAGCCAGCTGTGGTGGTTCATGCCTGTAATCCCAGCTACTCCAGAGGCTGAGGCAGAAGAATTGTTTGAATCCAGGAGGCAGAGGTTGTAGTGAGCCGATATCCTGCCACTGCACTCCAGTCTGGGCAACAGAGTGAGGCTCTGTCTCAGGAAAAAAAAAGAAAAAGAAACTGGTTTGACGGTCAACTGTGAGATGGGGTCCTTTGATCTGGCCTGGACTGAGGGTTCCTGGAGCAGGCGGTGATCATCGTCTGCCTCCTCGTCTCAGTGTCCTGGAAGTCGTCACAACTCTGTACTATTCAACCAAATTCAGCCCAGCCTAGATCTGTGTCACAGTGAAGGACTTCCTGCTAATTTCTCTGTGAAAAGTCAGTTCTGAAAAATTAAGCTTTACTTTGAAGCTTTTTGTGTAGGGTCTTTGCGGTTAAAACACGCCCTGCCGTCCTGACGATGTCTTACTGGAGAGTCGATGGCCGTGCCTAAGGCCACCTGCCTTCGCTCATCGCACAGGAGGCTGCCCTCTGTGCTGACCTGGCCATCCGACGAGCTCAGAGAATCCTCGGTTATGTTCAATGTTCTGTCTCCATCAAGGACTCTTTGGCAAGTGTGGGGGGAGCGGCTTCTAAGATGACAAACAAGGAATCACTGGCTGATCGACTTGATGCGTGAAGGCAGCAAATGCCCACTCACCGCTGTGGGACGAGGGGCACTAAACACACTACCAGTCTGGCAAGGCTCAGGATCCAATACCCAATCCCACTGCATGGCGCAAGACCTCATTTCATTTTCATAGCCACCCTGGGGGTGACAAGGTCACAGACGGATGCTGCCACCCCTGACACTTGCAGATGAGGGCACACAGGCACTGTAGTCACCAGCAGTGCTGCATGCAGCAAGCGCAGGACCGTGGAAATCGCCCACTCTGCTGGGCTCACTTCCTGTGAGGGCTCCACCCACACCCAGGTGCACCTGCAGACTCCAGGCGTTTGGATGGAAAGCCAGAATGCCCATTCTCAGCAGTAGCCCGTGTGTGATTCCCCCTGCGTTTCCCTCTCTGTCTTCTGCCCAGTGGGTCTCCTGGGCACGTCTCTCTTACTGCCGCCTGATATTGCTTTTGGCTTCTTGGACTGGACTGTGTCTTAGTCCATTTTGTGCTGCTGTAACAGAACACCATGGATGGGTAATTTATGAGCAGAAACGTATTGGCTCATGGGTCTAGAGGCTGGGCAGTCCAGGCCCGTGGAACCAGCATCTGGTGAAGGCCTTGTGCTGTGCCATCCCCAAATGGAAGGGCGAAGAGAGAGTAAGAAAGGCAGCAGGTGAGCAAGGGGGACCAATCGCATTCTTTGGAGCCCACTCCCAAGATAAAGGCATTCACCCATTTGTGAGGGCAGAGTCCTCGTGATGCAGACCTTGTGAACCTCCCAACGCCTCTGCATTCGAGACTGAGTTTCCACCACGTGAACTTTGGGCTCACCTTCAGACCATAACAGGCTGCCTTCTTCACTTCCCGTGCTTTTTCTCTTATAGTGGTCCCTGCTCAGGATCCCAGAAGACAAAGGGCATATTGCTCTTTGAGACTTAAAACCTACCAGCAGGGGCCACGTGGGAGGCCTGGGGAAGTGATGGGGAGATGGAGAGCAGGTGGCTGCCAGATCTGCAGCTGGGGCCAGGGAACCATGGTGTCCCTCACCCCTATAATTCCACAGAGAGGGAAGGTGAGCACCCACCCAGCGATTCACCGCGGGAGCCACCTGGCTGTTGCACCATCTGCACATGATGAGTGACACTTTGGGGCACCTGGTGGCTGCCTGTATGGCTCCTCCTCCATTCTGGAAGTGTCCCTGTGTTTCTGTAGAAGGCTAATTCTTATGGTTGTAATGAGAGATGAAGGCTGGACAGAGCCAATGAAGATCTTTTCCACCTCTGATCTCTTTCTATTCCGATGGCATAGGCTGGTCTTTTCTCTGCAAGGACCCCCCGTTAGCCACGGTCAGGTGGCTTCAGTAGCACCCACATCCCAGCCCCCCATGGCCTCTGCGCTCCTCAGCCTCGTGCTACAAGCTCGTGTGGTCTGTGGCCATTGCTGGGGCAGATTCCTGTCTATTAATTTCTTCAATTAAACCAAAGTAAATGTAGACTCTTGTGAGGGAGGGTGAATGACTTCCAGCAATTCATGGGTTTTTAAGTAGAGTAACTGGGCCCAGAGCTGTGATTATGGTGACAGAATGTTGAAATTTCAGGATCAAATGATTTCAGGATGGATCCACAGAGCTACGACGTTCTCCGCGAGGCCCTGTTAATACACCAGCCTCCAGAGGCACCCACAGCTCCCCCGTCCCACACCGCCCTGTCCCTATGCCACCCTCCAGAGACACCCACAGCTCTCCCTTCCACACCGCCCTGTCCCTACGCCATCCTCCAGAGGAACCCACAGCTCCCCCTTCCCACACCGCCCTGTCCCTACGCCATCCTCCAGAGGAACCCACAGCTCCCCCGTCCCACACCGCCCTGTCCCTACGCCACCCTCCAGAGACACCCACAGCTCTCCCTTCCACACCGCCCTGTCCCTATGCCACCCTCCAGAGACACCCACAGCTCTCCCTTCCACACTGCCCTGTCCCTATGCCACCCTCCAGAGACACCCACAGCTCTCCCTTCCACACCGCCCTGTCCCTATGCCACCCTCCAGAGACACCCACAGCTCTCCCTTCCACACTGCCCTGTCCCTATGCCACCCTCCAGAGGCACCCACAGCTCCCCCGTCCCACACCGCCTCAGGACACAGCTCAGACTGTGTGTGTGGGTGTGGAGAGGGTGGGGGTGGTGTGTGGGGGGTGGTGTGTGTGGTGCGTGTGTGTGTGTATGGGGTGTGTGTAAATATGGGGTGTGCTGTATGTATGTGTGGTGTATGTGTACGGTGTGTGGTGTGTAAACACTAGCATTGGCGCTCTGGGCTGGATCAAGGCCTCTTAAGGCAAATGTCCTGCATTCATCTATGTGCCCTACCATTTTAAACACGGTGTATTGATAGGAAATCTGGCAAACAGATCAGCAGACAATTGAAAAGATAGTCTGTTACTCACAGATCCCAAGGAGAGGAGGCCCCGCAGTGCTGTGGGGGCCACATGGGAAGTCCCAGGGTCAGCCAAGAGACAGAGGGAGCAAGGGATTGTGCTGAGCCCACATCGTGGTCTCCCACGCAGGCTTGCCCGTAAACGAAGCAGCCACGTTACAGGCTGGGTGAGCGTGGAGACTGCTGGTTGAATGAGGATGAAGATTTTGGGGCTGGGTGAGGGTGGAGGCTGTAGTTTGGGTGAGGGACGAGGCTGTAGGGTGGGTGAGGGTGGAGCTGTAGGGTGGGTGAGGGTGGAGGCTGTAGGGTAGGTGAGGGTGGAGGCTGTAGGGTGGGTGAGGGTGGAGGCTGTAAGGTGGGTGAGGGTGGAGGCTGTAGGGTAGGTGAGGGACGAGGCTGTAGGGTGGGTGAGGGTGGAGGCTGTAGGGTGGGTGAGGGTGGAGGCTGTAGGCTGGGTGAGGTGAAGGCTGTAGGGTGGGTGAGGGTGAAGGCTGTAGGGTGGGTGAGGGTGGAGGCTGTAGTCTGGGTGAGGGAGGAGGCTGTAGGCTGGGTGAGGGTGGAGGCTGTAGTTTGGGTGAGGGTGGAGGCTGTAGGGTGGGTGAGGGTGGAGGCTGTAGGGTGGGTGAGGGTGAAGGCTGTAGTTTGGGTGAGGGAGGAGGCTGTAGGGTGGGTGAGGGTGGAGGCTGTAGGGTGGGTGAGGGTGGCAGCTGTAGGGTAGGTGAGGGTGGAGGCTGTAGTTTAGGTGGTAGATCCACAGATTGGATTCTGACGGGATAATATTTGTCCCTCATGCTCAAGCTAAATCCCTTGGACAGTCTTTGCAAGGTGGCAGCACTGTTGAGACAGCTGTTGTGAGCAGCATCTCCAGACTGGGAAATGTTGTCTGTTCCCTCTAGGACTGGTCCCCGTTGCTCTCTGCTGAGGCTGAGTGGACCTTGATGGTGAAGGGTACATGGCGCTCTCAGTGGTGCTGGGAGAAAGCCCTGTGAGGAAGTGCTTTTTCATTGCATATATTGGTATACTGAAGTGAAGGTGCCCTTTACGAGTCATGAGCTGCCATGGGTCATGCTGCATGCAAGTGACTAGGGAATCTCAGTGCCTTAGGACCCAAGGGTTTCCTTCTGGTTCACAGAGCATAGGGGCTGTGGGTCACCACCTTGCTGCCCTGGATGGGAATGCAGGGCCAGCTCGGGTCAGCACAGGTCTTGGGGGATGTGGCAGAGAAGCAGGAGAGGCTGAGCCACCCGCCCAGCCACAGGGGAGGCAGATGCTCAGACATGGAGCCTTTCAGCCTCCCACATTCCAGTGGCCTGAGCCACAGTGTGGGGCAGGGAAGTAGCGTGGATGGGCTGGGGGTGCTTAGCCCCTGGCAAGGAGGATGGATGGATAGTGGAGCGCAGCATGGCCTCTGCCGATGCTGCCATCTTTGGTGAAATGGTTAAGTTGCTGCAGAAGTTTCAGGTATCTTCTTTAGATCCTGCTGAATAATCTGATGTATCTCAGCTTTACTGTCCTCTTAGTAATCGAGAAGAAAGCTTATGATGGCTTTTAGCAAAACAAGCTGCAATTTGGCAAAAGAGGCAATTTGGTCATGGTTAAAAATGAACATTGTGGACTTGGATACATATTTAGCTGATTTTGCAGCCCTTTCATTTTCCTTACAGAATTTGTCTTTTTTCTGACTTAAAAAAATCATTATCAATTATATTGTTTCTACCCTGTACGGTTTGTAATAGCAAAAAGTCAGAAAAACCTAAAGATCCAGGAGGAGATTAGTGAGGCCATTCTAGATATCCACACTGTTACTAGGTTTTTTTTTTCCTGTATTTTTGCTTACTGCTGAGCAATGCACTTTATATTCTGAAATATATGAGAAATCAAATAAATAACATAAGTAACATTCGATCCTTTATTCTTAGAGATAATCAGACCTAGATCACAGCTTTCCATAAAAAATTTCTATTTTTATATGTACATATGTATGTACTATGGCTTTTCTCTACAAAATGGGATCATAAGTATATGCGCTTTCTAAATTAATCATACTTATTTTAAGTGATTACAAAAAAAGTTGCATTTAAATGAATGAAACTATGACATATTAGTTAAAAGTCTGATATACATTTTCACCGTTATAAAAATGCAAATGAGAATAACTGAAAATGATTGAGAGTTTATAAAGATAAGAAAGGACTTATTTCTGAGGAACTAAAAAATAAAAATTCACAAACGATTACAACATGCCCTCGTAATTCTCCAAAAATAACCATTACACAAAAACTCAGAAATTACGAGATATTCCTTTTGACCAAATTATCTTTTCCCCCCAAAGTCCTGCTGGCTGTGACTCCTGCAGGCATGTTGCTTTCAGCTCAGGGCTTGTTTGTCCGTCACCTGGAACCAATCAAATCATTCCATACTGGTTGATGTAAACTCCCCAACCGAGAACCAATCAAATCTTTCCATGCTGGGTGATGTAAACTCCCCCAACCTAGAACCAATCAAATCATTCCATGCTGGGTGATGTAAACGCCCCCAACCTAGAACCAATCAAATCATTCCATACTGGTTGATGTAAACTCCCCCAACTGAGAACCAATCAAATCATTCCAGGCTGGGTGATGTAAACTCCCCCAACCTAGAACCAATCAAATCATTCCATACCAGGTGATGTAACCCCCCCAAGGGTTCCTGAACTTGATTTTGGTGGTGGTGAAATACATAGTCTCTCTTTCTCTCTGTCTCTCCTATAGTCTCACCAAGACACGTTTTTATTGATGCGGCATTTCTATACATTTATTTTGAAAATGTATATCCTGTTCTATTAAAATTAACAAATAATGTATGAATTTCCTGCCTTTCATGTATTCTCAGTAGTGCTTTTCCCAGCCACATCTTAAGTGGAATATTCTGCCAGGTGACATTAATGAAATTTATGTTCTTTTCATGTATATAGTAAGGTAGGGTTTGTTTTTTTTTTACACTCAAGAATATTAACTTTTTTGACCAGGCATGGTGGCTCATGCCTGTAATTCCGGCACTTGGAGAAGCCAAGGTGGGTGGATTGCCTGAGCTCAGGAGTTCAAGACCAGTGTGGGCTACATGGCAAAACTCCATCTCTACCAAAAATACAAAAAATTAGCCGTATGGTGGCACACGCCTGTAGTCCCTGCTACTTGGATGGCTGAGGTGGGAGGATTGCTTGAGCCTGGGAGGCCAAGGTTGCAGTGAGCCAAGATCACACCATTGCACTCCAGCCTGGGTGGTAAAGTGAGACCCCATTTCCATCCCCCACCAAAATAAGAATATTAACTTTTTCTTAACAACTTTAATCAACAGCTACTTCTCACTTCCGGGAGAATTCTGTTAATCAGCAAACAATCCAGCAGAAAGCTGCAGTTGTTGAACAAATTGGCTCAGAATAGATTCACAGTATCACTCGAACAGTCCTTAAATGTGAATCGTTGGCTGAAGAGCCAAGTTTTTGCCCCCAAAGTAGTCCTTTCAGGTAAGACAAGCAGATGAGCTGTAGTGCTCATTTTGGCACTTACAGCATTAAAACCAACTATTGAAAAAAATCACAGATTGAGTCACTGCTTAGTGTTGGCAATTTTCTTAATACGCTCGTTTTCACCGGTTCACACTGTGTTTCCATTTGCGTTGCGGCAAGGGAAGACACTTTGACAACAGAACGGTTTTGCTCCTTACTCAGTGCTTTTATTGAGTGGACAGAAATCAACAGTTAATAAGAAATATAGAAGGAAGCCTGCTTCCCTTTATTGATTCATTTGAAAGCTATTGATCAAGTGCTTTGCATTCTAGATACTGACAGCATAACAGCAAACAGAAATGTGTGTCCCTTTAGAGCTTACAAATATGGAAGCGAGCCATCCGGTAAATAAGAAACCCCCCAGCACGATAGGGGGTGCTTGTGGAGGAGGCGTAGGGAGGTCGGGAGGGCTGGAACGTTAGATTCAGGGCAGGGAGGAGGCCCCAGAAGGAGCCATTGAATGGAGACGTGAGGAGCAGAGGAGAACCACAGCGTGTCGGGTGGAGCCGCCCGCAGAGGACAGAGGGCTGCAGTGCCCAGCGTGCCTGGGAGCAGGGAGAAGATGCGAACCACCTGAGCAGACGGGGCAGTGCACACCCGGATCCTCTGGCTTATTCTCTGAGTGAGGCCTTTGGAAGGTTTGGGTGGAATGTTTTAGAGGACTGTGGTTGCTGTGTTTGTGTAGACAGCCGATGGGAAGGGCTGAAGGAGCAGCGTCGTGGTGGGTCTGCTTGTGTCTACATGGGAGAGGTGGATGATCCTGGCCACATAGCAGCGCGTGCTGGAAGTTCTGGACTCCAGAAAGACTTTGCGCGTAGAGCCTGAGGGATTTGCTCCCAGATGATCTGGGGAAGGCTGGAGCAGAGAGGAGTGACGATGACTCCAAAAGTTTGCCCTGAGCAGCTCAAGGACGCGGTTACTGTGTCCTGAGATGGAATAGGTCAGAAAAGAGGTTTTAAAGGGAAGGTCATGGGTCCAGTTGGGTCCTGTTTCCTTTGAACTGCCTATTGAATGAAAATCCACTTGGAGATAATGAAGTTGGATCTGAGAATATGAATTGAGAAGAGAAAGGTCCACGCTGAAGATGACAGCAATATATGTCCTCAGGAGCTGACAGGAAATAGAGAGTATTTAAAACCCTGAGGCCAACGGAGCCCACCGGTGAGTGGGTGAAGATAGGAAGGAGATGAGGCTGCTGGAGCCCACGGAGGCGCAAGAGTGGAAGCTGAGCTGGGAGCAGGAGGGAGACCTTCCCAGGAAGCCCTGCCATGCACTGGGCGGGGAAGCCAGGAGACACAGCGCGGCTCCCTTCAGCTTCCATCCTAGTTGAAGCTTAGGGAAAACCCGTTTTCAGCCAAACATGTTGATGTCTCTTGACAAACTCTTGTTGGGGCATTGCTGACGGCTTCGCCCCCGGCACCCAGGGACATGAATCCCCTCCACTGGGGAGAGGCTGAGAAACATCTAGAATTCAGTTCTCCAGAGAGGGTGGACTTACCTCAGAGTTCAGGGTAGAGGAAAACATTCTTCTAAGGCTGGACCAGAGAATCCGTATTGTTAGAAAGCATTTACATAGCGACTTTTATAATCCACTAATAATCTGTGTTCAGTGTATATATAGTTAACTCTTCTGTGGATTGAAGCAATCTCTCTTCAGAATTGCTCAAAGACAACAGAAAGATACAAATACAAAACCGTGTCGTGTAGCAACTGTGAACTTAGTGTTTGTGTTGTATCAGACCGAGCACAGAAAGCCAACACCAGGACAGAAGTATGCCAACTTGCAGGGTTTATTGCCGGCGACCACGGAGGACTCACGTCTCTCCAACCCGTGGCAGAGAAAGAAGGGTGACGAGACCTTTTTATACCCGCAAAACCACTTTGGGAGTGGGGGTGAGGAGCGGAGATGGGATGAAAGTCTGTGAATCACCTCCTGGGCAGAGAGGAGGGTGATGGGCTCCAGACATTCCGAGGGCTAGGGGAGTGCTTGACACTTGATTTACAGAAGTTAAGATGACCCTTTGCTTACACATCGTCTGGGTAGGGGTTACTTGGTGCCAGAATGGAATTATCCGGGGGTGCTTACTCCGGCCACTACCGGTGATCAAAGGCCAGCAATTCTGGCAGTTACAGATAAGAGAAAGTATGCAGCTTTACCTTTTGGCATTTTAGCAGTTTTTCAGAGGCCGAGGTTAGCATTCATTGTGAGGGGAATGGAAACAGTTTGTCCTTTATAAAATGGCAGAGTACAGGTTCTAACTCTAGGCCAGCTATATCACAATTGCATTGCAGCAGGCATTTTAAGTAGTCTAGAGATGATGTGAAGTACACAACAGGATGGCTTTGGAGCATATTGAAATATTACACGTATTGTGCCGGAAACTGGAGAACCGGAGGACTTTGGTCGGCAGGGGTCCTGGAACCAATCCCTCTGGAACTGACGGATGGCTGTGTGTGTTTTTTCATGTAAATGAGTTTGCCAGTTGATAACATCTTTCTAAAGCTATGTGGACTTCTTGAAATTATGTGGAACCTTTCATTAAATAATGAGTCTTTGATTCTTAATAATATCTTTTTTTTCCTGCTAGCCCCCAGAGGTAATGCTGAAAGCACGTCTAATAGACAAGTAAGTATGTTTATATTTTACTCTTAACCATTTCCTTTTTAAATTACAAACAATAAAAATGCAGAGTTATGTCGATTTGCAACGGTCAGTACCTTCAAAGAAAAGAAAGAATTCAGGGGAGGCGACCTTATTGTATCTGCCCTGTGGGGACCAAAGCAGCCTCACAGAATCCTATCCGAAATCACCAACCTGTTCATTGAAAGAAGTTTATTATTTAAACTTTTGATTACTAAGAAAAATTTCTGAGTTCCTTATTTTGTAGATGTTTTTAAGAGGAGGGGTCTTGGAATGAGCAAAGTCTCCAAGAAATATGGGACTATGTGAAAAGACAAAAAAAAAAAGAGGAGGGGTCTTGCCTTTTTGCCCAGGCTAGTCTTGAACTCCAAGGCTCAAGTAATCCACCTAGGATCGCAGGCCTGAGCCACCATGCCGGGCTGAAATCATTTTAGCAGTTGTCTGAGTGTTTGTAATTTGGTTCCTGCACTTTGTTAGGGAGGCTGCAGGAACAGGAGGCATCCTCCGTGCACAGGTGGATTTCTCTGCCTTCCCGGGGTCCCAAAAGGACAAGCACTGGTCTCTGAAAGGGACTCTGGCTTCCTGCTGTGTGTTCACAAACACGGGTCTGTGTTTCTGGCTCCCTCTCTATGTTTGCAATTGGAGGATGCAATGGTGGTGTCCTCCAGCACCCAAAGCCACAAACTGCCACATGTCAAGAACGCTTTCCAGAAGATAAACATGAGTGGGTTCCCGTCTCTCTCCTCCAAAGCCGGGGCAAAATCCCACTTCTTCCCTACCAGTAGTCAATTTGTGATTTATTTTGTCTGCACCTGTTTGAAGTCAAGTTGCTATTTCCTAAGGTAAGCCCCTGTATTTGTTGTGGGTTTAAGTGGAGGCTCCAGCACACACCTTGGATGTAATTTAAAACCCTTTCATGAGGAAAGATGTGTGATATGCCGTCCTTTGTTTAGCAAATGTTTATGATTTTAACTTCTTAAATCTCACCGCAAATCACTTACACTTTAAAACAGGGCTGGTCTGAAAGTAATTACCCTCCCTGAGTGCCAAGACCTCCAAAACGTTGTTTTCATTCCAAAGCAGCAGTCACTGTACTCACGTGCTCCCCCATCTTAAATAAACCCAGTTCAAAGCACACGCTTCCTGCCTTAGCGCTTTTTTTTCAAAAAGAGAAACTGAAGCAGTTTTCCCCTCCCTTTATAGGGCCTGAGTGGACACACGGACCTCCATGCCTTTCGTGCAGTAGCTATTCCTGCAAACTGTGACACTGGGATTAGGTCCTAATGGGCAAGCCAGCTGGCTTTGAAACATCTCAAAGGGTAACACAGAGCCAGCCAGCACGGCATCACATTATGCATGGCCCATACAGGAACTACCAGAAGCAGGGCTCAGAGGAGGGTGCATGGACCCTCATCCTCATATGAGATGGACAGGAGCGCTCGTTCCTGACCTCTTCAGCTTCCACTGCAGCTCCAGACTCATCAGAGCTGGTGTCTAATAGCTTAACATGTGAATCCACCTTCTGCAGCGGCCCTGACCATTTTTAGTGACAGGTAAAATACTTTGATGGGTTGTCTTTATGCATAACTAATTTAAACCTCAGGTTTAGGGTAGGAGATAGGTTTGTCTTCTCACCTCTTCAGATCTTTATCAAGGGGAATAAAAGTGAACCCAGAAACCTCCTAAACTTTAGTTATTTGAAATAATAGAAGAATGGATCAACATTTGTAGGGATTGGCACTCTTGGAAAAATAAGTCTAGGAAACTGTATATTGCTTTTATTCATTCTAAATTGCTTTTAATTGAAAGTCAAGGTGAGGAATTACAGTTGTTTTTCATTATAATAAGCAAACTTTTTAAGTTGGATTTCTTCTTAAAGAGGCAAAATAGTGAACAAAAATAAAAAGGAAAATTAAGAATCAACTGTATCAAACTTTCCTTTATCAAATTTGAAGCTTAAGTTATCTGATTAAAATTACTGTTGTATAATCAAGGTGATAAGACATCCTGAAAAACATTTAATATATTTAGTACTTATAACATTTACAGTAGATGCTACTTTTCGAAATGATATATTTTTCCCAATATTTCTATCATATCAGGAAGGAGAGTGTGAAGATGTGCCCAGGGTCCAGAATGTCTTCATTGCTTTTCACTCATGCTTACAACTCACAAGACCAGACCTGCCCTCTCTGGTTCAGTTCATTCCCAGAGGGCAAGCCTGAGTCTCCCCAGATGAGTAATGCACACCTCTTAACATAATGTGTCTCTCTTTCCTTTTCAGCCAAGGAAACAAGGATAAATGGCGTACACACCGAAGGCAGTTCCTAGACATGTGGGAAATTCCCTCACCAAAGAGCAATTACAAAAACAGAAACACATAGTATTTGCACTTTGTACTTTAAATGTAAATTCACTTTGTAGAAATGAGGTATTTAAACAGACTGTTTTAATCTGTGAAAATGGAGAGCTGGCTTCAGAAAATTAATCACATACAATGTATGTGTCGTCTTTTGGAAATCGGTGTGTGCTGGAGACATTGTATTCGAATGCATTTAGGCTGAATTTCTCCTTTGCCTTCCACGTTAGCTGTAGAGCTCTAGGCACTCTGCTTGCGATCCTGTGGCTTTTCCTAACCCCGCCTTCCAGGTGGCTATGCTTACAGCATTGTGGAATCAAGCTGGAAGCTTCTTGTTTCCATGGAAGTTCCCGATGCACGGCCGACCCTTGTGGCAGTTAACATGCAGGGGTTGGTTGGTTTCTTGGGATTTTCTGTTAGTGTCTGGTTTAGCTTTCCAGAGATCTTGCTCACACAATGAATCATGCAACCACTAAAGCTGTCCGTTAAGTACACGTGGTTCCCCTGGAGGAAATAATATTTTCAGACTGTCTTTGGTGTGATATTTTGGCTCAAAGAATCTCTGCTTTTCCATTGTAGGCTTCTGTTTGATTTTGGCCCTGGGGCTTGAATGAATCCTAGAGAGTCCTTTCTGCTGGGGGGAGGCTGCCTAGGAGGGGCCCATCCTTCTGAAAAGTAAATCCAGTCCCGGTGTGACCAGCCAGCTAACAGGCTCATCTGCCGGGTTCTTCTACACATGGACGTTGTTCTCCTTATCCTCCTGCCTGGTCCACCCCAGGGCTACCGGAAGGTAAAATCTTCACCTGAACAAATGACCAGCAGCTCCTTACTGAAGGCACAGCATGGTGCCCCGGGGCCGGTGTCCGCAGCCAGGGAGAGGCACCTGCAGGCCCCCCGCTGTTCCTCTCTGCTCTTCTGAATGCATCACGGTACAAGAACTTGCCAATGGGACATTCATCAGAGTGGCCCAGACAAAGAAGGATAGGTGTGGAATGCCCACACGGTGCCCAACGGACTGGCCTGCATGCACAGCTGCTGCCGCCCTCAGGCCTGAGCCGGGCCAGCAGTCAGCGCGCCCACTGCCTTTAAGGAGCGGTTTGGAGAACAGTCACGAGCAGCCTCTGGGTGGGGATGCCATCTTGGCTCAGACTTTTGGTTGGAAAAAATCTTCATGGCCCCAAATCCCCCGAGACGTGTCTTGTAGAATGGTGTTTGTGGATGCCGCGGGGACAATGAGTGAGGCTTCTCACTTATTTAAACCGTGCAAGGGAAAAAACAAGGCGTTGGAGCCACGGGAAGCTCAAGTACATGCCTATGTTGTTTAGGAAACAGTGATGATCCTCAGCTTTTTTGGATAATCTTTTATATTTCTGATCTTTGAATTTAATCATTTTTCTTAGATTAAATAAAATATGCTATTGAAACATACTAGTCTTTTCTTTCCAATTAAATGCAGACTTTTATCATTGCTTAATTTTACAGGTGTCCACTGTAAGGGAGGGAGAGGCCAGGGCTCTGGGCAGAAAGAATTGGAATCCTGGCTCTGTCCCTGAGTGGTGTGTGACTTTAGATGCGACCCTGCAGTCCCCACCTGTGATGTGGGGATGCTGGTAGAGGTGTAAGCCACCGCCTCCCGCACACGGGGAGGGAACTGGGAGTGTTCATGTGTGCCACATACATCTTCGTGTCTGCCCCGACCGCGTGGGAGGTGGTCCGTCCGTCAGTCCTACTCCACGGTCCAGTGCGGCTTATGTCACCCAGTGCTGTGGGAAACCAGAAGAAACAAAAAGAGGGTCCTACTTTGATTAAAGCTGGCGGCTGGGGACAGTGGCTCTCGCCTGTACTGCCAGCACTTTGGAGGCTGAGGCAGGTGGATCATTTGAGGTCAGGAGTTTGAGACCAGCCTGGCCAACATGGTGAAACCCCATCCCTACTAAAAATACAAAACTTACTCGGGCATGGTGGCAGGTGCCTGCAATCCCAGCTAGTTGGGAGGCTGAGGCAGGAGAATCAATTGAACCTGGGAAGTAGAGATTGCGGTGGCCTGGGATTTTGCCACTGCACTCCAGCCTGAGCAATACTGAGCAATAGCGCAAGACTCACTCTCAGAAAAGAAAGCAAAGCTGGTGCCCTTCTCCAAGTCACACAACTGGAAGCCCGAGGATGCCTGCATCTGCCCCCTGCACCCTCACACACAGCCACATCCGTGCCTCCCTTAGGCCTTTGTGTTTCCCTTGGGCTGCTTCTTAACTGGACGTGCTTCCTCCAGGATTCATGACTGCCTCTTGGTTCCTGGTCCTAAGCCCCGCAACCCACCCCAACCCCACACACAATTTTCTGTCTATTCAGAAAAAGAGTGATTTTTGTAAACTCTGTCTTAGCATTGGTGATGATCAATTGTGCAGTACCGACCCTGCTGTGAAGGGCGTTAGGACTCTGTCAGGGAGAGCTGCTAGCGCAGGTGGGGCTTGAACCAGGATCTGAAGAGGCGGGAGAGGATGAAGCGTCAAAGTCGGAAAAAGCCTGAAAAAGACAGGAGGGAAAAGGAGAGGGAGGCATGCAGCACTCAGTGCAGGTGGTTCTTACCGCGGAGTAGTAAGACTGCAAATCCAAGCCAGAAATGGGTTTCTCTCACGTAGGCCGTGTGGCTGTTTCTAGTGAAAGATGCCTCCTGCCCCAAACCGTCCCCCGCCCTCCGCATGCCCGAGAAGGCTTTCCTGCATTCTTGTCAAAAATATCGTGGTTGGAGATTTATTGTAGAATTATACTGAGTAATTCATAAATCACGCCTGTCACTGCCACAACAGAAATTCTTTCAATGATCAAAGTGAATGTTGTCAGCTTTTTTTGGAATCAGCGTACAGAAATGATGAGCATGGTCATAACCTGCCAATTGGACAGCTGAACCGTGCAAAAACAAAGCTACTCCAGAAAGACATCTCGGGCCGGGCGTGGTGCTCACGCCTGTAATCCCAGCAATTGGGGAGGCTGAGGTGGGTGGATCACCTGAGGTCATGAGTTCCAGCCCGGCCAACATGGCAAAACTCTGTACTAAAAATATAAAAAATTAGCCAGGCGTGGTGGTGGGCACCTGTAATCCCAGCTCATCCGGAGGTCGAGGCATGAGAATCGCTTGAACGTGGTTTCAGTGAGCCGAGATTGCGCCACTGCACTCCAGCCTGGGGGACAGGGCAACACTCTGTCTCCAAAACAAAGATAGGAATATCTGCAGTTATACGATGCTCCTTCATCTTTCGGTACGGTAGTCTGGGCTGAGCTGGCTCTGTGCTTCAGGATGGGCACAGTGGTCCAGAGTCTCATCCTTCTGGGACTCGTGGGTCATAAGGGGCATGTTCTTTGATGTCTGTGGCTAAAACGCAGGAAGCTCAGCTGGACTTCACAGGCACATTCCGTGCCTCAGCTGTTATCTGCTGGCTGAGGTCTGTCCCGTGGGTCAGAGCGAGTCACCAGGCTGGGGCAGGGAGTGGATGCAGAATGCCCCTCACAGTAATGAAATCTCACCAAACTCCCGTCTACACAGGCTTGTCTGCTGAACCTCCTACTGACAGCGGAGAGGCCAGGGGAGGCATGCGCACTGGTGCAGGGTCGGGCAGATCATGGGGGTTACGCCAACGGAACAGGGGCCTCCCAGCTGACCAGCAGCAGACCTGCAGGCCACGAAACGCCAGCCTCCTCGCTTTCAGCCCCTGGACCAGAAAACGGCGTCTGACATCTCCCCCTCAGAGTTACTGGGAGTGGACTGGAGATTGTAGGTGTAGAGCCTGATGTAAAACAGGCACTCGAGAGAGGCCATCAGGAACTCAGTGTGGGTGTCAGAACCCTGCTGTATCCAGTGATTCTGAATTTCCACTTGAAACAGAATAAAGGACAGGGAAAATTGAATCCACAAACCTGAGCAATACACAGCAGGCTGAAATAGCAGGTCTTAAGCACTAGCAGAAGGAAACCTCCAAAGGTGATAGGGGAATTTTATGCTGCCTCCTCAGAAGTGTCAGGAAATAGAAAATGGAAACCGAATCCCAGCGGCCTAAGTCCAGGAGTTATTTTTCTCAGTTAAGAAGCCAGGCAGAAATCAACATATGTGGGGATCCAGCCAGCAGCACAGCCCTGTGCCCTGTCCCTCCTCTCCATCCCATCAGCAGGAGAGGCTTCACCCCTGCACCCCATCCCTCCTCTCCCATCCGCAGGAGAGGCTTCACTGCTACACCCCATCCCTCCTCTCCATCCCATCCGGAGAGGCTTCACCCCTGCACCCCAGTCCCTCCTCTCCATCCCATCCACAGGGGAGGCTTCACCCCTGCACCCTATCCCT
>CM052651.1:154002193-154024873 GCA_028533165.1 Leontopithecus rosalia
CATTCTAGGGGACGCCGTTCCTGTGATTTTTAGCAGGTTATTTAACCTCATTACGCCAGGGGCTCATTCTTCAGATGGGCATTATGATATTGCAGTCATCCTGGCACTATTGCTAAGAAATAAGCAAGCAGATGGGTCCTCAATGGGGACCTGAAGACCGCAATAAATGGAAATAACTTTCCTTTATATGAAATAAGCCTGACAAATTCTGTTTGAAAACCAACACGAATCTTCCAAAGATCTTGTTACACTGCTCTTAACTTTTGTGCTGTTAACAGCATAGCACGCCTCACAGTCAAATGGGCTGCACTCTGTAAAATAGCATCATATCGAAGGCTCAAGGGTAGTATCTAGTTCTTCCTTCAATTGAAAACACTGCCACAGGCCTGACCACATGGAGACCGTGTGTCCTTTCCTCCAGGGCTTGGAGGTCCGGGACCTGAAGGGGCTGGACCCACGTGAGTAGGGCAGATGCACCCTCGCATGGCTGCTGGTGAGATGGGAGCTGGCAGCCGGTCTCTCACCCAGCAGCAACGCCATCCTGTCCCTCCCTGGCATTTGCTTGGAATAACTCATCATTGCTTCCCAAACCTGCCCTCAGCATGCGAGGGACAGAGTGACGTTTGACAGCCTGACCAGTTGTCCTTGTGAGCCCCACGAATGGACCCCTGCTAGACAGGAGACAAGAGGCGCAGACCTTGGGGATGGCTCAGATGCTGCTAGTTACGGGGGCTGCAGAGCAACAGGCTTTCAGGGGAGGCGGCTTCCCCTGAAAAACCAGGCGGCATTTCTCCAGAGTCCCAGGGGCCTTCCAGCCTCCTCTTCCCACCTGGAGCTCTAGCAGAGGAACCAGAGGGGGCTCAGGCACAAGGTGTGCAGGAGCTGAATCACATGCATCCCGTGCACGTGCTCAACAGACTCCTGTTAAAAACATGAAAGCATTCTCACAACAAATACTGTTTCTTTTCTATTATTTCAGAAAAATCAGGGCGCAAAGTGTGCAGCTGATGGTCAGCTGCTGCTGAGTGCTGCTTCTTGTTGCTTTGAATATGGGAAGTAATTCCTGTACCCTCTGTGGTGCCGACTTCCATGGCTGTTGGCGCGGGAGACAAACACAGCTTCAGTGTGTCCACAGCAGCCACCTGGAGACCATTCGGCTTAATTAGCGCTTTGACATTTCCCAGGAATTTGAATACACTTGACTCTCACTCTGCCTATTTATCTGACCCCAGGGAGGCTGGATGCCAGCATTCTCCAGCAGAGGCTGCTGGCTCCAGGTGGCAGGAGCTGGAGCCGCTGGCAGCACCCTGCCAGGAGCCCGGCCCAGAGATGAATGCATCTTTTTGAGCTGTTTTTGGCTTTCAGAGATTCTGAGGACACCACCTCTCCCTGTTCTCTTGAGTTTTCAAGGAGAGGGTTTTTACTTGGAGCCAGGACAAGAACACCACTGTGTCTCAGCCGTGCCAAATGAGAACCACATGCAGGAGCGGGCTGAAGAGCGGCAAACTCTCGGGCTGCCGGCTCCTGGCCTGGCAGCTCAGGGGTGGGGACAGCCGTGCTGGCAGGTCGTCCAGCGCAGTGTGGGGAGTGGGGCCGTAGCTTGCTGCTCCTTTTTGTGGCTATTTTTGAAATTTTTGTAAAGTTGTTTTATTCCTATAAAATGAGAAATGAAAATTCCATTCATTTTCAGATTTTAATGGGAGCTATAATTCTACCCTCTGTTGATGTAAAAACAAATAATTCATTAAAATGGGACTGGAAAATGTTGCCACCTCCGATATTTAATCCATATGTATTTTTCTTTCTTTCTTTTTTTTTGAGACTGAGTCTCACTCTGTCACCCAGGCTGGAGTGCAATGGCACAGTCTTGGCTCACTGCAACCTCCACCTTCCAGGTTCAAGTGATTCTCCTGCCTCAGCTTCCCGAGCAGCTGGGATTACAGGCGCCAGCCACTCTGCCCAGCTAATTTTGTATTTTCATAGAGATGGGGTTTCGCCATGTTGGTCAGGCTGGTCTGGAACTCCTGACCTCAGGTGACCCTGCTTGTCCTACCAAAGTGCTGGGATTACAGGCATGAGCCACCGCACCCAGCCTTCCATACGTATTTAGTTCAGAAAAATGTATCGGACGGAAGTTTCAAACAGGCTGAGAGAAGGGAAATGGAGTGTCACTGGTGGATAAGGTGAGACATCACCGTCATTCCACCACAGGTGTTTGGTGGGTGGGGGATGGGAAAGGGGGCCCCGCCCTCTGTGTCCAGGTGGTGTGGGCAGTGTCGGTGTGCAGGTACGCCAGAGGCTGAGCAGGTGAGCAGAGGTGCACCTGCATCCATTGTTCTGCCCTGTCGCCCAGAGCCCTTCCCTGGGGCACAGCAGCCCTCCCACCAGCTCCTTGGACCCAGTGCCCTTATGGCCTGGAGAGAAACCCAGTCGTTCCTCTCGAATGCCTCTCTCCTGAGTCATGCTCCCAGGGTGCCAGGAGGCTGGGACCAGGGACCGAGTCCAGTCATAATCCATCCCCAGCACCGCCTTTCCCCACTGGTCAGGGCCGGGTGATCTTGCAGCTTCTCCTTGTTCCTCCGATTCTCCACACTCCAGAGCTTCTCCCTCTTTCTCTGCCTCTCCCCTGTTCCATCTGTCAGCACCATGACACAGTAGAAATAATGCTGGGACTGGAGCCAGGTGAACAGCAGGTGCCCTTAGGCCTCCCTCTGTGTAGACAGCCCTGGCTGCGGCAGGGAGTCAGCTCAGGCCAGACTCAGAGCAGGTGTGAGGCTCTAGGTGACGGGCCATGGGTAATAAGCAGGGAGGGCATCATGGTGGTGGCCACCTGCCCGGGCTGGCACGGAAGGCTCGGTCACCACATCTGTCTTAACATGGAACTGTCTTGACATCAGTTGTGCTGTACCTAGAAACCAGCCTTTACTGGATCGGGAAGACTGACTCTGTCCTCTCATGCTCGGAGTGATTCTAGGGACTGCCCACTCCAGCCAGGAGTGTTTCTGCTCATGGTCCAAAATTCCTCCCATGGACGAGTCCAGCGAGGAGACAGCGAGGTGTGGGCGAGTGACCGGGGGCCGGGGGCTCTGTCACTCCAGGACTCAGACCTCTGCCATCCTCAGGCACTGTGTCACTTGCTTAACGTCTCTCCCCTCATCTTCTCACAACTGAAATGGAGATAAAACAGCCACCGGTCTGGGGAGCTGGGTCGTTTACCTGGAGTTGGTGTGGAGAGCTTAGTGTTCAGCAGGGGCCCAGTTACCTCACTGTTACCCTACGTCCTCCTCCACTGCTGGTGCCCCTCTCTGCTCCAAACCACCAAGCAAACCAACCCACGGCCTGGGAGAGGCAAGCTGGGCTCTGCCCACTGGGGCACATGATTCGGGCAGGACAGAGGCTGTCTGACGAGGAAGCCCAGGGCATAAGATACACGTCACACTGGGGCTGGCTGTGCAGAGGGTATGGAGACTGGTTCCTTTCATCGGCCTCCTGCAGCCCATGTCCAGCCCCATAGTGACCAGGGACATGCTGTCTAGTCCCTGGGATCCAGAGAAGCCCGTCTTTAAAGCACAATGCAATTTAATGCTGAAGCCAGTGATGGACCATCTTTGTCTCAGAACCTGGTCAAGTGCCCGTCCAGTCATCTGTGGTCATGCCCATGCATGTGGTGTGCTCCCTACAGATGTCACTGCACCCACAACACAGAATTGGGCAGAAAGGAAAGAGAAGGTGTCTTTCCCTGGCACAGGCGACCTTCTCCCGACTGCAGCAGCACGGCAGGGTGGCCGATGGCCCTGGCACAGGCGACCTTCTCCGGACTGCAGCAGCACAGCAGGGTGGCCGATGGCCCTGGCACAGGCGACCTTCTCCCGACTGCAGCAGCACAGCAGGGTGGCCGATGGCCCTGGCACAGGCGACCTTCTCCCGACTGCAGCAGCACGGCAGGGTGGCCGATGGCACAGCTTCCACATCAGTCTCCTCCTCCATTAGGTCTCAGCAGCTGTGGAGCCTCCGTGAGTTACTCGGTCTTTCCAGGCTGTGGTGTTTGCTTCACATGGAGCTTCGTGGGGCTCAGTTACCAAGTGACCTGCACTTACTAAGTTCTCAATAAATGTTCGTGATAAGGAGGATCATAATAATGATGAAGATGATTGATGATGAGGAGGATGGTGAGGAAGAGGAGGAGGATGGGGATGAAGATGATTGATGATGAGGATGATGGTGAGGAAGAGGAGGAGGATGGGGATGAAGATGATTGATGATGAGGAGGATGGTGAGGAAGAGGAGGAGGATGGGGATGAAGATGATTGATGAGGAGGATGGTGAGGAAGAGGAGGAGGATGGGGATGAAGATGATTGATGAGGAGGAGGATGGTGAGGAAGAGGAGGAGGATGGGGATGAAGATGATTGATGAGGAGGAGGATGGTGAGGAAGAGGAGGAGGGGGATGAAGATGATTCATGAAGATGACAGTGAGGAGAGGGAGGATGAGGATGGTGATGGTGATGAGGAGGAGGATGGTGTTGAAGATAAGGATGATGGTGAGGAGGAAGAGGGTGATGGTAATGAAGATGAAGATGAGGAGGAGGAGGATAGCGATGGAAATAATGGTGAGGATCATGGGGAGGAGGAGGAGGATGGGGATGAAGATGATTGATGATGAGGAGGAGGAGGATGGGGATGAAGATGACGATGAGGATGATGGTGAGGAGGAGGAGGAGGATGGGGATGAAGATGACATGATGAGGATGATGGGGAGGAGGAGGAGGAGGATGGTGACAGATGATGAGGATGATGGGGAGGAGGAGGATGGGGATGAAGATGCTGAGGTAATAGGATGCTGGGACCAATGCAGCTGCTTTTCTTCAGTTCCGTGCTCTCCCACATCCCGTCGAGCTGGGCTGCTGTTTGGGGTGCAGGGGTGGCATCTCCTGCGGCCACCATCCCAGACTTGGCAGAGCTGTGCGTGCCAGCAGAACTCGGGGAGGCTGACAGCTGGGCTGACGGGTTTTAGGCTTCCTAACTCTCTTGCGTGAGCTCGTTGCTTTAAATCAAGTGTGAAGAACTAAGAAGGCACATGAATTCTGTTTTTTAAATAGACGCCCTGGTTCTTGTGTCAAGGTTGCTGTCATTACCTTTATTGCCTTTGAGGTGTTGGGGATGTGGCTAAATAATAGTAAAGAAAGTAAAAAAGATGACCTGGGAATTGGCTGCTTCCATCAGGGCCAGCTCATCCATCCTCCCTTCAGCAGGTGTGCTCACCCTCCTGGGGTTGCACAGGCACAAGCTTGAGATTCACCTCACAGAGCTGACCCCCCCGGAAGGGGGTGGAAGGGGGCGGGAGCCACGCCAGCCACAGGCGGATAAGCAATCTCCGACAGCGTCAGGGGCTGCAATGGACATTAAAACAGAAACAGGACCCGGAGGCAGCCGTGGCGCGGGGCAGCCAGGAGTTCAGAGGGGTTAGGAGGTCGCACGGGGCTGACTCCAGGATCTGAAGAAGGGGTGAGGTGTGTGAGATTTAGGGAATCACGCCAAGTGGAGGGAACAGCGGCTGCCAGGGGAGGATGCAGTGTGGAGAGGTGGGCACGGGGACATGAACACGGGAACATGAGCAGAGGGATGTGGGCACGGGGAGGTGGGCAGTCTCTCCATGGCCTGCCTAGAGGAGAGGAGAGGACAAGGTCTGGGCATCCTCATTGTTAAAGCAAGCACTTTATTATTAATTTTTAACGTAGAAAAGGTTAAAGCTTGGTCTCTGCTGATGAGGTGATGTGTTGAGCAGGGAAGTGGAGGCTGTGGGAAAGGCACACTGCAGGGCACAGGTCTGGAGTCCTGGAAAGGGACTGTGCCATGCCCAGTGTCTGTACGATGCCCAGCAGATATCATAGGAGTAGAGGTGTTTCCATCTGTGGGAGGGACTCAGAAAGCTTAGTGGCGTCTGCATTTTCACCAAGGCAGGCACCGCGTGTCACCAAGAGAAGAAGCCATCAGCTGAGAACTGAGGGTCTCTGAGGACATTTGGGGGGTTGAGGAGGAAAGAGTAAAATGTTTCCTAGGAGACATTCCCTGGGCTTTCGGGGAGTGTGGAGTCCAGAGAGAGAAGCAGCAGCACCTGGAAGGAGGCGGGACGTGTTCAGGGCGGGGTCGGTGGGCGCTCCGGGAAAGACAGCACCCATTCACATGCACAGCCAGGTCTCTGCTGCCCTCCTCCAGGGCCCCAGCCCTTCCCATGCTATCCTGCCTCCTGCCAGAAAATCACACGTGCAACCACAGCTCCTGCAGCAGGTGAGTCCACAGCAACACTGATGTTAAAACGTTCATTTCTGGGAGGCCCAGAGGTAGGAGACAGCTCGGGCAGCCTCCCCACGGCACACCCGGTCAGAGGCCAGGAGGCAGCTCGGGCAGCCTCCCCACGGCGCACCCAGTCACTGGTGCCCCAGCCTCGCTTAAACTTCGAAGACACACGTTTCAGGGTGTGCCGGAGGGCTGGTTTTCTCGCCGCTTTTGCTCAGCTTGTCCGTTGTGTGGATTCGGAGCTCTTGCATGTTGGCGGTCACATCCTCCGCTCGTCCTGCAGGGCCAGCAAAAAGCCACAATTGCACTGGACCGCTTCCCGCCATTTTTCCTACGTATGGCTGTCAGAAAATGACCATATTTACTTTGAAATGACGCTTTGTTCCGTGTAAATTTAATTTGTGTTTACTGTGGGCTTAGGGAAGTGCGGGCAGGGATATGGAAGAAATTTGAATCCCTTCTGTTTCTGCCACCCAGAGAGAACCTACTGGTAACGTTTTCTTCCAGGCTTGTTATACATATGTTTATATAATCGAGATCATTCTGTATATACAGTTTTAGCCTTTCCCCCAACCAGTATTACATTGTAAGTAATGAAAGTCATTCTTTCCGCTCATTGAACATATGAATAATTTCTTATTTTAAAAAAATTTCTCTTGTTTTCATACTTCAAATAATACCGTGGGAAAATATTTATACCTTTTCCTGAAATGACGATTTTCTTGTGCCCTGAGGGAAGTCTTACCAGGTCGAAGCTCAGGAAGCCTGAGGTGTGGGCTTGGGATGACACACCACATGAAGTGCTGCTAGACCTAACCTGAGGTCTACACATAGAATGTGCTTCCAAAATCTCTGTTTCATTAAATCTTGGAGACTTTTCTTAATTCTTTGGTTTCTTAAGGGTAAAGAGTTGCAGAAAAAATGTACTGTCTTCTGTGATGGTTCTCTGTGATTTCATTCTGAACTTGGAGATTGATGAGCTCACAGTGCAAGACAGTGTGACCGCAGTGGGTGGAGCTGTGCTTCGCACAAAGGTCTGTGGTATTTGCGCTATGCCTCACTCCAAAATCTGTGTACATGGCCCCCTTTGAAAACAGGGTCTTTGCATATGTCATCAAGCTGTGTCATGAGGGTGGGTCCTGTTCCAGTGTGACTGCATCTTTATAGGAGGGGAAGAGACACAGACACTTGGGAGGAGGTGGTGTGGCCATGGAGGCAGGGTGGGGGTGACGCATCCGCAAGCCAAGGAACCCCAGGATGGGTGCCACCCCTGAAGCTGGAGAGGGGTGGAGGGACCCTCTGATAGAGTCTTAGGAGACAGGGACCTCCTGGCACCTTGACGCCAGCCCTCTAACTTCCAGAGCTGTGAGAGGACACATCCTTGTGGTCTCAGGCACTCAGGCTGTGGTCTGCTTCGGTGGCAGCCCTGGGAAGCCAATGTGGCATCCAGACACACTGCGGCACAGTCTCCATGCTACCGGTCCCAACCCCTTAGCAGCGGGCTCCACACCCACGTGAGTCCAGCAGGGGAGGGTTTTCGCCATCCTGCTTACACAGGGGGTGATGTGGGGGCAGGGGAGGGTTTTCGCCATCCTGGCTTACGCGGGGGGTGATGTGGGGGCAGGGGAGGGTTTTCGCCATCCTGGCTTACACAGGGGGTGATGTGGGCTGGACGCTGTGTTCACTTTTGCATAATGTTTTGTGTCTCCTAACCTGAGGTCTACACATAGAATGTGCTTCCAAAATGTCTGTTTCATTGAATCTTGGGATTTCAAGGTGACAAATATGGTGTGTGAGGCATGGTTGTTCTCTGAGAATAAAAAGACATAAAGAAGTTTCAGGAAAGAAAAAAATCCAATTATGTTTTTGTTCTTTTCTTTCTTTCTTTTTGAGACGGAATCTCACTCTGTCACCCAGGCTAGAGTGCAGTTGTCTGATCTCGGTTCAATGATACTTCTGAGATTCAAGCAATCCTCCTGCCTCCGCTCTCGAGTAGCTGGGATTACAGGCATGCACCATCATGACCAGCTAACCTTTGTATATTTTGCTGACACTGAGAAGAGAAGGGAAATCCAGAGGAAGAAACGCCCACACTTATGAGCTGCTTTGACTGGGGACCTGCCTAAACACACTGGACCTGCATTTGTTCACCTGTAAAGAAGAAGAATCCCTACTATTAGGGGAAAAATTATGTGCCCCCAAAATTCATATGTTGAAGTTCTAACCCCCAGGACCTCAGAATGCGAGTCTATTTACAGAGATAAGGTATTTACAGAGATCGCCAAGTGAAAGCGATAATATTAGATTGAGTCCTACTTCAGTATAACTGGTATCCTTATAAAAAGGGGACGTTTGGGCACAGAGAGACACACACAGAGGGAAAGCACTGCGAGGACAGGGATAAGATGCCACACAACTGGGGTGGTGCAGCCCCAGCCAGGCTCAGCCAGGGTCCCGGCAAGTGCCAGGACCTGGAGGCAGCAAGGGGGGTTCTGCCTGGAGCCTTTGCAGAGCACACAGCCCTACCCACACTTGGATTTCAGAGTTGTAACGTTCAGAACTTCAGTTGAACACAGTTTGGTCGTCGTATGCCACATGCTTTGTGGTGCTTTGCTACAGCAGCCCCAGACACGCACACATACACACACACATACCCCTCACTGTGCCGTTGTGAGGTGCGGGGACCCCGCCGTGTCCCTGGGAGCTCCTGGTTCCTGGTGACCTTTCCTCACTGACCCTCGAGTTCTTCCAAAAGCCAAGTGCTAAACAGTGATGAAGAGGATGGGGTCTGTGAGAGCAACACAGCATTTTTAAATGTGGAAAATATACAGCCTTTCTCTGCACTGAGGGCACATAAGCAGCAGAAGTTTAGTCTGCAAGGATATCTTTTAACTGCACATTTCCACGGTAGAAAAATGTTTGTCATCATAACTAGTAAAAGTAATTTGGTTTAAATTAGCATAAAAATAAAAATACAGTATTAAAAAATTGTCCTAGGACTTTAGCCTCCTAAGAATACTAATGATATAAGTTCACATTTGAGACACAAAACACTGGACTAGATGTTTTCTGCTTCAACTGAGCAGAGGTGGGAGGAAGAACAGACGCAGGCCTAAAGGAGAGGAAGGTAGCCATGACAGGATTGCTCACGGAGAATGAAAGCAGAACAAGGGGAAACCCATCTCTTGTCGAAGTGGGAAGGTGAAGAACAGGGAGAGAAAGTGTGACCCCTCCAGACGCTGAGACCACAGGACTGATTAGGCAAGCAGGGCCCGGGCAGGGCGGGCAGGAGCCTCTCACTTCACCGTCTCAATGCCAGGTCTTCTCTGCTCTTTTCTCCAGCTAGCTCTGCCCAGGACTGACCTCCGTGGCTGGCACATGAAACATCTGTTCCCCCTGGATCCAGCAGGGCTCAGATCCGGGCAGGTGCCAGAAAGAGGTCAGAGATGAGAGCTGAGAAGGAAAGTGAGCTCTGGTCCAGATGCTCTAGTGGGTGGTGCTCCCCAGGGAAGGCCCAAGTGGAGTTGGACCTACTGAGTGGATGCTCCCTGCAAATTGACCTAGGGAAAGGACACAAAGCAGAAACCAAAGAGGACAGCTTAACTCCTTTACCGGAAACTGCTGCACCAAGGTGTTCCAGGTACTGAACCACTAGCAAGCCCAGAAGATGGAAAATCCCCCATTTGGAGGAAGTGTGAACGTTACTGGATTGTAGTGCTGAGCCCTGTTTTACTCAATCTGCATATGAACTTCTGCACTTCTGTTCTGCCCGGGGCCCCTTAGAACAAACTTAATTTCATCATCAAATTGCATGGAAAGAAAGAAGACATAGGTTGTTCATTCTTCTATTACAAGTTGTTCTTCTTAGTCAAAGTAATACAGGTTCTTCTCTGTCTTTTCCTTAACCCATTGAAGAGATTCTGCAGTGTGGGTATAGCTTTGAAAGCCAGGAAATCTCTTCTGCAAATGGTGGAGAATAGTTGGCTATCAGCTATTTGCATAACTCTGTAACTGTGAGCTGAGTGGGGTGACAAAGAGCAGATATTTCCCAGGAGAAGCTCAGCAGCTGTGAGGAGCAGACCCTCCGCCCCTCCGCTCACCGTCCCGGTACTTACCAATGTTGTATCTAAACCAACCATGTGATTTCAAGTTCTGAAGACATCTGTTCCTTCTCTCTGCTTTATTACTATTTTATCAGGCTTTTACTGGAAAGTTGGGTCATTGCCTGCATCCTGCCACTCAAAGGGTTTTGTAGAAATAATTCTTTTTTCCTAAGAATGAAATGAAATCATGTGGAGTGCTATCTCCTGCCCCTCCTGGTAACGGCCTCTGCTTAGTGAACAAGGTGCTTTCTGGCTGAGACCAGGCATGACAGCAGCACACACTTCCTTGACTAAAATCTCCTGAGATGAAAATTACTGAGTGTTCCCCTCCAGACCAGTCAGCAGTACGGCCAAGATCCAAGCTGGGAGCTACAGCCTCTAGGCCCCAGCTGCCAGGCACCTCCCGGGCCGTGCTGAACTTGGAATTGGCCCCCACCCCCATGAAGCTCTCTGAAGGCCTCTGTGATGGTAAGAGTTCCAGGGGCTGCCTGGTAACAGCCTCTGCTAAGTGACCAAGGTGACTTCTGGCTGAGACCAGGCATGAGGACAGCACATGCTTCTTTGACAGCATCACATGAGACGAAAATCACTAAGTGTTCCCCTCTAGGCCAGTCAGCAGTGAGGCCGAGACCCAAGCAGGGAGCTGCAGCCTCTAGGCACCAGCTGCCAGGCATCTCCCAGGCCATGCTGGGTTCAGAATTGGCCCCCATCCTCACGAAGCTCTCTGAAGATCTCTGTGATGGTGAGAGCTCCAGGGGCTGTGTTGGCACCTACAGGGTTAGCTCTGGAGCTGTGGCATCACCCTCAGGGGACAGTCCTGTCCTTGCCCTTTCACACATTGTGAACTGAATCCCGAGAAACAAAGCACCCAGGGCCACAGGCTGGCTACAGCCTCTTCCCCTGCATGCCTGCATGCTCCCCACTGTCAGGAGGGCCAGGCCCTGGCTGGGCTCTGGGCAGCCACCTGAACCCTCCCATGAGGGAGACAGCCATTTGGGTGTGAGCCCCTGCAAGAAGGCAGCAGCCACCTGGGCAGCCATCCTGAAGGGATCAGTGCAGCAGGGAGGCTCCCCAGGGCCAGGTGCCTCTGCCCTGACCTGGCGCTGGGAGTCTGGTCCCAGCGCCCCCAGCCCAGAGCCATTGGTGTGGGGTCAGTGCTGCTCCTGGCGCAGCATGGCATGACTGCTGCTTGATTAAAGGAAACATTTCTTTTTGAATCAAATCATACTATATAAACCCCAAATTGTCCCAAGCCTGCCACACATGCAGTCACTTTCCCCCAGAGAGCTGGAGCCTCGGCCTGGGGCTGAGACCACCCTGGGCTTTTAGCGGCTCCAGAGCCTTGGTGGGGAGGATCAGTGCCTGTGTGTGGAGCGGAGGCCTCCACAAAGTGGGACACAGCTGTGGGAAAGCCTGGCTCCCCGCTGCTCTCCGCAACCACCCTTTTCCAGTCCTGAAGGATTTAAACGAACAAAAGCAAACACAGCCATTCGGGGCAGCACTTTTTCTCCCTCTCCCTTAATATTTCTTCTTTGTTTACACTCAGTATAAGCTGACTGTGGATCGTGATTGGAAAGTGGAGATTGAAAAAGCTGATTCCAGTGCACCTGGTGTCCTGGGGTGAGGCTGGAAGGGGTGAGACCCCAGGGGATGTCTTCCCAAATGAGAAATGAACAGTGGCTGGAAACCAAATGCTTGCTTAACAGAGAAGCCAGAGCTTCCTCTCCCCTGTTTAAAATGACACTGCACACATCTTTTATCTAAACAAAATTGACATATCAAATACTAATATAATCCCTTGAGCCTGTCAAGAATAAACACCAGAAAGAGATGCTGGCTCCCCTTTGGTGCAGGGACCTCTTCCTTTCCTGGCTGGGAGGCCCCAGCCCCACGGAAGGTTTGCTCCTAATGGAAGCCTCATTTTCAAAGCTCTGAGGTTGGTGAAGGCATAGCAGGAGGATGATCTTTCTGTGAAAGTCTCATGCCCAAGGAGACTAGTTTTTCTCAGGAACTAGAATAATTTACATATTTCTAAGATACACTGAGAAATTATATTTTTTCATTTGGCGCAAGAACTGTGGTGCTGGACATGGACACAGGCCAGTCCCTGGCTTGCAGGCTCCAGACTCCCTCCACCCCAAAGTCACAGTGTCAAGAGGAGGACGGTGAGTTCAGGTGGGGAAGAGATGGGACTGAGGGTTCCCAGAGTCTCCAACCTTGCCTGAGTCATAGGCACAGGTTCCCCGGAGTGAGACCAGGGACGGGGGCCACAGGATGGATGAAATCACGCTCAGGGAGGCAGTGGGAGGAGAGGTCTGCACAGCCTGGCTGGGCACGGGGCTGAGAGAGGAAGAGGAGAGGGAATTCGGGGCCCGGCTCTGAATAGGAGGACGGTCACGGTTCTAATGCTCTCAGGCAAGTCCAGTCCAGAGGTAAAGAAGAAAAAGAGGAGGGACGGGGGAATATTTGAGATACGGAATTGATGAGATTGGGTAAGAAGTGTTTACTGGATTATAAGCATTTCAATATCATTGTATATTGATGCTTAGCAATTTACAAAAGCATGGACCACTCTGGTCCCCTGTAAGTTTCTTCCTCTCTCCCTCTCCCTCCCAACTAGTGAAATGGATGTTGTGTTTCTACAGGAGGGTTGTAAGGAACAGAAAGTGGTCTGTGCTGATGGATGGGAGAGGAGGAGGAAGCCACTTCCGTCTCCCTGTATTTCCCGAAAGGTGAGTGTGATGAGCCTCAGCTGAAGCTGCCCAGTCTCTCCCACAGCAGCTGTTTATACCTTGGGACCGTCTACTCTGGGAGTTGTAATTATGAATGGAGCTCGTAATTTAAGGTCACCAGAGGTGACCTCAGAGTTTGCTCCTCATCTGTTCTGGAGCCCTCCTCTGGCCCAGCGCTCGGTGTGGGCAGCCACGCAGCACCTCCCACAGACTCCCTGTGCAGAGTCTGACAGTGGTCACAGCCCCGGGGCTCCTGCACAGGGGGCCCCACCTGCTTGTATTGGATCCCAGTGGCAAACAGGTGTTTATCCTCCTGCCTCATCACAGTCCCAGGGCAGCCTCAACCATGTGCATTTTGAACAAAGCCGTGGGGGCGTTTAGACATCCGGGATTTGACAACATCAGGAGCTGGTTTGGAGCTCCGACTTGCATGTCACCTTAGCCACTGTGGCTCCAGTGCCGATGGCAGCAAAGAAGGAAAGTGCCAGAAAGATGTGCTGAGGAGGAATAGAAAAGGGATGGGAGAGAAGAGTGGGGCACACGCGCAAAGGCCTCCGAGGTGGCCAGAAATGGAGTTGGGAGGAAGCACCCCGGTTCCCGGTGAGGGCGGGGAGTTCGGATGGTTACACCCCTGGTCCGTCTTGGAGGGTTTTAAAAAAAGACAAGCTAGACCTGTATTCCCCAAAGAAGCTGAAGGCCGCTCAGCAATGCCACGTGGTGCTCTGCACCCCACAGCTCTGCACAGGATGCAGAGAGAAAGCAGAGGCGGCTGGAAGGGAACCCAGGGAGACCTCAGCCCCCTCCCTTAGAGCAGGAGGCATTTTTTTTTCAGCAAACATCACCCGGGCCGAGAGGGGCACTGGAGGGGTGCTCCTAGACGTGGAAATGGACGTCTCCGGGCGCCTTGGAAGCTGCTGGTGTCTGCCTCGGGCATGGGTCACTCAGGTGTGGGCTCCTCGGTCCCAGCAGGAGGAATGGACTTGCCTTTGGCCCTCCGGGAATGCTGGCCCAGGAGGAGTGTTTCTGTTACACATGGTCTCCACAAGGAAACCAGAGAGCCCCACTGTGCCCGGGGAACCACCTCCCCGAGAGAACCCGTTGCCTCCTCGCTCTTCAGAGTCGGGCTCTGCTGGGCGCACAGAGCTGGCTGCTCATGGCTGCTCACGGCCCAGAGCTGCTGTGGCCACTTCTGGGTCTCGGGCACCTAATTCAGTGTCTGTCCAGCCCCGAGTTCACCAATCCCAAGTGATCAGCTTAATTCTTAGCTTCATCCTTGCTGTGGAAACCCGGGATTCATCTGTGCTTTCCGAGGGACTTAAATGTTTAGTGAAAATTCTGAACTTGCTATATTTATTTTATAAATGTTTCTTGCGAAAGAGGAGAGATTCTAAGGTTTCTGTTTCGCAGATTTGAAGAGAAGGAAGCCAGGTCACGTTTTGCTGAAGTCACATGGCCAACCATTAAGGGAGACCTGTGGGGATCGCTCCGTGTGAGGCCCCTAGGAAATGGGCCTCGCCATACGGTGAGCTTGAGCCCGGACACAGATCCCCGGTTGGGGGAGTCGAGCTGAGGGAAAGCAGGAACCGAGAGAGGGACTATGCTATTCAAAATAATTACCAGGCATTACTTTATGGATATGAGGACTTGGGAGGCATTGTGTCCACTTTCGGCTCCTTATGGTTTATTGCTTCATTGTGTTCATTTTAGACCCTTGTTACATTCGTTGTAAAATATTAACTTAAGTATTTACACTTGGTAACTTCCTTACCGTAACTTACTGGGTGTAACTTACTTACCATAACTTACTGGGTGTAACTTACTTACCATAACTTACTGGGCATAACTGTAACTTACTTACTATAACTTACTGAGCGTAACTTACTTAGTGGGCTTAACTTGCTTACCTTGTAACTTAAGTATGTTGATCTGGCGTAAACAACATTAAGCAGAAAAGTATATAATGGAACGTATTGCAAAAATAAAATGGCTGCTTGGACATAGCCTAAGCCAGCCCTCCAGACCTCGCTCTTTCCTTTATTCTTTTCTCTGGTGCACGCTCTCTTCCAGGTTTGGGACCCTCTCGCTGGACGAGATTCCCGGGCTTGCCTTCAGTTCACCCCATCCGTGGCCAAGCTAGCCATCAGCAGCACTTCCCAACAGCTGTGGGCAAACACAAGTGCCTCAGACAGGCCTGCGTTTTACAGGCCAGCATCCATGATAACCATGAGAAATGCTTGCTCTGACTTCAGTCTCAGCACTAAGTGGGAGACAGTCACTTAAAGGCCAGGGCACTGCAGGCCTCGGGACGTCAGTAAGAAAGTCAGCAGGAAAACCTGGCACCATGCGTGCACCTGTGGCCTTCTGGTCCCTGCACTGGACAAGGCTGAGGCAGGAGGACTGCTTGAGGCCAGGGGTTTGAGGCTGCTGTGAGCTACGATTGTGCCAGTGCCCTCCAGCCTGGGCAATGTAGCAAGATCCCATCTCTAAAAAGAAGGAGACATTCTTTCAGTTTCACCTGCCTCACTGGGGCGAGCAAGAGAGAGGTGAGAGGGCGAGTATTGAACAGCCAACCCTACTGAAAAGGAATTCCACATGTCAAAGAAACACCAATTCAACACTTCTTCAATAAGTAATTCCAGTTATTGATTCAAGAAATCTTTTGATGGAACATTAGATGACACATCACAAATAGTGATGTTATTAGATCTTTTTTCCCATCTGAAATGTTCTCAAACAGAACATATTTTATTCAACTAAAAGAAAACTCTGCAAATTCAAATTAATGTAAGTACAACAAACTATCTCCGACTTCAGAATTTGAAAGTGATTAAAGCATCCCGAGGGTCACTCTGGGTTCAGGGTGTGGGAAGGATGTTCCCAGACGCGGAAAGAAGAGGGAAGAGCTTTCCCTCCCCTCTGAATCTCCTAGCAGGTGTTTCCGTCTCAGTTAGCTTCCCAGAGGACAGCCCTGGAGGCTGGGAGTCCCGGCTGGAGGTGTCTGCAGGCTCGGATCCCTCAGGAGCCTTGAGAGGCTCCTCTCCCCTCGCTCAGCGGCTGGGACCCCAGTGATTTCTGGCTCACCGCTCCTCCTCCGGCCGCTGCCTCGTCCCTGTGTGTCTCTGCCTTCTGCTCTACTGATGGGGACACCAGTCCTCTTGGATTAGGGCCGGCCCTAACGACCTCATCTTAACCTGGTGACATGGGCAAAGATTTCATCGTGACCTGTTTCCAAAGGTCACACTCACAGGCGTGAGCGAGGTGGTGTGAGGGCTTCAGGGAGTCTTGTCCGAGACACAGTTCGAGCTGTAACATGCCCCCCACCCCCTCTGGGGGACGCTAAAACGCGTCCCCCAAACTATAATGCGCCCCCCACCCCGAGCCCCCACTGTCTCTGTTTATTCCCGGCGGCCTCCACCACTGGCCCAGGGAGTTCCATTGTGTAGGAAAAGCCAGGGTCTCCACTTACCCTGAGCTACTTCGGGGTCTTTTGAAAAAGGCTGCCCTTCAGGTGTAGCCCTGGCCAGTGATGAAGAATGACTCCTGGGCAATGTGAGTGGCCTCTGAGGGCAGGAGAGGCTCCTGGGCCTCCTGGGCACCTTCGGTGGCTCCCCTCACGCCCATCACGTGGCAGGGGAGACTTGGCTGGAACCACCCACTTCAAAGGCTCTGAGATCCCAGAGCCCACCCCTGATTTTGGCAGCTTTCAGCCTCTTCTTCCTGAAGAAGAGGGATGGTGCCCGCAGGTGGCCACATCCTCTCCAGTGTATCCCAGGTCACCCAGACCCAAGTGCAGAACTCAGACGTGTTCCCATCTGCACCACACAGAACGTCCCCTCAAACCTTTGGTGTGCCAGGTGAAGGATCTCAGGGCCTGCGAGGTTTTGGGAAGCAGTCAGGTCCGGAACCGCATGGCCCCTGCCTTCCCCAGGCCTCCCTGGCCTTCCTCCTCCTTCTCTCATGCAGGGCCTCTCACTTCACTCCACACCCCAGCCCTGCCTCCCCGCTTTCCTCCCATGGCGTTTCCTCAGCCTCAGAACCCCCAAGTCTCCTCCTCCCACCAATGCACAGACCAGTGCACTTGTTCAGAGCACACACATCCAAAGTGAAATCTGGGGGTCCCGCTGCCCTCCTCTGCAGGAGGAAAGGCTCTGAGTTACACGCAGAAGTGAAAAGATGCACGTGGGGGATGATGCTTCCAGTTCATGCTCTTCAGGATAACACATGGCCATCAAATTTAAGTGAGGCGAATGTGTTTAGTGCTTTGGTCTCCCGATTAGAATTTCAGTGATTGCATGACACCTTTAGACGTGAACAAAATGGTTCCACCGAGAAAGCTGCAATGATCCTTTGCAACCACGAATACCTTTGCCGAAACGTCACCACCATTCAAAGCCAGTGCAGTGCCTCTGAGAACCAGCTCTGAATACCTTTGCCGAAACGTCACCACCCTTCAAAGCCAGTGCAGTGTCTCTGAGAACCAGCTCTGAATACCTTTGCTGAAACGTCACCACCATTCAAAGCCAGTGCAGTGTCTCTGAGAACCAGCTCTGAATACCTTTGCCGAAACGTCACCACCATTCAAAGCCAGTGCAGTGTCTCTGAGAACCAGCTCTAGAGAGTGTTGAAGATTATTTCACATTCCAGGAGGACAGGAACAGGTCGTGTTTTTAAATTTTTGAGTCACATTATAAAAGTACATCTATTTAGTCTTCTTTTTTTCAAAGAATACAATGTATGTAATAATATATGTATCGATAGCTAGAAAAATTATTTTAGTGTGCAAGAGATGGTAGATAATAAAGGCTTATTAAATCTGAGATGTCACAGACACAAATTTTCTCATTTGAAGATGAACATTTGTTTGCAAAGATTATGTGTTTCTCGAGTTGCCAGGTAAGCATTTGAAAGAAATTCACTCCAATCCACTGGCGTCATTATTTCATTAGAAAGAACGAAAGCCTGAAAGCAGCAAGGAGGCACTCCAAGTGTCAGTAATAATCTCTCACATTGGATAAAGTTCAAAGTTGCTCTTCTTCACTTCACTTTGCCACAGACCAATTAGGATGCGATCATGTATCTGTTCAAGTCAGTGAATCTGAATGTGGGATATTGATTGTGAATTCTGGCCTTGCCATTTATTAGCTAAAATGAACAAGGGCATATTACTGAATGAACATGAGTTTTATTTTGTCTCACAGACTTGTTCTTAAAATTAGCTGAAGCAATGCATACCAATGTCATCAGCACATAGTAGGTCTTCAGAAGACGTCATTTCCCCCCCTCGCTCTTCGTTATTGAGGGGATATGAATTATGCAGTCAAGGGCCCTTAGATAAATGCCGTAGAATGATTCGCTTCATCTTCATACTGTATTTTGTTGTCTCAAAAAACTCTATGAGATTAAAAAGCTTTTTTTGAACAATAAAACGCTCCTTTTATATTACAAAATAAAAAAGAATTTTATATTTTAAAAGTATTTATTTAATTTTTATGTTTTATTATAAAATATAATTTAAACTTTTTGAATACAAACTATTCTTTTTCTTTTCTTTTTTTTTTTTTGAGATGGAGTTTTGCTCTTGTTACCCAGGCTGGAGTGCAATGGCGCGATCTCGGCTCACCGCAACCTCCGCCTCCTGGGTTCAGGCAATTCTTTTGCCTCAGCCTCCTGAGTAGCTGGGATTATAGGCACGCACCACTGTGCCCAGCTAATTTTTTGTAGTTTTAATAGAGACGGGGTTTCACCATGTTAACCAGGATGGTCTCGATCTCTTGACCTCGTGATCCACCCGCCTCGGCCTCCCAATTGCTGGGATTACAGGCTTGAGCCACTGCGCCCGGCCCAGAATATTCTTGCTTTCATTTTGGTATGAAGAATGTTTATAACATGTTCTAGGAGCTTTTCATTTTATACGATCTGGCAAGAATTACAATGTTCTCATATTCCCGTAGTCCCGAAGCCTCCTAGAGTTTTCTCTGCCTTTTCATCCAGCCCAGAATCAAATGGTCTCCTTTTTCTCTCAGATTGACTGCTTCATAAAAAAGTACATACTGCTATCTTATCTAAAATTTCAGTTCTAATTTCATAGGTACATTTTAAGTGGCTAAACAGCTGATTTGAGTGCTTTTATTTAAATGGAATGATGTTTAATTAAGGTTTATATCAATATTAAGAAGACTCACAGAATGACAGTACAACAACATAATGAAATATTTAATTAGAAATCGAAATAGTCCACTGGAAAGAAAGAATGTTGTGTGCTTTCTGCTTTCAGAATTAAATACATTACTTCACTTGGGCAGCGTGCTATCAGCTCAAGTGAAGTCATCTGTTTAATTCTGAAACAAGAAATTAAATCAGAATGACTGACAATCAAACACTTCTCCTGAGAATAGTAACATGTTTAAATTCACCCGCAAAAATACAATAAAACCAAACAAGTTGTTTTCTAGAAAACCAAATTTATATGTTGTTTCCTTACTCAAAGAACATAAACACTTTAATAAATATAACTTTAGTTTTCAAAAAGATTCAGAAAAGCCATTCCATCTGTAGAGAAAGGCCCTCTGTTAAAAAAAGAAGAAGACGGTTTAACTTAAATTAAAACTAGCACAGGCGTATCTGTGCGGGCATCAGGGGCAATAAACGAAGTGACACCCGCCAAGCCATTGCCTTTGTAAAGATGGAAATCAGTGTGAGTTAACTCCCCAAACGCTTAGCTCACGCTCAGAGTCACTGTCGCTGGTGTATTTAACCGGGAGGAAGAAGCCCGCAGAAGGCTGTGCTGGGGAGCCACAGCCGCCACAGCCACCACTGCCAGGGAGCCACAGCCGCCACAGCCACCACTGCCGGGGAGCCACAGCCACCACAGCCGCCACTGCCGGGGAGCCACAGCCGCCACAGCCGCCACTGCCGGGGAGCCACAGCCACCACTGCCAGGGAGCCACAGCCGCCACTGCCGGGGAGCCACAGCCACACAGCCACCACTGCCGGGGAGCCACAGCCGCCACTGCCAGGGAGCCACAGCCACACAGCCTCCACTGCCGGGGAGCCACAGCCGCCACTGCCGCCACTGCTGAAGAGCCCCAGCCGCCACGGCCGCGCGCTTTCTGGGGGACATCTGCGCAGTGGGCACCCACAGGGGAGCTTCAAGCCGATGATAAAGCTAAGCCTACAGCGCCGTCAAGCAGAAAACAGGCAGGCAGGAAGACTGAGAAGTCATGAGTAAACGTGTTAATTTTCCCCACATTGGTTTTACTTTCACAGCAGTGGCTGCCTTGGTTGAAGCCATTCATTAATTTTTGTCATCTGGACACAGCCCTATTGGACAAGCTTGAAGAAGCAGATCCAGCATACAGCTCTATCACGGCCAGCAGGTTCTTTAGGGAAAGTCCATAAGTGATGGAAGTTACATGGAGGGGAGTTCAGTCTGAATCTCCTCCTTCCTCCATTTGTCTGCAGTAATTTACAGCCCGGACCTCCACTCTCAAGGCGCCCTCCGTGCCAGGCCCTGGCCATCTGGGAGGAACCAACCGACAAGGAAGCACATGGAGAAGCCGACTGGCTCCCGCCTGTGCTGGCCCGTCTGCGTTGCTCTAAAGAAATACCCGACGCTGGATGAATTGTAGAGAAAAGAAGTTGAATTGCCACCATTCTCAGGCTGGGTAGGAAGCATGGTGCTGGTATCTGCTTTTGGGGAGGGCTCAAGAACCTTCCAGTCATGGCAGAAGGTGAAGGGGACCTAGCGTGTCACATGGCAGGAGCGGGTGCCAGTGAGGAGGGAGGTGCCAGTCTTCTTTAAACAACCAGTTCTCAGGTGAACTCAGAGTGAGAACTCCTCAATCACCTCAAGGACCGCACCAAGCCATTCAAAAAGGACCTGCCCCATGACCCAAACACCCCCTACTAGGGCCTCCTCCAACACTGGGAATCAGGCTTCCACTTGACACTCGGAGGAGACCCCTGTTCGAACCACATCACTGCCCACAAGCAGGTGGAAGCGGGTGTTATTTTTTGCACTTGTATTGAGTTACATTATCATTTTAGAAGGGATTTTTTAAAAAGTCTCATTTGACCTTCATTTGGTCAAAACTTCTAAGTAGGGTTTCTCATTTCTCTCTTTCTCCTGCTACTTAGAGTTGCAATTAAAACTCATGAGCAAAACACTGTTTAAGAGCTCCTTGTGGCAAATCTTAAAGTACAGTGAAGAATTAGTCTTTTTGGTAATGCAAGAAACAGTCTCTAACCTTGTTGTTTCATAAGCATTCTCAAAATAGCTTCATTTTACACATGGATGGGAGGGTGAGAGAAAGTAACCCTGTTTGGTTGAGGGAAGAAGCCTCGTATATGCTGAGAAGTCCCTGCTGACACCTTCAGCGACAGCTTGTGATGGTCGGATACACTGAAGTCCACGCAGCAATTACAAGATGAGCCTTCTCTAAAGCAGTCCCCGTGCCGCTGCGTTGGTGAAGGGCCCTTAAATAAAGCTGTTCTGGGCCGGGCGCGGTGGCTCACGCCTGTCATCCCAGCACTTTGGGAGGCTGAGGCAGGTGGATCATCGAAGTCAAGAGATCGAGACCATCCTGGTCAATAAGGTGAAACCCCGTCTCTACTAAAAATACAAAAAATTAGCTGGGCATGGTGGCGCCTGCCTGTAATCCCAGCTACTCGGGAGGCTGAGGCAGGAGAATTGCCTGAACCCAGGAGGCGGAGGTTGCGGTGAGCCGAGATCGCGCCATTGCACTCCAGCCTGGGTAACAAGAGCGAAACTCCGTCTCAAAAAATAAATAAATAAATAAATAATAAGGCTGTTCTGCATACCTTTTGAGGCCCACTCCACCACCTGTGATCACAAACTTTATCTGTTCACACCATGATTTGTGTTCTGTGCAAGGCACTTTCCTCCACCTTGTTCTCATTTTATTTCTTTATATTCAACATTGCGGGACAAAGACACTCTCAAGTAATTCTCACACCCCCTGGTCAGGGTAGAAGGGTTGGAATTATTGACACTGTTCTGCACAGGAGAAAACGTAAGTCTCCTGGAGTCTGCTGTGCTCAGGGCTCCCTGTTCTCTTCAGGGAGCGGCACCCTGAGGCCCAGCGGTTTCCAGCACGGAGCAGCCAAGGCTTATGATGCCTCTCAGGTCCAGTCTCACAGGCCTGGACGCTTCCCTTTTTCACTCTGTCATCATAAGGGAACATGTCTCAATTATTACCTTCTCCTCAGATTGACAATATTCGGTGCCTCTCCACGCCAGGAAGAAAAAAAGCAGATCACGCAAAACTCCTTCCCTCCCAAACCCTCTCTAGGCACCTGCACTTCCTGGGTGACCCTGTGTGTTGCTTGTCATTACTTCTTACCTTCAGAAATTAGTGGGCAAGCCTGTGGTGAAACAAAGCTTCAGATGATTTTCTTTCCTCCCTCCCTCCTTCCCTCCCCCTCCCTCCCCCTCCCTCCCCCTCCCTCCCCCCCTCCCTCCCCCCTCCTTCCCTCCCTCCCTCCCTCCCCCTCCTTCCCTCCCTTCCCCTCCTTCCCTCCCTCCCCCT
>CM052651.1:154025373-154044355 GCA_028533165.1 Leontopithecus rosalia
CACGCCATTATTCTTGATATTCATGCTATCGGGGAAGGGGTTACATGCCGTTAGTCTTGGAATTTATACTGTTGGGGAATGGAATGTGCTCCATTAATCCTCGAATTTTTGCTGTCAGTGAATGGCAGCTCAGACAAATAGAGAATTCACAGATCTTAATAATTCAGTTATATTATATCTGTTAAGCTGAAAAACAGTTCCCATGTACTGTCAAAAAAACGGTTTGCCACCTGATTTTCAACGTTTATGAAGTTGCAGGTGTGGACTTCAAATAAATATTTATTATATATGCCCCTTAGTTTTTGTAACCACCACATCAGATATTCTCGTAAATAAAATGTTTTACTCCATTTATAAATTTTATTTTTTAAGCGCTGCACTTATTATTTGAAAGGTTTTCTCTTGTCAAAGGTTAACTATCTGCCCCTTTCTCTGATTTTTTATAAAGGTAGCCAGACAAAATACAACCCCACCATTAGTGTGAAGCTCAACCAGTGCTGGAGTTTCACATCCCTTCAGCCTTTGGGACCTGGTTTTCATGCTCTTCCTGGAGGAGTGAGTGCCGGCGGAGAAGCCTGCGCTCCTGTGTTCACTGCACCGCCTGTCTCGGTCTTGCCAGTTTCAGCCCCTCTGAGTGGGCCTCTTGCTGGTTGGGCCATCTCAGCTGCTACTAATTTCCAATTGCCAATAAAAAATGAAGAGGCCGCCATGAGCAGCGCAGGAGGCTTGCAGCTGCCTGGGAATGCTCCTGTGGCCGTTGCTGCAAAGGAGAGTCAGCATTTCCAGGACGGACGGTGGTGTCCCTTCCTCTCACCAAGGCATTATCTCCAAGGACACTGAATGCCAGATGTCTCGGAGGCCAGCCCGATGGTCAGGCAATGCCCATGTAAAACAAAGTCTTTCTATTCATTTTCTTGGCAAATACTAAGAACTCATTTTATCCACAATTTTGAGCTCTGAGCAGCTGAGAGGGCATTTCACAATCAGCACAATCACAAATGAATCACGTGTGTCTGCGTGTGTGTTCTAGTGTGTGTGCCTATGTGCACATGCATGTGCTTGTCTGTGCCTGTGTGTGTGCATGTGCGTGTGTATGTATGTGCATGTGTGTGCCTGTGTGCACCTGTGTGCTTGCCTGTGCCTATGCATGTGTCTGTGTATGTGCATGTATGTGCACGTATGTGTGTGTGCACTTGTGCTTGTCTGTGCCTGTGTGTGCATGTATGTGTGCATGTGTGTATCTGTGTGTCCTTCTCTGTACCTGTGCATGTGTATGTGTGTGCATGTGTGGCTCTGTGTGCATCTGTGTGCCTGTGTATGTGTGTGTGTGTGCCTGTGTGCACTTGTCCATGCCCGTGTGTGTGCATGTGCACGTGTGTGTGCCTGTGTGCACTTGTGTGTGCTTGTCTGTGCATGTGTGCATGTGGCTGTGAATGTGTGCGTGTCTCTGTATGTGCGTGTATGTGTACACGTGTGTGTGCTTGTCCGTGCCTGTGTGTGCATGTGCACGTGTGTGTCTGTGGCTGTGCGTGTGTGTGTTTGTGTGTGTGTGTTTAGGTTATTCAATGCATAGATCTGGAGCGATAGTATTTCCAGCAGAGGGAACAGCAGGAACAGCGTCCCTGAAGAGGGAAGAGCACGAATTTTCTTCCAGACCCAAGCAGGGGAGCCTGAGCAGGATGGAGTGAGCCAAGGTGCCTGCAGGGGAAGGAGGTCAAAGAGCAGCCGTGGGCAGGGTGAGCACAGGAGGAAGTCAGCTGAACTTTTAAAAGGAGAGACTGATGTCCTGGTTTATGGGTTTAGGAAGCTGCTCACAGGAGCCAGGAGGTAGCTGGGGGTGGAAGCACCAACGGGGACCTTGATCCTCGAGAGAGACCACCTGGGATGATGGCGAGGCTGAGACGTATGGGACTTGTATTTTGGAGGGGGACACAGTAGGACATGCTAATGAATCAGTTTGAGATATGAAGAAATGAGGGCATTTGAGAACCCACCTATTTTTTGACTTGTATACCTGAAAGAGTGGTACGTTGAAAAACTGCCTTTTGTTAAGGGAAAGACGGGTTGGGCAGGGGTTGCCTGGAGACCAAGGGTCTCTGGGAGAAAGGCTGAGTTGGCATCGCTTACTGGACATCCCCGAGGAGCAGGTGTGGAACTCATATGGGTGTTGAGGCACGTCCTTTGTGGGTGGGTGCATGAGAGGGGCCGAGCAGCAGGAACTGGGTGTGACTCTCTAGCGCAGAGACAAAGAACAGGAGGTATGCCCCTGTAATCCCAGCACTTTGGGAAGCCTAGGCAGGCGGATCTCTTGAGGTCAGGAATTTGAAACCAGCCTGGCCAACATGGTGAAACCCTGTCTCTACTAAAAACACAAAAATGAGCCAGGTATGATGGCAGGTGCCTGTAATCCCAGCTACTCAGGAGGCTGAGTCAGGAGAATCTCTTGAATCTCAGGAGGTGGAGTCTGTAGTGAGCCGAGACTGTACTACTGTACTGCAGCCTGGATGACAGAGCAAACTCTGTCTAAAAAAGAAAGAAAGAAAAGAAAAGGAGGGCAGACCAGCAAGGGAGATGGAGAAGGCAGGCAGAAAACAAAAGTGGAGGTGAATGGGTTTTTATAAACAGATGCTTCATCAACTGTGTCACAGAGTAAGACGGGAACTGAAAATTGACTATTTAACTGGTTTAAAAAAGAAAAAAATTCAGGTTGCTGGCAATTTTGACAAAATTTATCTCAATGACGTGGAGGAGACCACAGTGTGTTTGAAATGTGAAGAGAGGACATGAGGCTTTAGAGGCGATGAGTATACGCATGTGAATAGCAGCACGCATCCGTCTTATTCACTATCCAGACATGTGAGGTCTGAACGAGCGCGGAAGCTGTTCTAGTTTTCTTTACAGTATATTTCAGAAACTCTGGTGTACAGGAAATAATTCTGCAGCATAAAAATAATGATTCATTAGGATTTTGTTTTCCCTAGAAAGTCAGCGTGGAGTAAGCCTTGCACAATAGCACAGCAAGGCTACCAGAGTTAACACATTGTACCCTTCTTAGAACTGGGACACTGTACATTCTTCAAGTGTCGTGATTTCACCAGGGCCTCCCTTATGTGTAAGTCACTAATGCAATATCAAATGAAAATTTGTATACACCACAGAACATTAATAACCTTAGTTAAATCAATTTACTAGGCAAAACGTGCATTTAAATTTTTTTTTTTTTGAGACGGAGTTTCGCTCTTGTCACCCAGGCTGGAGTGCAATGGCGCGATCTCGGCTCACCGCAACCTCCGCCTCCTGGGTTCAAACAATTCTCCTGCCTCAGCCTCCTGAGTAGCTGAGATTACAGGCACGCACCACCATGCCCAGCTAGTTTTTTGTATTTTTAGTAGAGATGGGGTTTCACCATGTTGACCAGGATGGTCTCGATCTCTTGACCTCGTGATCCACCCGCCTCGACCTCCCAAAGTGCTGGGATTACAGGCTTGAGCCACCGCGCCCGGCCACACGCATTTAATTTATGATAACTTCCCCAGGTGTCAGAGGACTGCGGTGGACCAGATCACAGCAGGTGCCCACCTCACCTTGTTATGTCATGAAAGCCTCTTTGTCAATGGCTGGACTTTTTAAGCTCCCCGGAAATAGATTCCTTAGTAAATTTTCCTGTACCAGGAAGAGTATATGTTGTGCCATTGACCACAGAGCAATGCCCCGGCTGGGATCTTCTTTAAAAACAAACAAACATTCAGTCAACTATCACAATCTCTTAAGCGTTTGGAGAATTCGTTGATATCTTTTGTTGGGAAGCTTTGCCAAGTAATCTAGTTGTTCTTCTCTTTGTTTCTTGTTTTCCAAGAAAATGCATTTCAGACTTGAAAAGAACCGTGAAAATGCAGACAGTGAAAGGGGGAGTCATAGTCATACCTGCTTTCTTCTCTATGATGGATCGTTTTGATTCAATTGTATGGTTATTAACCCGAGAGTATTTTTGACATCAGCTGAAAAAAAAAAACAGACCACAGATTCTCCCCTCGGCTCTTTTCTCTCCTACTCTTTCTTTGAGAGTCTTACTTGGATGTGTGTGGCGTGTTTATAACTCAGGTAGTCTCGGAAGCAGTGAGACCTGGGATGTTAGTTTCCCAGGCATACTGCGGAGAAGGGGAGGCCATGCCTGCAATGTCAGCGGAATGTGGGCTGGGCATGCCAGGCCTTAGATGGGAAGGAAATGCACACAGGCCTCAGGTGCAGCGCTCAGGGGGAAATGGCAGAGGCCTGGCCAATCAGGGATTGTGGTCAGAGAAGGTCACAGGCCTGGGGCAAGGATGAAGTTCTTTTGCATGGGGTATGGCCACTGACTGTGCAATGTAAGGAGCAGAACTAATTCCTGGGCCTCAGGCTGGATAGGCAGACAGCAAGTAAAGTTCTCACAACTTGGGCTGAGGCTTAATGATGAGTTCCAGACCCCAAAGGGCCTGAGCCACCACAGTGCTCGATGGAAATGGAAATCCTGCATGATGTGGCACAAATTAATATTAAATCGACTGGAAGATTAAGTTAGTACAGGACAGCGGTGATGCGTTTTTTATTTTGGATAAGAAAGGATTAGACATTACTAGGGCTGAGACCTCAGATGACAAATTTCTTAAACTTTGTTTATGTGTTGGAAAAGACTGATATAATTGTAGATGACCATTAAATTACATGATATAGGCCACGGAAAATCTTATATCTGCAAGTTTGCTTGTAAAATGTGAAATGTACTTACATTTCAGGAGTCAAACCACTGGCAGTGTTTTCTGTTATTTGTATGTGGTCAGTTGCATACAATGGACATTTTGACTTTAATAACATGTCATTTTTCCTGTAATGTTTCAACATGGCAGTAGTGTCCAAATTTCTAAAAATAAATTTATGAATCATGGCAGAGTGATTTTTTCTTACAAAACTTCCTGTAAATTGTGCTGAAAAGTCTTGGACATTTTCCCCTTCCCTAATAGGTCATTATTCATTTGCCTGGTGTTTTTCCACCCTATTTTCTCCTTCCCATCACTGCAGGTATCATTTCTTTCATACAAGTAGAAATGCCCTTTCAATTGTAGATATTTTCTCCAGTTAATATTTTGAGATAAAATTTACTTCCAGCGAAGTACAAAATTGTGAAGATTTTTATAAAAAATACACTTGTGTAACCACCACCCCAATAAAGATACAGACTCAGTCAATCACCCCGGAAGTTACTCATGCCTAAATCCAATTCTCCGCCCTTCAAAGTCAACCACTATTCTGGCTGACTTCTGTTGCCATAGATGAGTTTTTCCTGCTCTTGAACTTCATATACATGAAGGCATCCAGTATGAACCCCTTCAGGCCTGTGCTCTTCCATTTAATATATTGTTTTAGAGGTTCATACACATTGTTGAGTGAATCTTTCATTCTTTTTATTGCTGCGTTGTGTTCCATTGTCTAAGTATGCTACAATTAATTTATTCGTACCATTGATGTTTCAGTGGTTTCCGTCTTTGACTATTTTGAATAACATTTTGTATACGTTATTTTATGGATGGGTATTTTCATTTCACTTGGGTGAAAACAAGAGCAAAATTTCCTCTAGTTTATATGATTTGGTTGTGTCTCCACCCAAATTGCATCTTGAATTGCAGCTCCTGTAATTCCCTGAGTTGTAGGCGGTACTCGGTGGGAGACAGTTGAATCATGGGGGCAGTTTCTCCCCCACTGTTCCCGTGGTCGTGAAAGTCTCACGAGACCTGGTCGTTTCATAAGGGATTTCGCCTTTTTCTTGGATCTCATTCTCTCTTGCCTGTCACCATGTAAAACGTGCCTCTGGCCACCCACTGTGTTTGTGAGGCCTTCCAGCCATGTGGAACTTGAGTCCATTAAACCTCTTTTTCTTTATAAATTACCCAGTCTCAGATATGTCTTTATCAGCAGCATGAAAATGGACTCATACACGTTTTCCAAAGTGACTCAATTATATTAAACTTCCACCAGCAGCGTATCAGAATTCCAGTGTTCCACAACCTTTCCAGCACTTGGTATTTCCAGTCTCTTTAAAAATTCTAGCCATTCTGAGGTCAGGCCAGTAGTATCTCACTGTGGTTTTCATTGGCATGTGTTTGATGATTAATGATGCTGAACACTTTTTGTTTACTGGCATCTTGTGTATCTTTCTTTGTGATGTGTGCAAGAATTTTGCCCATTTTTAGTGGGTTTTTAAATTATTTATTTCTGGAAGCTCATGACATGTTCTGAATATGAGACCTTTGTCAGATGTGTGTTTTGCAAATATTTTCTCCCAGTCTGTGGCTTGCTTTTTCATTTTCATAATCATGTCATTTAATGAACAGAAGTTTTTCATTTTGATGAAGTTCAGTCTCTGAATTTTTCATTTTATATGTAGTGTATTTTTGTATCCAGTCTAAGGAATCTTTGCCAATACTAAGAGTGAAAAGACATTTCTCTGTTTTCTTCTGGAAATTTTATAGTTTTAGCTTTCATGATTCATCTTTAATTCATTTTTGTAGGGTTGCAAGGTAGGAGTTGAGGTTAATTTTTTTCATATGTTTATCCAGATGTGAAAACACAATTTGTTAAAAAGACATTGTTTTCCACTTTTAACTATTTGAATGGTCACTGTCTCAAATATAGAGGCTCGATGATAAGTCATGAAATCATATAGTATAACTCTTCAAGCTTTGTTCTTATTTTTGAAGTTTGCTTTGCCTACTTTTTGTTGTTTGACTTTTTATATAAATTGAGAATCAACTCTGATTTCTATAACAAACCTATTAAGATTTGACTGGGATTGTGTTGAATCTATATATCAATTTGTGAACAACTGAAATTTTACCAATATTTAGTCTTTTAAAAAAATCCATGAACATGGTATGTCTGTCAATTTATATAATTCCTCAGCAATATTTAAGAATTCTCAATGTAAATTATTTGCATGTAGTTTATTAAATTCATTTCTAAGTATTTTATATTTTCTGTAGTATCATAGCTAGAATTATTTTTATCTTGTATTTTTATAGTTTCACTATTTTTAGGGTTTTAAAAATTATTACTTGCCTAGTCTTTTTTACAATTTCATAAGTTTGGGAAAACAAGCGATATTTGGCTGCATGGAAAAGTCCTTTAATGATGATTTCTGAGATTTTGGTGCACCCATCACCTGGGCAAGGTATACTGTACCCATCTTTTATCCCTCACCCACTGCCACCCTTTCCAAGTCCCCAAGTCCATTTTATCATTCTTACTTATGTCTTTGCATCCTCACAGCTTAGCTTCTACTTTTAAGTGAGAACATACAGTATTGGTTTTTGTTTCTGACTTACTTCACTTAGAATGATGATCTACAACTCCATTCGGGTCTCTGCAAATGCCATTATTTTATTCCTTTTTATGGCTGAATAGTATTCCATGGTGGGGTGTGTGTGTGTGTGTGTGCACACGGGTATCAGATTTTCTTTATCCCCTCATTGGTTTATGGGCATTTAGGCTGATTCCATATTTTTGCAATTGCAAATTGTGCTGCTATAAACATGTGTGCAAGCGTCTTTTCTGTATGACTTCTTTTCCTCTGAGTAAATACCCAGTAGTGGGATTGCTGGATCAAATGGTAGTTCTACTTTTAGTTCTTTAAAGAATCTCCATACTGTTTTCCATAGTGGTTAGACTAGTTTTACATTCCCACCAACAGTGTAAAAGTGTTGTCTTTCACCACATCCATGCCAACATCTGTTAATTTTTGATTTTTTAAATGATGGCCATTCTTGCATGAGTAAAGTGGTATTTCATTGTTGTTTTGATTTGAATTTCCCTGATAATTGGTGATGCTGAGCATTGTTTCATACGTTTGTTGGCTATTCACATAGCTGCTTTTGATAGTTTTCTATTCATGTCCTTTGCCCACTTTTTGATGGGTTTCTCTGCTTTTTTCTTGTTGATTTGATTGAGTTTCTTGCAGATTCTGGATGTTAGTTCTTTGTTGGATGCATAGTTTGTGAATATTTTTTCCCACTCTGTGGGCTGTCTGTCTACTCTTCTGATTATTTCTTTTGTTGCACAGAAGCTTTTTAGCTAAATTAGGTCCCACTGATTTATCTTTGCTTTTGTTGCATTTGTTTTCTTGGTCAGTAACTCTGCATAAACCAATTTATAGAATAATATTTCGATGTTATCCTCAAGATTTTTTTATGGTTTAAGGTTTTAGATTTGAGTATTTGATCCACCTTGAGTTGATTTTTGTATAGGTGAGAGATGAAGATCCAGTTTCACTCTTCTACCTGTGGCTTGCCAATTATCTCAGCACCATTTGTTAAATAGGATATCCTTCCCCTACTTTATGTTTTATTTATATATCTATTATTATTATTTGCTTTGTCAAAAATCAGTTGACTGTAAGTATTTAGCTTTATTTCTGAGTTCTCACTTCTGTTTTATTGGTCTCATCCCTATTTTTATACTAGTACCATGTTGTTTTGATAACTATTGCCTAGTAGTATGATTTGAGGTCAGATAATGTGATGCCTCCAGGACACTCTCTGGGGAGGGTCTTAAACCCACAATGAGAAAAGTTAAGGACATGTGCTGGGGAGACAGGTCTTTGCCTTTTTCCAAATGTGATTTGAGGGTTCCAAATTTAAAAGGGAAAGGAAGGGATATGAGAAGTGCACAATTTTCACGTAAGAGGTGGGTGAAGAAGAACAGTCATTACGTTTTTGTCTGGCTCAGTGAATCTGCATTCTTTTAATTTAACATAAGATGACATAGACAAACGGGGCAGAGGAAAAGTGCAGGAAAATGCATTTTACAGGAGACAACGTTGACAAAATGGGGCAGGGGAACAATCAGATATTAATTTGCGTCTGGCGGGTGGCGGGGCAGGGCATGGGTGACTGCTCCTGTAAAGAGAAGCTATCAATTTACATTGCCATGTGAAATTTTAAGAGTAACACCTTGAAAGATCTTGTAGCTCACTAGGAATTTCCTTGCGGGCAAAATATGGGGGAGGTGTGTAGCTTTTCATCATGCAGCCATCTTATTTACGAACCCAAAGTGAGAGGAAGGTTTGCATGACCTAGTTCTCAGCTTGACTTTTTCCTTTGGCTAAATGAGTTTGGGGTCCCAAGATTTAGTCTCTTTTCACACCACCATCTTGTTGATGTCAACATTTGCAGTGTTTCTGATGAGAAATCTGGCATCCTTCTCTTCCTTCCTCTTTATACATACTCGTTGGCTGCTGTTCAGGCTTTCTCTTTCTAACAGGTCTGGAGAAGTTTGATTATAATCCACCTTGTTTTGTTTCTTGTGTTTGGATTTTGCTGAACTTCTTGGATCTGAGCGTATATAGGTTTCGTCAAACTTTTCAGATGGATAATTACTTGATCCTGATATTGAAACGATTTACTTGAATGTTTTCTGCTCTGGTCTCGGTTGTCTCCTATAATGATTTCAGTTTCATCCAACTTCATACGCTGGACGTTGTCCCACAGCTAACTGATGCTCTTTTCACCTTTCTTTTTCATTATTTTCTCTCTCTGTGGTTTCTTTTGAGTAGTTTCTGCTAACTCTTTAAGTTCACTAATTATTTTTAATTTCAACATCTAAACTTCCATTAATCTAACGCGGCATACATTTCTCCCAGACGCTGTACTTACCAATTCTTAGAGTTTGCCTTTTGCCTTTTTCATATCTTTCATGTCTCATTAAATTTTTGAACATCTACATTCAGTTACAATAGTTTTTAATGTTTTTTTTCTACTATTTCGATCAGCTCTGTCCATCCTTTTCTTTTCCTTTCAGTTTTTTTTTTTTTTTGAGATAGAGGGCTGTGGCATGAGCTCAAGCAATTCTTGTGCCTCATCTTCCCAGAGCTGGAATTCCAGGCTCTGGAAATTAATCAAAGGCTTATAGGAATCCATTAAGTATTTATTCAAGAAAATGGATGATTTCAGTGAGACTAATGAGCTTCATGGGATTTTAAGTTGTCTTAGTCTAATGCCTCATTCCCAGGCCTAGTTGTAGCTTTAAAAGATAAAATTCTTGGTATTCCAAGAGCAGATAAAGCTGGAGCTCTTTTTCACAGCTCATTCCTAAAGAATGGATGTTATTTGAGCTATCTAGTCCTTCCCTGAAAGGCTGACTAGAAAGACTTTCATTTTACTTGAAGTCCAGCTCTCCCTTGGGGACATTATTCAAACTGTACAGACAAGTCTTTTAACACTGAAGCTGCCTGAGGCAATGGATAACAGCTGGGATAGGCTAACAAAAAAGCTTAAAAGGAAAAGCTGAAGAAAAGGAAGGTAGGAGCTTTGGAAATATTTGAGGTATTTCTGAGAATCTCAGAGGCCATGCACCTTTCGAAAGCTGTTTGGCTGCTTTGGAAAGGCCTGAGATGGCCCTGTGCTCTCAACAATGGCTGACCATTGGATTTGCACAAGTGGGAAGTGAAGGCTGAGGAAGAGTTGTGAATTATCTGGGCAAGGATTGAACCCATGACCCAACACACGCAGAGCTCCATCCCCTCAGAAAAGCATTTAAGGAATTTCCCTCAATCTTTAGGTGACCCTGAGACAACCAAGTGGAGGTTTGAGCTGCCGCACTGGATAAAACACACATTGTACAGAATTGGCTAAGGCCAGGTGCAAAACAAACACACAGCTGCAGTAGGCAGCAAAAATGATTCCTGGCAAAAGAAAGGGGAAGAACATGATCTCCATACTAGTTTATTTTTACACAACACTACTTAACATGTTCAATTGTCTTTTTTTTTTTCTTGAGACGGAGTTTCACTCTTGTTACCCAGGCTGGAGTGCAATGGCGCGATCTCGGCTCACCGCAACCTCCGCCTTCTGGGTTCAGGCAATTCTCCTGCCTCAAAAGACACCAACCAAAAAAAAAAAAAAACCAAGGGAAGAATATATAGCCTGCAGAAGAAAAAAGTGTGTTAGTCCCTTCTCACACTGCTACAAAGGACTACCTGGGATGTGGCAACTTATAAAGAAAAGAGTTTAATGGACTCACGTTCTACAGGCTGTACAGGAAGCATGGATGGGGAGGCCTCATGAAACTGACAATCGTGGGGGAAGGTGAAGAGGAAGCAGACTTGTCCTGCATGCCTGGAGGAGGAGGAAGAAAAGAGAAGGGGGAGGTGCCACTCACTTTTAAACAACCCAATCTCTGAGCACATACTCACTGTTACAAAAGCAGTACTCAGGAAAAAACCCACCCCCAGGATCCAGTCACCTCCCACCAGGCCCTACCTGAAACACCACCCATTACAATTTGATGTGAGATTTGGGCAGGGACACAAATCCAAACCATATCAAAAGGCAACTGATAGAAATTGTTCCTGGGGAAGCTAAGCCCTTAGCCATGTGAGACATTCTTTAAATCAGCTATTTAAAATATGTGCCTGGATATTAAGAAAATAATTTCTAAAAAAGTATAAAAACAGAGTCTCATAAAATAGAGAATGTCCATAAAGTGATAGAGATTTTGAAAACATACAAATGAAAATTCTGGAACTGAAAAATACAATAACCAAAATAAATATTTCACTAGGGGACTCCACAGGAGATTTGAACCGTCAGGAAAAGAAATCCTACAATTCTGAAGATATTTTAATTGAGATTATCCATCCTGAGGATCAGAAGTGAAAAAGAATAAAGAAAAATAAGTAGCTTCTCAGAGACTTGTGGGACACTATGAAATTGATATGGGTTGGGTCTGTGTCACCACACAAATCTCATGTTCAATTGTAATCCCCAGTGCTGGATCTGGGGCCTGCTGGGAGGTGACTGGATCATGGGGATGGTTTCTAATGCTTTAGAACTACCCCCCAGGCGCTGTTCTTGTGATAGACTTCTCATGAGATCTGGCTGTTTGAAAGCATATAGCACCTTCGCCTTCTCTCCTCCTCCTGCTCCAGCTAGTAAGACATGCCTGATTCTCCTTTGCTTTCCCCCGTTATTGAAAGTTTCCTGAGACCTCCCCAGAAACCATCATGCTTCCTGGATAGCCTGTGACACTGTGAGCCAATCAAACCTCTTAAGAAATTACCCAGTCTCAGCTGTTTCTTTATAGCAATGTGAGAATGGACGAAAACATGAACATATCAACATGAGTGTAATGAGATTTCCAGAAGGAGAAGAGAGAAAGAAGAAAAAAAATGAAGTTTAAATGGCTGAAAACCTCTCAAATTTGATGAAAACTATTAATCTACACTGAGGAAAAATAAAATAAAATCCTAAGCTCCCCATCCAAGTGAAGAGACTCTCTTTTGGCCAAGGAGATCCTAGAAAAATATTGATAACTGAATTCTCAGCCATGATGGGATGGGAGGCTGGACATACCTCATTATCCTCCCTCCCTTGCTAACTGCCATTAGGTGTTCTTCCCTAAAGGTTAAACAGAAGCTAACCCTTTGGAAAGACTCACTCTACCCCTGATATCAACCACCCACTCAATGCTGCCGCTCCCTTTTGCAGTGCCTACAAGACAACTGACCAGCATTCCTTTCAAAGAGACCAGCAACCGCAGAGTGGTACTAGCCAGTCTTGTGTTCTCTGCTTCCCGTTTTGACATCACAGGGCCAAAAACTCCACCCTCAGAGCACGTTAAAGCCCCTGTTTAATGTGGGTGCCCTGGAGAGGCATGAAACTCAATTACCATGTGCATGCTTCTCCCTTTGTAAATATGTTGACTCCTCCTACAGCTTGTTAAACATGTCTATTTAGCCACCTTGTTCAGCATAAACCCCTATTTTATTCACCCCACCCTTGAAGTGTCTGTTTCCAGCTTCTCTCCAACGGCCACTTTTTGCGGCTTCTCAAAAAAAAATCACCCTTCAGGATGCAACACTTTATGAAAAACAAAAACCCGCTCTCAAATGTAGGAACCTCATCATACTTCAGTTGACAACATATTCATGAAACTAAACTCCATGAAAAAGAAGAAAGTGCCCAAATCAATAACTTAACACTCTAGCTTGAGGAATTAGAAAATACAGTACACTAAAATCAAGCAACATGGAGGGGATAATGAAGAAAGAGCAGACAGAAGCTACAAAAACTGACTCAAGAAGAAAGACGTCATCTGAACACATAGATACTAAGTAAAAGGACTGCTTTGGTGATCAAACCAATTTCCTGCAAAGAAAAGCTCAGAACCAAGTGACCCTAGTGATGACATCTACCAAATATTGTAGAATAATTAACATCAATCCTCATAGCTCTTTCAAAAAAAAAAAAAACAGAAGAGGTCTCAATCATGAACAGACCAATAACAAAGAGTGAGAACAATGTCAGACCTCCCAGTCCAAGTCTGCCCATTTTAGCTTTGGTAACCTGCACATATACCTTGGGATGGTCCCCAGAAGCCACAAAGTCTGAAGAAACTGCAAATAACCAGGTGGCCACAGAAAGAAGTGAAATAACTTGTTCCTGCCTCAACTAATGGCTCTCCCCTTGCAACCTGCAACCATTGTTCCTGCTCAGCCTTGCAACAATTTCCCCCTGGACATTGGGTTTCTCAAAACCCCCACCCCTTGTAACTCTGTAATTTATCGCACCCTCTCCTCTGATTGCAACCATACCCCCCCACCCTTATGATCACGCCTGTTTGTAATAAATGACCCCTACCCTTGTGACCATGCATCCTGTGACCGCCTTCCCCTCCCTAAGCTAGATGGCCACCTTTAGCTGACCATTTGCCCCAACCTATATAACCAATCCCCTCTCCTACCCCCTTTGCCTAACTCCTTTTTGGATTTGGCCTGCTTGCACTCAAGCACGAAATAAATGGCTTTGCTGCCCACATAAAACTTGCCTGGTGGTCTCTTTACCTGAGTGACATGCCTGACAAGTAAATTGGTCATTTTAAAATTGCTGGACAGGCACAGTGGCTCATGCCTGTAATGCTAACACTTTTGGAGGCTGAGGCAGGTAGATCACTTGAGGTCAGGAGTTCAAAACCTGCCTGGCCAACGTGGTGAAACTCCATCTCTAATAAAAATACAAAAATTAGCTGGATATGGTGGCAGGTACCTGTAATCCCAGCTACTTGGGAGGCTGAGGCATGAAAATTGCTTAAACTCAGGAGATTGAGGTTGCAGTGAGCCGAGATCATGCCACTGCACTCTAGCCTGGGCAACAGAGCAAGACTCTGTCAAAAAAAAAAAAGAAAAAAAATTGCCAACAAAAAAGCCTAAGGTCAGATGGATTCACAGCTGAATTCTAGCACAGATGGATTCACAGCAGAATTCTATCAGACATTCAAGGAAGAATTACTATTAATCTTACTGAAACTATTTGAAAAAACTGAGAAAGAGGGAATCTTCCCTAGTTCATTCTATGAAGCCAGTATCACCCTGGTACCAAAGCCAAGAAAGGACGTAACGAAACACAAAACCTGCACACCAATATTCCTGAAGAACACAGACGCAAACATTCTCAAGAAAATACTAGTGAATCAAATTCAATAGCGTATTAAAAAGATAATTAGCCGAGATCAAGTGGGTGTCACCCCAGGGATGGTTCAACATATGCAAATCAATAAATGCGATTGATCACATGAACACAATTAAAAACCATACGATTATCTCAATAGGTACAGAAAAAGCATTTGATAAAATCCAGCATCCCTGCGTAATCAAAACCCTCAACAAAGGTTTTTCAGTCATAAAAGGGATGCACCTCAAAATAATAAAAGCCATGCAAAGCAGACCCACAGCCAACATCACATTTAATGAAGAAAAGTTGAAAGCATTTCCCCTGAGAACTCGAATAAGTCACTTTTCCCATTTCTATTCAACATGGCACTGGATGTCCTAGCCAGACCAATCAAGCAACAGAAAGAAAGTCAGGGCATTCAAATCGAAAAGAGGAGCTCAAACTATCGCTGGTGACTGATGATATAATATCGTACCTCGAAAACTCTAAAGACTCCTCCAGGCCAGAGTGGTAGTTCATGGCTGTAAGCCCAGCACTTTTGAAGCCTGCTGATCCGGAGGGCTCCAGTCCCTGGCCTGAGGAAAAGTCTGTCTAGAGGAGCGTTCACTAAACCCAAAGGAGGAGAGAGACTTTTATCCTTGGAAAACATGGCCGTCAACATTTATGAGTCTGGTTTATGTAACTGGAAAGACAGCTTATACCCATGACACATTTTGGGTGGAGCTGCAAAAGCTCCTAACAAGAAGCGCAAACTCTGGTGACTTTAGTTCATCACGGTACACTTTGAAGGCCTGAGTGCTGCTTTTGGAGGCCTCCTCATTACCGGAGCATTGAAAGGCCAGAGCTCTCACGTTGGAGCTTTTTCCTTTTGGTGTGGGAAGGGTTCAAAGGATGGTACATGAAGTAGGTGGATCTGATAGTGGAGAAAACACTTTTTAAGATGAAAGTTATTAGTCTTGGTTATCATAATTCAGAAGAGATGTTGCAGCCAGAAGCATATTTAGGGGATAATTCGCAGTAAAAGAAGAATAAAATCTGTCCTCATTTCTTACCCTCACAACTCCTGAGTCTATAGGGACTGTCGTGATTTTAACTTAAATGCCTCCAGGGCACCTGCAGCCGGGCATGAGAGAAGATACTGGCATCCAAGGAAAGGTGAAATGCAACTTTTGCTCACTTACTATGCATTTTTCTGGCTTAGGCTTAAATTGCTTTCAAAAGGTCAAGCAAGAGCATTTCCGTTTTTCTAAGACCAGTGAGAATTCTAATTATATAAATAGGCGCTTCCAGAGGCGCAGTGCTATTGTACTAGTCTAGAATAAAGGAAGCATAGCGGTGTCTGCTTCTGGGGAGGCCTCAGCAAGCCCGTTTATATAATTGTGATCCTTAATGGTTAAAACCCAAGGGAAGCAGTGTGACCGAGTGCCTCCCGAACTGGGGTTGCCACACTAAGTGCCAGAGGGCAGAGGGCATGCCCAGGAATGGGCAGACCTTGAGGGGAGACCAACAGCCTCATGTGGGAAGTGTATTTGGAACGGTCGCTCTGCGGGAGAGATGTGTCATGGAGCATTTCCCGGGAATGGGGAAGGAAGGCGGGACTGTTCCCTCCTGGATGCTCACCGCAGGGCCTGCAGGGAGCCCAACCACTGCCCACAGTACAATGGCTCATTTGCAAAATGACGAGCAAGTGGCAAAGACCAGGGAGCGCCTCCTTTCAGGGTTCCTGTGGTCTCTGTATTACTCACCCAGCTTTGTGCTCCATTTTCAGAAAGGTGTTGGAAAGAGTATGTTAAAGTCATTATACAATGCACTCGTGCATTGAAACCGCCTACCATAAATATTTACAATTATTATGTTAATTGTAAATTTCAAAAAACAGTGTGCTACAGCAATCTCGAACTTGACTAGAACCAAATTCCCCCAGCATTCCGTGCAAAAGCAGGATTGAACTTGTACTGCATTGCTCACACGTTTGGTCTCAGAAAAATGGAAATGCTTTTGTTTGAACTTTTGAAAGCAGTTTAAGCCTAGCAGCCAGGGGTGAATTAAAAAGCTGAGGCCAGTGTCAAGTGAAAGCAACGCAGCCACACCGGGTGACGCAGCCTCGATGGCTTTTCGGATGTTTTTACAATTTCCCTCCCCTAATCGCCACCAAAATGTTGCTCATGACCATTTGGTTTCTGAAAACTTTTGATATTTTATATGTTTACACTTTAAAAAATTTAATATTGTTTGATATTTAGTTTGAATAAACTATCCAACATGAAGGAGTACTTGATCAAACAGAATATTTTAATATAAAACATTTTTACACATAATTTCCTCACCCTTTTCTAAAACTAGATACATGAATATCCAATGCTAAAAGTGTTTTTTCTTTTGGACTTGAATCTACGTAAGACCATGTGGTTTCCGAGATGAAAATCAGCACAGATCTTTTTGTTATGGCTTTTACTGGGGAAGGCGCACTGAGAAAAAAGGCTGAAATCACCTCTGAGAGGACACATCAACCTAATGAAGCAATTTCGATGAGCCAAATGTAGATACATCTGGACACATGGTTTCGTTTTCTGTATGATAGAGAGGGCTCGCTATGAGAAGAAAACACTTTGCTAGGATCTGAGCACAAAATGTTTGAAGAAGTATTTTGAAATATTTAATAAAGTGTGATGGGATCTGGGGAGTCTAGCTAAAGTGTTAATACGTCTCTGGAAGTATTTATTTTTGTAATTAGAAGCTCGTAGTTATTTTAAGAATGTATGAGAAGTAAACATCTATAAAAAATGTTTGAAATAATTTAGAACCTAATATGTAAGAAAATTAAAAATGCGCCAGCACTGTGTAGAGGCTGCAGTCAGTTTGTTAGACTATTTTCTACGTTGTGCTAAGCAGATACTCAAGACTGGATAATTTATAAGAAAAAGAGGGGCAACTGGCTCACCCTTCTGTAGGATGTACAGGAAGCATAGCAGTGTCTGCTTCTGGGGAGGCCTCAGGAGGGTGACAATAGCAGTGAAGGGTGACGGGGAGCTAATGGAGGCAAGAGGGCAGGTGGGGGGAGGTCCACACCCTTTTAAATAACTAGATTTAACATGAACGCAGAACAAGAACTCACTTATCACCAAGGAGCTGGTGCTAAGCCATACGTGAGTGACCACGCCCATCATCCAGTCACCTCACACCAGGCCCCACCTCCAACACTGGGGGCCACATACCAACATGAGACTTGGAGGGGTACACATCCAAACCGTATTATTCTGCCCCTTGGCTCCCCAAATCTCATTTCCTTCTTCCATTTCACAATACAATCACGTCTTTGCAATAACCCCACAAAGTCTTAATTCATTCCAGCATTAACTTGAAATTTCCAAGTCTCAAGTGCAGTCTCATCTGGCCATGAGTCCCTCCCACCTATGTGCCTGAGAGATTAAAACGAGTTATTTATTCCCAAGATACAATGGGGTACAGGCATAAATACTCCCACTCCAAGAAGAGAAATCAGCCAAAAGAAAGGGACAATGGGTTCCACACGTGTCTGAAACTCAGCAGGGCAGTCATTTAATCTTAAAGCTCCAAAATAATTTCCTTGACTCCATGTCCCAAATCCAGGGCACACTACTGCAAGAACTTGGGCAGCCCCGCCCCTGTGGCTGGGCCGGATACAGCCCATGAGGCTGCTCTGAAGTTTGGAGTCCAGTGTGTGACTCTTCCAGGCTGGGCATGCAAGCTCCCACCGGCTGGGTCTACAGCATGCGGGCGTCCTGCCCACAGCTCCATTAGGCAGTGTCCTGGTGGGGACTCTGCATGGGGATACGGACCCAACATTTCCTGTTAGCACTGCCCTCGGAGGCTCTCTGGTGGACTCCCCCCTATAGCAGGCTTCTTCCCAGGCCCTCGGGCCTCCCTATACATCCTCTGAAGCCTAGGTGGCATCCCCCCGTGCTCCTTCACTCCTGCGTTCAGTGAACCAATGGGGTTAACGCCACAAGGAATGTGCCAAAGCCTATTGTCTGCACCCTCTGGAGGAGTGGCCTGAACTGTACCTGAACCCCTCTGAGCCCAGCCTGGAGCTGCAGTGACCAGGATGTGGGGAGCAGTGTCCTGAGGCTGCACCAGGGTCCAGGGTCTGCAGCCGCGTCCAGGGTCTGCCCCTGAGGCATCTGGGCCTGTGAGGAGAGGGCTTGCCTAGAAGATCCCTGAAATGCCTTCAAGGCCTTTTTCTCATTGTCCTGGATGTTAGCACTGGGCTTCCTTTCCGTCATGCTAATCTCTGCAGCAAGTGGCTGCTCCACAGCCTGCTGGGATTCCTTCTCCACCACAGGACCAAAGCTTGCGGCTCTGCCTCCTTTTAAATACAAGTTCCAAGTTTAACTCAGTCCTCTGTCCCGACGTCTGATCCTAGGTGGTTGGAAGCAGCCAAGACACTTGAACACTTTGCTGCTTAAAATTAACTCCACCAGACACCGCCCTACGTCATTACCACGCCGGACACCCGCCCTACGTCATTA
>CM052651.1:154044855-154067239 GCA_028533165.1 Leontopithecus rosalia
TACGTCATTATTCCACCGGACACCCGCCCTACGTCATTACCGCGCCGGACACCAGCCCTACGTCATTACTCCACCGGACCCCCGCCCTACGTCATTACCGCACTGGACCCCCCCACCCTACGTCATTACCGCAGCGGCCACCCGCCCTACGTCATTACCGCACCGAAAACCAGTCCTACGTCATTACCCCGCCGGACACCCGCCCTACGTCATTACCGCGCCGGACACCCGCCCTACGTCATTACCGCGCCGGACACCCGCCCTACGAAGTCATTCTCTCAAGCTCAACCTTCCAGAAATCCCTGGGGTTCGAACACAGTGCAGCCTAGTTCTTTGCTAGGGTGTAACTTGGGTCACCTTTCCTTTAGTTCCTAGTAACTTTTCACTTCCACCTGAGATCTCAGCGTGGACCTCACTGTCCCTGTTTCTGTCGTCATTTCGGTCACAGCCACTTAGCCAGTGTCTGGAAGTTCCGAACTTTCCCTCATCTTCGTGTCTTCCTTTGAGCCCTTCGAACTCCTCCAACTTCTGCCCATTACCCATTTCCACAGCCACTTCACACCTTCGGGTACTTTAAAGCAACACCCCGCTTCTCAGTATCGATTTTCTGTGTTAGACTGTGTTTTGCATTGTTATAAAGGAATTCCTGAGACCAGTTAATTTATAGAAGATAAGTTTAATTGGCTTACGGTTCTGCGGGTGGTACAGGCGGTGCTGGCATCTGCTTCTGGGGAGGTCTCAGGAAGCTTATGATCATGGCAGAAGGCAGTGGGGAGCCAGTGTGTCACACGGCAAGAGTGGGAGCAAGACAGGGTGAGGGGAGAGGCCGACACTCTTTGAGTAACCAGATCTCGTGTGAACTCAGAGCGAGAACTAACTCATCACCAAAGGAAGGGCACCAAGCCGTTCATAAGGGATCTACCCACGTGATCCAGACGCCTCCCACGGGGCCCCATCTCCACACCGGGGGTCACATTCCAACATGAGATCTGAAGGGGACAAGCATCCAGACCATGTCACTTGTGCTGCTTCCTATTTCTGTTGTCTCAGCCAAGAGGTCGTGGAAGTTGTGTGGTTTCTCCTCATGTCAGACGCCTGATGAGATGAGGGTGTAATTAATGTTATTTCTGTTAGTCAATCCACTAATTTCCAGCGTAAGCATACAATGCTGAAAGTGTGCTATGATTGGTTCATTGATTTATGTTAGTAGAATGCTCACCTTGAGCAACGCTTTGGCGAGCTTTCAGGGAAGGTGCATGACTGACGACTCAACGAGGGCAAAATGTTACTTGCAGCTTCCATAGCAGATGGATTAAATACATTGCCCACATTTGAATAACTATCATTATGTTTATGTAGGTGGCAAAAGCCCAGAGAATGAGTATCTGTGTGTTGCTTTCCAGTGATGTGTTCATACTCTCAATGTAAAATAAGATAGAAGGCTGAGCACAGTGGCTCATGGGGATAGTCCCAGAGCTTTGGGAGCCTCAGGTGGGACAATCACTTGAGCCAGGAGTTGCAGATCAGCCTGGGCAACAGTGTAAGACCCTGTCTCTAAAATAAATACATAAATAAAAATGAAAAAATAAAAAAGACGGAAAGAAAGAACATCCTATAGGAAATGAGCAGATTCTGTCCTAAGCTACTGGTCCCCACTGGTCCAGAAGGTGGTTCTTTGCAATGCTACTCTATGGATTCATTTCAAATATGAGGAAGCTGGTGACACAGTATTAAGGTCAAGATGACAGAACATCCCAGTGCGTCTTTTACTGTGAAAAGCATTTAGTTCTACACCTGCAGGACAAGGGCAAACTTTAAATTCAACATTTAGAGAAAGCAATTAAGAAAATTGTAGTAAAACTTTTCTTCTAATTTGGTTCTTGATACTTTGTTTCTCTGTGTACAGAATCAATTGGCCACTTGCTTTTAAATTTATATCTGTTGTTAGAATAAATGTGAAAATAAATATGAAATGACACAAAAATATTTTCTTTAAGAGCTAAAAGGATTAATCATGTATAAGTTAGATAATATATTATTATGAATGAAATATAGAATGTATTTTAAATGTAATATATTTATATAAACACATGATTAAGACGTGTGTTTAATGTCTCAATCACATGATTAATAAGTATATCTGTCTTTAAGGACATGATTAATAAGTATATCCGTCTCTATTTTTAAAGAACTAATGTTTAGCTTTCAGATTGTAATATTAGCTTATACGTCTTCCTTTCAAACTTGAGATGAACATCCAAAAATGTTTGGCTCAGACAGCATTCCAAATATTGTACGTTCATCTAAATCTGCTCTGAATTTCTTAGGCCTGAAAATGTGGAAAATTAGAAATCTTGAGGATAGTTGATAAGATTTCCAGTCGTCTCTGTTTCTAGTTAAGCTATGCTTCCAGCTTACTAATGGATGAGGCCCAGCAGTGTGGAAACAAATGGGAATCTAATCTAATCTGCGTTACTCACAATGTTAAAAGGCAGCTTCAGCCAGGACAGTAAATTTGACTTTGCTAGTGGCAGACACAAGGCTCACAGGGACGACGGTGTTTCCGAGAAGGGAGTGTGATTTACTCCAAGACTCCGTGTTATTTGTCTAGATACATCATCAGAATTTCTGCTAAGTACAGTCAAGACTTCTGCCTGAGAATGGCCCCAGGACTAAGGCTTTTCTCAGCAATCCCAGTAAATCCATGAACATGCTTTTTGCTTGATCCCACACTTGACCTGAGCTGATTTTCTCTGGGATGTGGCCCATGAATGTCCTGATGATGGAGCTCTGCCCGTGGACATGCTCCCTTCTGCACGGCAGGAAGTTGGAAGGAGAGAACCTGTGGAAAGCATTGGTAGTGAGCAGAAGCTATTAGCTGATAGAAGCAAGACGTAACCAAACGCAAAGCTGAAATGAAAGTCATTTGGTCACAGCAAAAAGAGCAGAAACAAAGAACCACATGGGTCTCCAAAATGTCACAGTGTTAGATTAAGACAGAAAATGTCTGTTTCTGAGGTGATGCCTGGAGGAGCCACTCTAGCTATAGGTGTGACACAAAGACTGTTCTTCTTACTCATAACTCATAACTCAGGCTGGAGCACAGTGGTGGGGTCATGGCTGACTGCAGCCTTGAACTTCTGGGCTCAAGGGATCCTCCCGCCTCAGCCTCCCAAGTAGCTAGGACTACAGGTGTGTGCCATCATGCTTAGCCAATTAATTTTTTTTTTGTAAAGATGTGGTCTCACTATATTTCCCAAGCTAGTCTCGAACTTCTGGCCTCAACAATCCTCCCACCTCAGCCTCCCAAATCTTTTGGATTAAAGGCATGAGCCACCATGCCTAGCTAGCAACAGGATTACTGAATACCTGTGTGCAAGACCCAGTGCCAAGACAATTATTAAGAAACAGTGCTAAGACAAGCATATGCCAAGACAGGTAACCCACGTGGGATGTGACCCTGGGAGGTACAGATAAAGGGGTCAAGGAGTGACACAGGGAAGAGAGAGCACCAGAAACTCACGCTGCGTTAGAAGCTGCTCAGTAAGAGCTGAATACCTCACCTGTTTGCTGCAGTGCACTGACCTGCAGTCCTGGCCAGGTGATGACTTAGCTTTAGCTGGGTTATCACGTAAGCACAAGGAATCGCATGAACTTTCTCAACAGTGGCATTGAGATATAACCTAGATATCATGCATTCACCCTCTTCAGGTGTGCAATTTGGTGGTTTTGGCACATTGACAAAATTGTGTAAGCATCATTATAGTAAATGTTAGAGCACCTTCATCACCACAGAAAGACAGTCTGTAATGTTTAGCTGTTCCTCCTGGCTGCACCTCTCAGATACCTCCAGCATCAAGCGCCCCCTGCAAATACGATCTGAGCATCCTGGCCAGAGCTCTGGCACAATCCTGAATGGAGGTGAGGTAGCAGACATCCTGGCTCCTGGTGGGCAGGGGGCAGTGGGAAAATCCTCTAGACTGTCCCCACTAAGTCTGATGGTAGCTGTGGGTATGTGCTGCATGCCTTGTGTCAGGTTAGTGAAACCTCCTTGTAGTTCTAGTACAAGTATTTTTATCATCCAAGTTCTATCAAATGCTTTTTCGGTCTCTATTGAAATAATTTTGTGGTTTGTGCCTTTTATTCTGGTGATATATGACATTCGTTGGTTTGCGGATATTGACCGAATCTTGCAGTCCTGGAGTAGATCCCACTTGGTTGTGAGGCATACCTCCTTTTATACGTTGCTGGATCTGCTGTGCTGGTACACTCGGTGCATTTTCCCATCTACGTCTGTAAGAGATGTTGATCCCAGTTTTTGAAAACAAAACAAAACTTCACTATCTTGTGTTCTAAGGCCTCAAACCCTGAAATTAGAGCGCCGGTCAGGCTGTGTTCGCTCTGAACCCTGAGGCAGACACCACTTTGTTGGCTTTTCTCATCTCCAGAGGTTGCCTGCTCGTGTTTGCCGAGTCCTTTCATCAGTCTGGTTTTTCCCAGTGACACTGGGAGTCTGAGAGTGCGTTTTGTTTCATTTTTTCTCTATGCCTTGTTATCTAAGCCTGTAGCTTCTCGCAGGCATAACATCTCCAGGAAGTCTGTGGGTCCCCTGTGACTGTTACAGGGATTCCATCTGCTTTTCAGAGGTTTCACTGCATAACTTTCCCATCTCTATTTTCAGGTTTTGCTGATATAAGTGAGAACACCCATGAACCGCACCCCTCATGACTTCAGAAGACCCCTCCATGAGAGGAATACGCTGGTATTTTCATCATTTTGAGGCCTGAGCTGCAGGTGGTCCAGCACAGCCCTGGCTTCTCTCTTTCCAGATAGTGAATCTCCACATTTAAGACTCTTTTGCACTTTGGACAGGCTGGAAATTTCCCAGATTCTGAAATCCTGTTTTCTTTTCTTTTTCCTATTCTGTCTGCTTTGATCTAGCTGTGCTGAGATCGGAGGTGAGGTTCAGAGTGCGACCCACGAGGAGGTGCAGTGCGCTCAGAAAGAATCGGTTGGCTTTTCTAATTTAGATAAGCAGGAATCCGGAGCACAGACGTGGGGTGGATATTAAGGGTGTGGGATAATGGGGGAAGGAGCAGAGTTGGATCAGGCTGAATTTATTGACTTGGGCCCGCTAAGCAGGGATTCTGCATTTAATGTTGCAGCTCGGGGATTGAGAAAAGGTTCTAACAGTGTATTTGCCTTGTTAGCTGAAATATGGATCAAAACAAGGCCCACTGTGAGGGAGCCGGAAATGCCTGATCTCCCTTGGTTTCATGCACAGGAGGGAGACTGGGATGCAACAGTTGATTAGTTACTTTAGACCTACTCATCTCAGCTGGGAGGGGCCAGAAGACATACCCTTCACCAATGCCTTGTGAAACAGAGTTGTGAGGGGAGCGCCTGCATCCTTGAGCTCTGTGATTGCTCTTCTCTGTATGCCAGATCTTACAGTGGGCACCACAGTCACTCAGTTGGAAAACTTAAACACAATGAGGATAATTGGATCCTGAGGTGGAAGGGCCAAGTGGTAGCACTCAACCATCGATCTCACATCCTTGAAGAGCACCTGCATCCTTGAAGAGCTGTGATTGCTCTTCTCTGTATGCTGGATCTCGGAGTGAGAACCACAGTCACTCAATTAGAAAACTTAAACACAATGAGAATAATTGGATCCCAAGATGGCAGGGGCCAAGTCATGGCACGCAACCATCACAGACAAGGTAGGCATAGCTACCGTAATGGACAGCAGAGACAAAGCAGCAGTCATGCAGTCTGACTCATGTGGAGCTCTGGCACTGGCTTATTAATCACAGTGTTCTAGAAGTGACATTGATAGGAAGCCTACTGCATTCTTACTTAAGTTGTATCTAAGAAAGTATCTTCATTTTATTTCCTTTCTTTTCTATTTCCTTTGTTCTTTTCCCTGCATTTTGCTGTAAGTAGCAAGAAGAATCCAGGCTGCACCTTCCATACTCAGGAACTTCCTCAGGCAAATACCCAAGTTTGACACTTACAAGTCTGCTTACCACAGAACAGCAGGGTCCGGCTAAGTTTAGCTTTTAGCCACTGCATTCAAAAAGTTTTCTTTCTTGCAGTTCCAGTAACACTTTTCCTCATTTCCTTCTGAGCCCTCATCAGCAGTTCATTCCTTGTCCAAATTTCCACCCCATCTGCTTATGAAATTGTGGTTAGTTTCTAGAACAATGCAGTTTCCCTCATCCTCCTGCTCACGTCTTCTGAGTCCCCAGCAGCAGTTTCCAGCTGTCTTTCTGCCTGCCGTCGGTTGATGGTGATTTAGCTGTTCTCTGAGACCATGCGTGCTTTCTCTGCCATGCCTCTTCCTTCCTTCTTTCCATCACTTTTCCACTCACAGCCTGTGCAGGCAACCTAGACTTTTCCTACAATGCTGCATAACCCGTCCCTTCCTCCATCACTTCCCACTTCCAAAGTCTCTTCAGTATTTTGTGTATTTCTTACAGTAGTGACTCACTTGCAGCACCATTTTCAATTGTTGCTATAACAAATTACCAGAAACTCAGTGGATTAAGACAATATGAACTTATTATCATACAGTTATTGAGGTCCAAAGTCCTAAAACGAAGCTTCAGCACCTCATGGCACCAACCTCCATCTTCAAAGTCGATGGTGTCTTCCAGTCTCTGTCTCTCTTTCCGACTCCAGCTCTCTTGACTGCTATTTAAAAAGACTCTTGTGATTACATTGGGCCCATCTGGATAATTCAGAATGCTCTCACCTCAACATTTTTAATGAAATTTCATCTACCAAATCCCCTTTGATAGATAAGGTAAAATCTTTAAAGGTTCCAGAAATTAAGGCATGGACATATTCCACAGTTTATTATTTTGTTTACCACAGGGGCATATGTTTACAATGGTTATATATTACTAATGGATTGACATGTTTGTCATTATGATGTATCCCTACTATCTCTAGTAACTTTTTTTCTTTGTTTTAAGGTACTTTTATTTTTGTCTGATGTTAGTATAACACTCCAGCTTTTTCATTATTGCTTTGTGAATGATAAACCTGATTTCTATCCTCTTACATTCAAGCTAGTCATATCTTTGAAGTCAAAATGTGTCTTATGTAGACAGCATATAGTCAGATTTTATTTGCTTTATTCAGTCTGAAAATCTCTGCCTTTTGACTAGATTGTTTAGTTCATTTACATTTAATGTTATTATTGATATGGATTGTTATCTGCCATTTTTTATGTCTTATAGATTTTTGTCCTCTATTCCTCCTTTTTCATTTTTATTTACATTCAGTGAAATTTTTCTAATGTTTCAATTCCTTTCATGATTTTTGCTATATTACTTGACTACTTTCTTAGGGGTTGTTGTAGGGCTTAGTATATACGTCAGAATCGACTTCAGGTATGTATTAACTGAATACTAGTGACATAAATCAATATTTCTCTTATACAGCTCTATTTCCTTGCTCCCTTTCTTGTGCTGTTGTTGTTATACATGTTACATTTTTATGTATTACAAACCCAAGAATGCATTCTTATCATTGTTACTTCATGTGGTCTTACATATTTATAGGAGCTGGGAAAGAAAAGATCAAGGATATATTTACAGGGCTAGTTACATCCTTGTTATTTGCCTTTTTTTGGGGGGGCACTCTTCATTTATTCCTGCGGATACAAGTTGTTGTGCAATTGTTTCTTTGTTTCTGACTTACAGCTTTGGAATGTGTCATCTGACAGCTTTCTGGCCTCCATTGTTCCTCATGAGAACTCAGCTGTTAATCTTATTTGGGGCTCTTTGCACATAATGAGTCATTGTTATCTTTCTGCTCTCAAGGTTTCATCTTGGCCTTCAGCTTTTTTACTGTGATATGTCTGCTTGTAGGTTTCCTTGCATTGCATTTATACTATGTCAAGTTGGTTGAGTTTCTTGGATATTTAAACTAATGCTTTTTTATTGAATTTGGGAAGGTGTCCACCATTTGCTATTCACATATTTGTGTTTTTCCTTTTCTCTTTCTTTCTTCATCCAGGGAGATATGGTAACCTTGGCAGGGAGCTGGGGAAGAAAACACCCTGCCTCCATCCTGAGTGGAGCTTGTGCATGTGTGTGTGTGTGTGTGTGTGTGTGTGTGTGTGTGTGTGTGTTATACTCAACGTGCTAAAAGAAAAACGTGCTGAACAAAAATCTTATATCCAACAAAATGATCTTTCAAAACTGTAGATAAAATAAACACATTCACAGATAAATGAAAACTGAGAGACTTGTTAGTAGATCAACCTGGCAGGAATGTTGTTTCATGTGAATGGCAGAAACTCCTGACGGTAATTCACAAAATGCTGGGGGTTGCTGAGAGGGGTGAGCCACGGCTCAAGTGTCAAGGATGCTCACCATCACGGTTCACTCAGACCCAGCAAATGCCCTTGACTGACTGTTTCCTCCCTTGCTGTGTGTCCTTAGGGTAATTTCCAGGGACCTTAAACATTGTGAAAAATGGTTTCCACCAGTTACAGTTTCTCTGCTGGGAAGCGCACCTGCAGAGCCTCTCATGCTGCCCTTCCAGAGAAGACTCGCCACCTTCCTTCATTCTCACACACACCCGCCAGACACTTGCTACACACTTGTGTGTGCGTGTTCCCATGCCCAACAAGGGGATTTGTGCCTTTTAATAATTCCTGGCTGTACATTCAGGTCGGGTCCTCGTGGCCCTTTCTCTCCTGAACCCTTTCAACAACCCAAACGCTCTTTCCACCTAGAGTCTTGCCCCACCAAAATCCACCCTTTGCATTGCTCCTAAAACAAATAAATAAGTCTGATCTGCTTAAAACTACAAAATGTCCAACTTCTCAAGATTAAATCTAAGCCTGTGCCACGCTAGTTAATATCTGCCTATCTCACACTCTCCGTATTTTTTTTGTGCTTGAGTCGTCTACTCTAGCTACAGCATGGGCTTTCTCACTTCAGCGTCTTTATGTGGGGTTCCCTGCCTGCAATCACCTCCTCACATCTCAGTGTGAGAAATCATTTTCCGTATTTAAGAAGCAGCACAGGTTTACCGCTACAGGAAAGTGAAGGCTAGTTAGGTTTCATGTGTCATATACACAGTTCAGCACGCTTCTCAGCCTCACCGCTTTATGATGCTTGTTTTTTAATCTGTCTTCTGCACTAGAAGGTGAGATGCTTGAATCCAGAGATCCTGTCTTTTGCCCCTGAACCATTAGTACCTTTCACTGTAGTGCCTGACAAATAGGAGATGATTCATAAGTTAGCTGAGTATATTTAAAAATGGTTGGCTGGGACGTGGCCCCAGTTTGATGAAGCTTCCGTTTTATCTGGGCTGTAGGATATAAGCCATTTTAATTAGTGCAGTGGATACTATGACAATTATATAAGACAAATCACATAAAAACACAGGAAGAGAATGGGGCCAGAAGGCAACGGGCTGGGGTTTCAGCTGATGAGCTGCAGAAGGTGGCAGAGTCTTTGGGAAAAGGCTCTCGGCGCAGACGGAGGCGAGAGGCAGCCACTTCACTTCATGGGCCCTTTGGAAAGTGGGTCCTCTAAGATGTGTGGCACTCAGCCAGGCACTGGTTAAAATGTAGCCAGAAAAGCAATTTCAGGCCTGATCTTGAAGAACACTTAATGCCCCTGTTTAGGACCTGGGGACTTGCTTTTTACTGTGTAAGTGTCAATGTTTGTGTGATGGAGAGTGCTGAGGTCCTGTCTCTGTTAGGGTGATGCTCCCGTTTGCAGAGTGGAGGCAAGAGCACCAGCTCACCACGCTTTAGTAACGACCGAAGATGACGAGGTGCAATTTGTAGTCTTGGTTTATTATTATTATTTTGTCAGAGTCTCACTCTTGTTTCCCTGGCTGGAGTGCAGTGGTGCAATCTCGGCTCACTGCAACCTTGCAACCTCCGCCTCCCAGGTTCAAGTGATTCTCCTGCCTCAGCCTCCTAAGTAGCTGGGCCTACAGCTATGTGCCACCATGCCCAGCTAAGTTTTGTATTTTTAGTAAAGATGACGTTTCACCAGGTTGGCCAGGCTGGTCTTGAACTCCTGACCTTATGATCTGCCCACCTTGGCAGCCCAAAATGCTGGGATTACAGGCGTGAGCCACCAGCCTCATGTTTTACTTAAGACTGGAAGCACAGATGCTGCTGAAAGACTTTAAACAGGATCCACAGCATTTGGTTTTGCTTTTTTCCAATGCTGATGTCACAGTTTTGTTGTATTTAAAGTCACACGATGGACGTGTCCCAACCAATTCGTTTTTGTCTACGTACACAATCACAACGTGACTCATCCACAAAAAACAGTGCATTTGGTAAAGACGAAAACATCTGCAATATAATGGTGACCAAATTTAAATCTGCAACAACAAAGTATCATCGTGTATTTAAAATTACTGTTTTGTTATCTTAAGAAGTTAAAAATGCCCTGTAAATTCAACATGAACTGAAATATCTTTGAACTCTGAGTTGTTGAGTTCTAGAAATCTTTTTAGGGGCAGGTAAGTGATGAGAATAGCTGGGACTGAACTTTGAATAATTTCTGAAGTTGCTAAAAGGATTGTTAATCAGGATCTGAGTTAACTGGGAAAACTGTCCCTGCGTGTTCCAAGGGCTCCTGCCTACTCTGAAGGTTGCTGGATCCAGGGTGACTACCTGGAAGGCTCTGGAAAAGCTGGGGGCTTAACAAGTAGAAATTCCACTTAGGTAACAGAAACTGTGACGTTCCCACACGAAATACTTGTGTCGAATAAAAGCAAAGAACTCATGAAGCCCTCCCGGAACCAGCTTAGATGCAGACACAGAGCTGGCCCGGGAAAAGTGAGGATGTTGAGCCCTCCCCCGACTCTTCCTCCACCGTCTCCTGATATCTGTTTCTGCAGAGCAGTGCTGACCCACTCTAGGCAGTTGGTCATTTGGGACCCCACCCCAGTGCCCTCTTGGGCCTGTGAGCCCAGGACTGCATCCTCTTGCCAGGCACCTCAGCCCACCTGGACACTATTTCCCCAGGGCCCAGCGCTTCCCAAATGGAACCTAATCCAACCAACTGGAGAGCTTAGGACAATGTGTCCCTGCAAAACTCCCCTGCCCCACAGGTTCTCCAGACCTTTCAACCCAAATCTGGTGCCTTTTCAGGGTCCTATAGACAAGAATGCCAACGTAATTATGATCAGAGTCAGGAAGGGGTTTAAAGCTCAGGCCAAGTTTATTAAAAAATACACTATGGGGAAAAGCAGAGACCTGGTGGAGTTCTCGCTGTGTTCACATGCTGATGACTGAGAGGCGCACAGCCTCACACGCATGCACACATGATGTGCTCATTCAGGGAGGCAGGGCTTTGTCCTCCTTGCCTAGGCTCAACCCAAGAGCTAGGAGAAAAATAACAGCAGGCATGGGAGGGGGGCATCCAGAGCAGTGAGGCCTCGCCTACTACACTCTCTTTATGCAGGTGTCACTGGGCAGGGATCTGAGGAGGCGCTGGGCCAGGGCTCCCAGAGCAGAGGGAACTGCAGGCTCCTGAGGCTAGAGGTCAGGAGACAGCCAGGAGGTCAGCAGGGAGGCAGGAAGAAGGGAAGGAAGGGGAGGAGTGGGAGGAGGTGGGGTCACAGATACCCTTGGGGCCAGCAGCGTCCGCCTTCAGAGGCCCTGGAAGGACCTTGGCTTCCCCCCAGGCAGTGGAGTCCAATGCATTCCGCCTTCAGTCTTCCATGACCTTTATCTCAGCTCCTCCTCAGCACGTGACAGGAGGCTCCCTAGGGGCACACCACGTGCCTGTGCCTCCCCGAGCCAAAGCCGGACTCCATGAGTCCACAGCACCATTCTGCTCAGTAGGTTGTGCAAACAGGAGAATCACACAAGCCGACCTCACCGGCGTCTTCTGTCCAGGGCCAAGTCTGCTTGCTGGTGCCTCTGCAGCCTGTGTGCAGCATTCCACGGCGCTCCTTCTGACTAACTGCTCATATTCCATGGGTTCGTTGTTTATCTCTGTCCCATTCAAAGGAGCACATGGTTCTCTCATGACCAAAGGCAGAAGGACTCTGTAGAAATACAAAGAATCTTATCAAAGCAATCAAAGTGTGCATCACCTTACATACTGCCAGCCACTTAATACTTTATTCAAAATCTTCCGTATCTTTGAAATTTAGGTTTCAGTAGATTATTGTAGACCAGAAAATGTGCTTTCAAAAGTTAATGTTGCAGATTATCTGATCTTAATTATTCACTATTCAGCTACTACATAAGCTCTATGTTGTTGAAATCTCAAATATGATGTCCATTTTGCATGGGGAAGTGTTTTGACAGCTGTGTTTTATTGTGTTCATGTATAACGGCTGAATGGATCTATGGCTGAAGCAACTTTAGAAGGTGAAGCTGGTGTTTGGCCCTGAGTATCCTCATTATAGCCAGAGTTATCTGGTTTTGTTATGCACTGAAAGTTACAGAGGCATATACCTAAGGAATAAAACTGGAGTTTGAAGGAAATGTCTACTACCTAAAATTAATGGTTGTGCAAGTAAAAAAGCCCTTTTATATAATTCTGTGAACAGTAAAAATGCAAAGGTAATAAACAATTACAAGTTACTAAGAATGTATACTGTGCTGAATAAATATCAACCATATTTAACTTGATTGAGTTACAGCTTCATGGCAGGCGTTTTCATGTAGCAAAGTGACGTGACAAAACACACCTTTCCAAAACAAAGAGAATGAAAAATGGGATTGTGTGGGGGAGAAACGTACCTATGAATGATCCTGTCTTTGGAGCAGAAGTTCCCTCTAATTCTTTTCACGTCCATCCAAACCACCAGCAAGGCTACCATGAGGGTCTGAAAATCCCTGCCCTGAGACGCACATCCCGTCCAGCTTCCGTCGCTGGGTCCTTCTCAGAGTGGGTGTGGCGTGGAGGCAGCTTCTCAGATGTCACCAGTGATTCCTGTTTCCTGGCCTTCATGCCCCATGCAGTGCGCTCCCCTGCGAATGTGCCGCATCTGGGCCTCACTTCTGATGAGTGGCATGTGGTGGAAGTGGTGGGTGCCTCTTCTGAGACTAGATTACACAAACTGGGGGCTTCTCTCTCTCCAGCCTTCTCACGTGATCATTCTGATCAAACCAGCAACTTTGTGGTGACTTGCCCTGGGTAGAGGCCCACAGACAAGAAATTGAGGGAGCTTATGGCAATGGGCATGGAGAAACCAAGTCTTGTGAATAAGCACATGAGCGTGTTAGAGGTAGACCCTCTCCAGACAAGCCCTCAGCTGAGACTACAGCTGCAGCCAGCTCTTTGATGAAAGCCTCATGGAGACCCTGAGCCCGAGGGCTCAGTGGTGCTTAGGTTTGTAACCCATAGGCATCAAGGAATCATCTTTTGGGATAATTTATTATGTAGCAATAGGTCAGTAACACATGCATTTTAAATGTTAGAGTGTGGCTTAGGTGTTATCATCTCCGTGAAGACTTTACCAGCTTTTTGGTCTGTGGCTGGCGTCCATTCTCTCAGGCCCAAGACCATTTATTGAATGACACATTTTCAAGGTGCACAAATACTGTGCTTGTTCATTTCTTCATTGCCTATTTCCCTGCTATTCTTCATTGCAATGTAGCGTCTAGCAGATGTTTGCATTCAATAAGTGCCTAAGTGGATGAATGAATGAATGAATGAATGACGATTCACAAACTTACACTCTTCGAAGTCATTTTGAGAGGGTAGGAGTTGAATCAGAAGGATTATTCAGAGGAACGATTTTAACAGAATGTCCCAGGCTGGATCACGGGAAAGGTTTGAGAAGGAGGTGTGGGCTGGCAGTGCGATGAGACTCCTGACCTGGCAGCTCAGGGAGAGTTTGGAAGCCACGACGAGGAGCCGTGCCTGAGCAGGATGCGGCTCCTAATGTTTTTTCAACACGTGATGCCTGCAAGTTTTTGAAGTGGTTTTCCAAGGAGACGCTGACAAGCGAGGATCCGGGATCCGGGTCCCGTGTGCCTGACTCTGTAGCCTTTGCATGCCCACTTTTCACTCTTCTGCTTAACTCCCTCATGAAATCGCACCCTGGCATACTGGTTCTCAACTGGCTGTATTTTTTTTTTTTTTAGGAGAGTCTTGCTCTGTCACCCAGTCTGCAGTGCAATGACACGATCTTGGCTCACTGCAACCTTTGCCTCTAGGGTTCAAGCGAATCTCCTGCCTTGGCCTCCCGAGTAGCTGCAATTACTGACATTGACCACCACACCTGGCTAATTTTTTTATTTTTAGTAGAGACGGGTTTCGCCATGTTGCCCAGGCTGGTCTTGAACTCCTGACTTCAGGTGATCCGCCTGCCTTGGCCTCCCAAAGTGCTGGGGTTACAGGCGTGAGCAACCAACTGGCTGAATTTTAGAACTATATGAGAGACTTTAAAAAGTATGAATAACTGGCCTGAATCCAGATATTCTGTGTTAATTGATTTTCATTACAAATTCTATTTAGAGGATCTACTTTGCATATCTATCCTTAAAACATTGGAACTATGGGGCATACTATTTGCATAAGAAATTTGAAGTATTACAAACCTGGGCAACATGCCAAAATCCCATCTCTACAGAAAATACAGAAACTAGCTGGGCATGGTGATGTGTGCCCGAAGTCCCAGCTACTGGGGACGGGGACTGCCTCAGCCAGGAACGTCAACTGAGCCCAGGAGGTCAAGGCTGCAGAGAGCTGTGATTACATTGTGCACTCCAGCCTGGGTGGCAGATCAAGACCCTGTCTCAAAATAAATAAATAAATAGGTATTAGGAAAGACACTGATATCAAGAAGGAAGGCAAGAATGATATTCTCCACCAAACAGCGAAGCACATTGCCCCACGTGAGGTTCCCCAGGACGGAACTTGCTGACAGCTTCACCTGCGGGGATGTGGCATGGTGAGGCTTCAGAGGCTGCAGCTTTAGGTTCTGATCTCAGTATCACCTGACAAGACCCGTGAGTCCTCTCACCAGACCTCTACCATTCATTATAATCATCAATCATAAATGAAAATTGATGTTATATCCATTATGTATATTATTATAATTGATAGAATACCAAATTCTATCAACTTGATAGAATTTTTATTACCAAACTAACAGCAGTTAAGACTTTGATTTTCATTCAATAAGATGTATTTTTACTTTTTTGTTTTCCTTAATATTTCTATTTCTCCATCCTAAAAATAAAATTTTATGCTGGGAAAAGATTCTCTTTTAGGTAAGCACAGATTACTGCCACTGAGGTAGACTTATACAATGTTCTGCTTTTAATGACTGAGGAAAGGCTTATATGTCTTTAGGCATCATTCTGTTGACAGCTTGAACCTGTGCGGGTCTTTGGTTTTAGAACAAAGCACAGTAAATGAAAAGGTCCCCAGAAAGTAAAATTAAAGTATTAAAGTTGCTGTGTGGATTAGCTGCAATCGTAGTTTATGAGCCTTTCCCAGAAAATTGAATGTGGTAAAAGAGCGAGAAAAATAACACCATGTATTCACCTCCAGGGTCTTAAATTACCCGGAGAAAGTTTCATCCAAGCAAAGAGAAAAAACCTTCAGCCAACATTGAATTGAGAATTTAGGTAACAGGACAACAGCTGCCAAGTCAAAGTCTGTGTGGAGCCGAGAGCGGCCGGTCCCAGTCAGTGGTCACCACACAGAGCGCCGTCTGTCTCCCTCGCTGGCAGGGGCAGCGGCTCCAGAGGGAGGCCTCAGAGTCTCCTGTGACCCCGGGCACGCTGGCCTGGCCACGGGGACCTGGCCTCCTGCAGGACCAATACTCTGCCCTGAGGATCCTATCTGTCCATCAGAGACCTGAACACAGAGACAGAAGCTGCCAAGGGGGAGACGAGGTGCTGCCCGCTCGCTGGGCTCCCTGGGTGCAAACAGATCCCCACGAGGGCCTGGGAATGTGTCCACTGGGGCGGCAGCCGTTGCCTTTCCTCCATGTCCCTGGAACGTGCTGCCGGGATCTGGAAGCAGCTTCTGGGCTCCTGCTGAGCTGCACATGGCGGGATAAGCACTGCCCTGAAAGGGTCTATTAGGGATAATTAATCATTTTACCCCGATGGTTTTTGGAAGGGCTCATATACCTTCGCCACAAGAGGCCTTTCTAAATACCTAGCAAAGGCTCCGTATACATTTTTTAAACAATTTAACAAGGCTTGTTTCTTCAGAAAGCATTTTCTGTCTAAATGCACCGATGGCTGCACTTCAAGAAATGATTTAAGTGTTTTTCTAAAAAACAAAGCAGGTATTTTTCAACACAACTGTTTTGAGAGAGAACACACTGAACTTTTTGTGAAATACGTCTTGATACTTACAGAAATTTTAAAAGAAAATATTTGGGCTGTGGTTTAGGAATCAAACAGTCTTAAGTATGTAAATAATGACAAGCTGGAACTCTTTCTAAAAAAATACATGCTGACTGTGAAACACACAGCCAGCTCTGGAGGTCGGGGCGAGCTGTGAGGAGGCGCTGGGAGGTTTGCGTGTCACCCTGCTGGCTCCACGGGTCTATGCAGGTGGGCCCAGCACTGTCCACCAGGCCACCGCTCCCAGGTTTCGGGAGTCAGCTCTCTCAGGAACGGCCTCCTATATTATCTCAGTGTCACCCACCACTAGGCTACTTCTGCTGTTTGACAGTCTCCAGAAGCCAGGCGCCATGGCATCTCGAGCCTGTAGCCCCAGCACTTTGGGAGGCCAAGGCAGGTGGATCACCTGAGGTCAGGAGTTTGAGACCAGCCTGGCCAACTTGGTGAAACCATCTCTACTAAAAATACAAAAATTAGCCAGGCATGGTGGCCGGCGCCTGTAATCCCAGCTACTCGGGAGGCTGAGGCAGGAGAATTGCTTGAACCCAGTAGGTAGAGGTTGCAGTGAGCCCAGATTGCCTCACTGCACTCCAGCCTGGGTGACACAGCGAGACTCTGTTTAAAAACAAAAATCTCCATAAAGATAGAGTCTGTACTGGGACAAGACCACTTAGCACTGAGGGACAGCACATTTCCCCCGATGCAGCACCCCAAGTTGGCCGATCTTACCAATGGCTACCTCTCCTGCGGAAGTGCAAGCTCCGCAGGCAGGTGCCCATCTGCCTGGTTCACGTGACCATCCTGCGTGTTGTGTCCACAGCAACAGCTGCACACGCAAGGTGCTGCCTGGCATGCTTTCTTCCTGGGCTCACAGCTGACAACACGCTGGCCTGTGCCAGCTGTTCAATCTGTGGGTTTGGGGGAAGGGCAGGCATTGGAATCTATCAGTCTGAAACATCTTCAATTTCATTAGCACATTCCTACATGGCTTTATCTACACATAAATGCTAAAACTAATTTTATGCTTTCTAACTTAACTAAGGCTTGAACAGCCGCAGCAGAACATTAGGGACGGAATCCAGGTGATGTCCTGGCCAGGGCCATGTCTGCTCCTTGGATCGCAGTGGCTCACAGGGCCACCTGCGGAGATGATCACGCTGCAGGACCCTCGCCAGGCCGACAGCACCCCTGTGATGGCCTCTGTTCCCTCCACCCTCGCTGTCCAGGAGTGCTGCCTGCCCTGGCCCCTCAGCTGCAACCCTGCCTCTCCAGGATCCCGGCTCTCCGCTACGCGCCTTCAGGGTTCCAGGACACATAAGTTGCTGTCTGTCCAGAGCTGCTGTGAATGTCCTGGAGCTGGATCCTGGCCTCTGGCTCACATATGGGATGTTTGCTTCTCTGCCTGGCTGTAAATGAGGAATGGGAGCTTGAGGTTCTGCCTGCGTTCCCCAGCCTACCCAGGCCTCCTGCAGGTATGGCCGAGCCCAGGGCCTCTGGGCTGGGCAGAAGGTCCTGCTCAGGGACAAAGGTCAGCATTTCATTCCATTATTTATTCGGGGTTTTCTCCTTTTACCCCATTCTCAGGAAACTTTATCAGGTCCAGTCTGGGAATAAAGTGATCTGACTTTCCTCAGTCCTGCTTTATGGACACAGTTTTTGAATTTCAAATGTGAAAACATTGACCAATTTACTCTGTGTGTTGCATTATGACACCTGCTTTTAAAATAGGCACTTTGTGCTCTAGCTGTCTGAGTGAAGGTGAGGCACTGCAAACAGAAATCTCAAGAGAAAATGGAAAGAGGCTAATTTCTCAGATTTGCCCCTGCAATCATGGATGAATCTGAGTAAAGTCTACAGAAATCAGAATAGTATCCAAGGCATTCGTGTAAGCAGAAATGCAGGGTCTATGCAAGCAGGGGCAGCCCCAAAGACACAGAACGCTTGCCCGAAACCCAGGCATCCACACAGCACTGCCCCATCTGCAGGGACAAGGACGGCTGGATCTGCTCCTGCTCCTTCAAGGCCTTCATGTCTTTTGGGGGAGAACCAGGCCTGAGATTACAGAGCAGAATCAAGTTCACTCAACCAGCAGGGTTGAAAGGTTGAGGGCAGAATTCTCTCAGGGCAGGGACAAATGAAGATCATTACATTAACACAAATTGCACTGTTTTGCCTTCATATGTTGGTTCCAAGTGTTTTGGAATATATCATTGACCAAATGACTCAAGTTTCCACTTCAGCTTTATTTGCAGAAAGGTTTCAAGATAGGTTTTTAGTTTTACGCCAATTATCCCTGGAGAAGAGAAAGAAGTGAAACATATTTCATGAACAGTGCCAATTCCTGGTGACTTTGATTCATATATTGGATCAAAATAGAAAACAAACTATTTCTGTCCTGTTTTCCTAAAAAAGGAATACATTTATTCTTTACCTACACCCAAGAGTCAGCAAGTCATGAAGTTATGTGCAAGTTGAGATTGAAAGAATTTATTTCCCAGAAATGATAGAAGACAAGAGGAGCTAAGGGTCACTACTGTGTGTCCACGTTTCAGCGCCTGTCCTGTTGTGCTGAGCAGATTCAGTAACGCAGTTCCATAGATAGGCGAGGAGGGGCTTAGGCTTGGCAACCAGGCAGATGCTGGCAGGATCCGCTGTGTCTTGAAGCGGGAAGGAAGGAGCATGGTGTTGTGATCATGACTGATCTGGAAGTCACCAGACTATGAATCCCTGGTATCAGACTTCTCAGAACAAGACTCAGCATCTTTTCCTTTATGATATGGCTATAACTAGAACAAGTAATTTTTTTTCTAGCCCATCTAATGACAATGTTTATGGTTCTTTCTCTGGAATCCAAGCTCTACATTTCCACCTTGCTCCCCAATGGAAACTCGTAAGTAAATTTCTGTTTATAAAGTTAACGAGGACTCTTGGGAAAGGTGGATCCAAATATGTTGATAAAGATGTCACATGCTCATGGATCACAGCCAATCTCCGATTAGGGCCTCGTTATGTGTGGGACACTGAAGAGAACCAGCAAGTCACCAGTCAAGCAAATCAACTCTCCCTGACCTCATGGTCCCAGAGATGAAACGAGGATGAGGTGATCACACCTGGAGAAAGAGCACGTTGAGACATATTGAGGAAAGTCAGTGAGAGAAAGGTGGGAGGTGAGCAGAAAACGTCATGAGGGAGAGATTCTTTATTTTTCTTTTTTATGTATTTATTTTTAAGACAGGGTGCTGCTCATGATCTCAGCTCACTGCAACCTCACTTTCCCAGGCTCAAACAATTCTCCTACCTCAGCCTCCTAAGTAGTTGGGGTTACAGAAATGGACCACCACATCTGGCTTTTTTATTTCATTTTTTTTTTGGAGAGATGAGGTTGCCCAGGCTGGTCTCCTGGACTCAAGGATTTCACACACTTCAGCCTCCCACAGTGCCTGGATTACAGTTGTGAGCCTCTGTGCCCAATGGAGAGAATTTCTTACCCCGATCCTGTAATTTCATGACTCCATGCTTTTGCTTATACCAACCTCATCACATAGAAAAGCCAAATCCCATTTCCTAAAATTATTTCTAATGCATTACAAGCAGGTCTTCCTGCTGCTTGCCCTGTTTCTTGGACTGGTATCAATTTTCAACAAGTTCCCAGTGGAGCTCTCTCTACCCCATAGGTGCCTCAACCAGACAAAGAGTGCTAAATCTGCTCATGTTTCTAACCCGGACATAGCGATCTTAGATGGCCAGCTGTGACCACAGAGAACAAGAACAGCAGGTGAAAGTGCATGCTCTCCCTGGCATGAAAATCAAAATTCCTACCAAAGCATTTCCTCTGGACAAGATTGTCAACTTTACCTAAGGCGAACTTAACAATCATTTATTGAACCCTCATGTGAAAGACACTTTGCTAACTGCTGGATGAGTATATACACATCAATCCAATCCCTGCCACCTGGAAAGAGCGTTGGCACAGATGAGTATAAAATACATAATGTAGCATCACAGAGTTGTACGTGAAGGGCACAGCAGATTAGATTAATTCTGGCTGAAAAAGACTGAGTTAAATAATTACATTTAAACTGGATGTTATAAACACATAGCAAGTTATTTTAGCTGTATCATTTGTTAGCTATATCTTGCAAAGCCTGTGAGTGAAAAATGGATATGATGGGTTCATAGACTTAATTCACACAGTAGTAATATGTAAGAAAAATATCGTTTCTTAATTTCTTATTTTCTCTGATTCTTCTTTATAATCAACTCTCCCAAATATTTCAACAAATTCTTCAAAAGTTTCTCCCCTGAAACTCAAGCACATCAGACAATGCATTTATTCTACCTTTCTCACTGAGCCTCCTTCCTAAGGTCTGGACCAAGAGTCCTGGGCTGACCCTGCATCTGCCCAGGTCCAGAAGCTCACTATGGAAGATGAGGGACCATCTTGTTTTGAGTTTTTGCACATGAGAAATGTCCGTTTTTCTTCCCTCATATTTGAGTGACTACATAGCTGGGTATAAAATTTTCTTTTTCTTTTTTCCTGTAAAGTCACAGGGTATTTTTCTCTAGTCTTCTCACTTCTTGTATTGCTGCTGAGAAAACCAGTGCCTGTTGTTTCTTTATACTTTCTATTCTAGTCCCCAATATGACTGCCATGGTCCCCATCAGATCTCCTCCTCATCTCTGTTGATGGCTTACAGTCCTGTCCCTTACTGAGGTTCTCCTTTCCTCTGTGGTGCTGGGCACTGGGTTAGCCTTTTAAAATTAAAACTAAAGATGCCTTACAAAAACATTTTAATAACTTTTTCTGACATTATGTATCTGATGATTTTCTCCCCCTGTATTTTTCTATTCTCTTTTCTAAATCTACTTTAGTCAAATTTTAGATTTCACAGATTGATCCTTATATTTTCACATTTTTAAATCACGTTTCCATTTTATTTTTTATTGTTTTGTTTTTTTTTAATATTGTTTTGAGTTATTTTTTAACTTTCTCATTTAATCTTTGTGTGTATGTAGAGAAGACATCCACGTAGACATATATGCATATATAAATCCAACTATTATATTTTTATTTTGCTAGAGCTCACTATTAATCTCTAATAATCTGTTTACATAATTTCTTACTGTTCTTGTTTTACAAATGTAATATTTTCTCTTATTTCCCCATAAATACTAATTATAATGTGATTACATTGAAATTTCTCTTGTGCAATGTCTCTGGCTTGCTTATTTTTTTGTTTAATTATCTGTGTTTATTTTTGTTAGAGGTCAAATAATTGGTGGTCTTCAGCTGTTTGCTTTTAAGAGCTAGCCACTGAACATTTGATTGGGTGGGTTGTCACTGGGTGGTCCTCAATGTAAGGTGACCAAGTGGTGAGCCACACTTCAATTAGAGCATGCTCCACGGCAGTATTTGGAGGTGTTTTTTTGGTAACCACAGCCTGTTCTATATTGTCTTGTCTGATGCAGCAATGATACTAAAAATGGGTCGTGCCACAGCAAGAAATCAGGGTGCATGAACCAGAAGGAAGGAGCCTGGCAAGGGTGTCTGCTGGAAATTAAGAGGTGCATCTCCCAAGGAGGGGCCTCAGCCTTCCAGAGTCCAGGGCCAGAGGAGAGCTGCAGGGGCCCTCTTCACCTCCGTATCTTCTCTTCGTTCTTATGGATTAGTGACTTTTTCCGTATCTGTCACCATGGTTTTAGAGCATACCAGAAGAATGGGTACATTATGGGTATTGAGCGTAGTGTGTGATATGGTTTGGGTCTGTGTCCCCACAAAATCTCATGTTGAATTGTAATCCCCCATGCTGGAGGTGGGGCCCGTGGGAAGTGACTGGACCCTGGGAGAGGAGTTCTCATGAATGGGCAGCATCATCTCATGCTGAACTGTAATGCCCAGGGCTGGAGGTGGGGCCCGTGGGAGGTGACTGGACCCTGGGGGAGGAGTTCTCATGAATGGGCAGCATCATCTCATGCTGAACTGTAATGCCCAGGGCTGGAGGTGGGGCCCGTGGGAGGTGACTGGACCCTGGGGGAGGAGTTCTCATGAATGGGCAGCATCAT
>CM052651.1:154067739-154107473 GCA_028533165.1 Leontopithecus rosalia
AAAATAGAAAAAATAAATCTTAAAATTCCTATGTAACTACAAAAAAATACCACATAGCTAAAGTGAATCTGAGCAAGAAGAACAGAATTGGAGGCGTCACACTGCTTGGTTTCAACGTGTGCTGGAGAGCCACTGTCAGCAAAACAGCATGGTCCTGGCATGAAAACAGACGCACTGACCAGTGCAGCAGGGTGGGGAGTCCGGAAATCAGAAACAGACGCACTGACCAGTGCAGCAGGGTGGGGAGTCTGGAAATCAAAGACAGACGCACTGACCAGTGCAGCAGGGTGGGGAGTCCGGAAATCAGAAACAGACGCACTGACCAGTGCAGCAGGGTGGGGAGTCCGGAAATCAGAAACAGACGCACTGACCAGTGCAGCAGGTTGGGGAGTCCAGAAATCAGAAACAGACGCACTGGTCTGGGCAAGGAGTTTTTGAACATGATCCCCAAAACACAGACAACAACAAAAATAGACAAATGCAACTGCATCGAAATTAAAAGCTTCTCCACCACAAAGGGGACAAATAAGGAGTGAAGAGACGGCCTAAGGGGCAGGCGATATTTGCAGGCCACATATCCGATAGGGACGTCCTCTCCAAAGTGGACAAGGAATCAATCTGCTGAATAGCAAGAACACAACGCAGTCAATAAGTGAGCAAAGACTCTGAATAATCATTGACATCAAGTGTTTTCAGTGCCCAGCATTTACTAATAACCCTGTGATACGTGAATAGAGCTACACCCCTGAACTGACACTTTTATGAATTGCCTAAAGCAAGTCACTCACCTGTCCAGTCAAGGATCAGACTATGATCACAGATTTCTCAGTGTTCTTCCTGCCTCTCACCTCCCTGCGCCCCATGCACACCCACGTGTCTTCTTAAGTCTTGCCAGCCCTGCTGAGATGTTTCACCGGCTTCACGTTTTTTGTTTGAGACGTGGACCTTCACGGTGGGTGTGGGTGTGGCACCTGCGAACCTCTGCTCCGCATTCTTCCTGGCCTGGCCTGGCGCTGCGGTGTCTCCAGTCTCCACTCACCCTCCAGGGAAGCCCAGGCTTCATGGGAAGTGTGCCCTAAAAACCACTTTCCCTGCTCTGGGTCCCCAGCCCTGCTGAGTTCACCACCCCCTGTACCTACGGAGAACGACTCTGCAATTTCAACCATCCTTTCTAGAAGCTGGGTTTTGGCACCCCAATTAGGCTGTGAACTTGGAGGTGTCACAGGTCACACATGTTTCTTTTCTGTCACCTTCCCCACACCCGCGGTTCATCACCAGGAGTCAGCCTGTGGACTGGGGGGCAGGCCCGGCATGGCACACGGGGTCAGCTGAACTTCCCAAACCTCAGAAGGAAACTGGCGTTTTTGGAGGACCACGTGAGTGGACAAGGACTGCCGTGGACATAACAGAGAAGACAGCCCGTGGCAGGGAGGAGCGATTCTTCTGGATTCGGGGGAGGCGGTTTGGGATTGGGAAAAGCTTCATGGGAGAATTGACATTTGTTCTGGGGTGAGATTTTGATGTTTGGAGACAATGCAGGATGCTATTTTCATGAACAAGGAGTAAAATGTATGGTTCTCTCAGGAAAAGGTAAATAATCTGGGCTGGGCGCAGCAGTCCGCACCTGTCATTACAGAACTTCAGAAGGTTGAGGCGGGGCGATCGCTTCAGCCCAGGAGTTCAAGTCCAGCCGTGGCAACACAGGGAGAAAATAAAAATAAAAATTAGCCAGCATTGTTATAGTATAAAAACAAAAATAAAAAATGTCTCATACAATAACATTAAAATATAAATAAAAATTAGCTCACACCTGTGGTCCCAGCTACTCAGTAGGCTGAGGTGGGAGGATCACCTGAGCCCACGAGGTCGAGGCTGCAGAGAGATGTGACTGCACCCTCACTTCAGCTACCAAGGGACAGCTGAGTTTCTAACAAAGCTTAATTTATCACAGCAGTAGGTTTCAATGAGATAAAAGCGACTAGCTTTAGAGAGTTTATCACAGGCAAAAACAAAGTAATTTCCCACAAGTATTTTAACAATAAATATCTAAGAAGCGTTAAGCTGCATTTATGCACACTGAAATAATAACTGTGTTGATTTTAAAGAAGGGCCAAAAAGCCCCTAAAAGCTTCTGTTGTCTATCATCCTGCATGCCTGGGTGCCTGGGACGCTTCTGCTTGACCTTGACCTTGCAAGTTTACTGCAGAAGAATTCACAAATTCCAGTGATAAACAAAGAAGAAAAGAACCAGATGGCACGGGATAGCTGTTCTCCCAACAAAGGCGCTCTGTGAACCCTGTCTTTTGCACTTCAATTCCCTTCCACTTTCTCCGTGCATGCTCTCCAACACAACGGAGTTTGTACCACATAATTTTTTCGATCAATCCAGGATACTTTCAAAAATGGAAAAAGGATTGTTTCTCTGGGATGACAGGTCTCACTCAGGAATTTCCCAGGAAAATGTGGGTGAATCTCAAGTGCCCGTCATATTCTCTAATCAATTACTCATGCTTTGCTAAATCTGAGTAATGAAAACTTGCACCATAAAGGAAGTGTCACTACTCAGCTTGGAGAAAGCACGGACTTCAGGAGGTGACATCCATGAGGTTGGGAGTAGGTTAAACTGTGAAGTCCTGTGGATACTGTTATATGAGCATATTCATCCTTTAGGCAATTAATTTATTGATAATCTGATAGATAATTTGCATGATCTTATTTGGACCTTCTGCTCAGGCATTAGTATTCTGTCCTGTAAGAAGGAAACATTCAGAAAGGTGGGGTCACTTCCCCAAGCTCCCAGCACTAGTGCTGGAGAAATGGGATGGAAAGCAGGTTTCTCTGAGCCAGCCGTTGTCACCCCCAGGCTGGTCTGCAGGTGTGTGACATTTTGTTAGGAGTAAGGAGCCATTGAAGCTATCAGACCTGGTGGTCATGCTGAGACCTCTGTCTTGGAAGAAGAATTCTGACTAACAAGTTAAAAATGGACTGACGGAGAGGACCCAGAAGCAGGGAAACAAGGGGCTGAATTATGCGCGGAGAACTGGAAATGGAGCAGGTGCAGTAGAAACAGAACAGCAGGATGTGTAGAGGACCGAAGGGCAGAATGACGCAGAGGGAAGAGCCAGAGCTGCTCAGTGCAATTGCGTGTGTGGTAATAATAGAGCAATAGAAAGGAATACACAGAGCGAGGCGAGCTCTAAGCTGGATATACATGAACTGTGTTCATACTGGCGACAGTCCAAGCCACAGTGCGGATGGAGACCCTGCGCCGTACACTGCACTGCACCACTATTTACAGGTAAATCTAAGAGTCTTAGTGTTTTCATGTTTAAATATTTCCTTTTGTTCATTGACATTATTCTTTCTGACATCTTGATGTATCAATAACTTTACGTTATCTATTAGGGTCATTTGCAATAGCTTAATGGAGAATCAAGGGTTTCTCACATTTTTCAAGGCTTATTAAGATATATTTTACACAACATAAAACTCACCATTTCAAGTGCTCAGTTCAGGCGTGTTCTAGTTCATTCGCAGGCGTACACTTTCAGCGCCCCAGTAAGAAGCCCCATACCCGTTAGGGTCCCCATGGCTGCTCCTCTCTCCCACCGCAGGCCCGGCAGCCAGCGATCGGTTCCACGTGTGTGTGGATGTCCTCTCCTGGCATTTCATCCTCTCCTGCAGTGTGAGACTTTTGTGACTCGGCTTAAGGTTTTGAGTCTCGTTCCCTCAGAGGCATACAGCAGAGCCTTCTATTTTACTGATGGATAACACTGTGTGGTAGGGATATGCCACGTTTTTTACCTGTTTATCGGTTGATGGATGTTTGGTCCTTTGGCCTGTCATGAGTAGTGGTGCTACAAACTTCATGCATGAGTGTTTTTCAGCACGTGTACACGACGTTCTCTCGGATACACACTCGGGCATGAAAGCGCTAGTCAACTTCATGTTCGGCAGTGTGAGGAACTGCTCAACTGTTTTCCCACGAGGCAGTAACGTTTCACATTCCCCAAATGAAGTGCAAGGTTCCAAATTCGCCCCTCCTCACCAGTGCTTGCTGTTGTCTGACTTTTTAGTTCTGTCCATTCTGGTGTGTGTGAAAGTCTTTCACTGCAGTTGTGGTTTGTATTTCCCTGGGACAGTGACAGAGCACAACTTCTCACGTGCTTATTCTTTGCATATTTTCTTTGGAGAAATGTTCATTCAAATCATTTGCCCATTTTTGGGATTAGATTTCTTTTAAGTTCAGTTTTAAACTGAATTATCTTTATGTGTGATAGATACAAGAATCTTATTGGTGTGATTTGCAAATATTTTGTTCCATTCTGTGGATAGAAATTGTTTTTTTACTTTTTCCATGGTGTCCCTTGAAGCACAAAGTTTCTAAATTTAATGAAATCCAAGTTATCTATTTTGTTACTGAGCTTCAGTGCTGTATCTAAAAAAACACTGTCTAACTCCAGATGATGAAGGTTTGCTCACGTGTTTTCTCCTGTGGGTTTTTCCACGTCAGCACTTCCATTTGGGGCCTATGATCCATTCCTGGTGGCTTTTTTGTGTATGATGACGTAGGGATACCCCTTTGTTCTTTGGCCTTCGAGGTCCAGTTGCCCCAGCACAATTCATCAGAAAAGACTGTTCTTTGCCCATTGCATTGTCGTGGCCCCTTGTTGAAACCCTCATACCTAAGAGGATTTAGTTCTGACTGTCAAGTGTATTCCACTCATGCTGTTCGACAGGTGTCTGAGGGCCTGTTGTTTTTTCCTCATTTTTTCTTTCTGCTCCTGAAATGAGATACTATGTGTTGACTTACCTGCAAGTTCTCCCGTTTTTTCTTCTGCTGACTCAAATCTGTTGTTAAGACCCTCTAGAGATGTTCTATTTCACCTACGGCACTTTTCAACTCACTCCAGAACTTCCATTTGGTTCTTTTAAAATCATTTCTACTTATTAATGTTCTCTTTTTGGAAATATACTCTTGTAGTCTTGTTAAAATTCTTTAGGCAGAGTTTATTTGGTGCTTGTACACATTTATAATAACTGATGTAAAGCCTGTGCCTATTCAGTCTAAAGTCTGGGCCCATTTAGGAGCATTTTCCGTGGGCTGCTTTCTATCCTCGTGTGTGGCTTACTCTCTTGTTTATTTACATATCTTGTAACTTTTTATTGAAAACTCAACATTTCAGATAATAATACAAGGCGGCGGTTCTAGTATCGGATGTCTCCACACCCCCAGTGTTGTTGTCATTGCAGACTTTCGCTGTGTTGTTAGATTTCTTGCCATTTCCTGTGTGGCTGGTTGTCTGTTTGGTGACTTGACCTGACTACTTGGGCAGAGCCTTGATCCCCCCCGACAGGTGTCCAACCTTTTGGCCTCCTTGAGCCACACATAAATTACACTAACACTAACCATAGCTGATGAGCTTAAAAAAAAAGATTTGTGCCTGATTTTCATGATATCCACCACCACAAATAAGCAAACAAGTGTTTATATTCAAAGGGCTGAACATCTGTGCCTACAGCACGTGGTCGTGGAGGTACCGCCTTTTGTTAAAGCTCTTTATTTTATTTTTAAGCTTCGCTTTCTAATATTTACATCTAGGCAAGTGTAATTTAGTGATCAGGGAATGATGGGTTGGATTTCCGGTGTGTTTTAACGTTTCCCTGCACATTTGGGCCATCTCTGTGAGAAAGCTTTGCCTTCCATTGTTAGGCAGTTTACGAGACAGCCTTTGCTTTTACTTTCTGCTTGCACAGGGCCTTGGGGTCAGCCACGGGGAGGGGCTGCAGCCTCCTTCCTCCCCAGGGATTTCTCAGGAGTGCTGGCAGTCCCACAGACACGCTCAGCCCTGCAGGCACCCAGCTCTCCTCTGTTCATCCAGGTGTCCAGGAATTTCCCTTTAAATTTCTGGTCAAGCTCTCAGTTTCCCCAGCTGAAGTCAATTTCTACTGATGTGGTAATGCTCTTAGCTTCTCCATTCTGTCCTCCCAACCCCAGACACCCCCAACTGAGCTAAGAGTCAAGTGCAATAGACAAACACTGAAGACAGAGATTTCCCAGGGAGCTGCATGTTCCTGTGCAATATTGAGGACGTTGTGGGAATGCTGTTTTTAATGGAATATTGAAGTCGACAAAATCTCTCTACCAGCTTTTGGCCACCACAAATGAGCTAAGGAGGGAGGAAAAATGAATGCAGCCTCAAATTAAAGTGCTGTAACAGGAAAGGGTCCCGATCCAGACCCCAAGAGAGGGTTCTTGGACTTCACGTAAGAAAGAATTCAGGGTGAGTCCTCAGTGCAGAGTAAGAAGAAAATGAGTTCACGTCCTTTGCAGGGACATGGATGAAGCTGGAAGCCATCATTCTCTGCACACTAACACGGGAACAGAAAACCGAGCACCACATGTTCTCACTCATGAGTGGGAGTGGAATGATGAGAACACATGGACTCAGGGAGGGGAACATCACACACTGGGGCGTCGGGGGGTGAGGGCCTGGGGGAGGGAGAGCATCTGGAGAAATACATAATGTAGATGACGGGTTGATGGGTGCAGCAAACCACCGTGGCATGTGTATACCTATGTAATAAACCTGCACGTTTTGCACGTGTATCCCAGAACTCAAAGTATAATAATTTTTTTAAAAGCAAGTTTATTAAGAAAGTAAAGGAATAAAAGAGTGGCCACTCCGTAGACAGAGCACCCCGGAGGGCCCCTGGCTGCCCATTTTTCTGGCTATTTCTTGGTGATATGCTAAACAAGGTGGATTATTCACACCTCCTCTGTTTAGACCATGTAAGGAACTTCCTGACGTTGCCATGGCATTTGTAAATTGTCATGGCACTGAGGGATGGGCAGCAGTGAGGACAGCCAGAGGTCACCCTCGTAGCCATTTTGGTTTGGTGGGTTTTGGCCGGCTCCTTTACTGCAGCCTGTTTTATCAGCAAGGTCTTTATGAGCTGTGTCTTGTGCTGACCTCCTGTCTCATCCCGTGACTTAGAATGCCTTAACCAACTGGAAGTGTAGCCTAGTAGGCCTCAGCCTCATTTTACCCTGTCCAAGATGGAGTCACTGTGGTTCACATGCCTCTGATAGTGCCACCCGCCTATTTCACCAGCTTTCAGGTTTCTTTTGGATAGAAAATTTTCAGCTCATTCTTTGCTTTGGTGAATGGCCAGAATTCTGAACTGGTTTATTTTGGTTGCTTTGCAAGTATTTCCACTGTTTTAGTTGGAAAGCAAGCTCACTGCGGTCTTGCATTCCAGAAGCCCGTCTCTTTCAATGGTATTTGGCAGCTGCTAATCTGGAGATTACCATGAGAAAACAAACCCAACATGGTATACTTTTTAAAAATACTCAGTGCATTCTAGGAAACTTCTGGGAATTTTCTACTAATTAAAATTCACTTTGTACTACTTAAAACTTACTTTGTATTATGCAGTAAATTGCAAAGAACATTATTTCCTTATAGATTTGAGTGCATTGTCCTTAATGTATATGGAACAAACTGATCAGAAGGTAATCTAACATACATACATATTTTTTCCTCATACAATGTAATACTGAAAATAATGAATGAGGTGCAATCATTTTACAAACCTGATCGTTATTACTTTTTAAAATAATCTCTTTGAGTTATTACTCACAACTTGAAATGGGAGCATCATAAAAACCCTCAGAATTCTGTGGAATTGTTCAGTAGGGTGTGCCAAGCATCCACTCCGAACTCACAGGACTTAATGGAAATCAGAGTAATTAAAACAAAGACATAAAATGACATTATCGATTAAATGTAGCAAGGAGAAAATCACATTGAATATTATGGCTTGAATGGCGGAATCTTGGTGCAGGAAATGCTTTGTGGACCTAACATTGCCCTATCCATTTTTCCAAGTAACATGCTTGTAGGTTCCTATCAAATGAAAAGCAGCTGGGAAAGTGAGATGGTCTGGCTACGTGAATTCTTAAGTTTGGCACATCCAAGGATGAATAGACTTCTTCTGGGACATTCATTCAGACTAAGTTTAAATAGGTTTCAATCATTACAGAAAATCTCGGTGTATCCATTATTGACATTTTTTTGTAAAAAACTTTGGAACAAATATAGTTTACATATTAATATTTTACTCATTCTTTTTAGATTTTTGAAATATTGACTCAAAATATTCAACGTTTTAAAGGCTTTTTTTTAGTTTGGGAATGTTTGGCAGGGCTGTGGAGGGAGATCCTGGGACTGTAGCTCATGTGCTCTGACTTTGTGCTGAATACTGCACAGGGCTGTGGAGGGACAGCCTGGGACTGTAGCTCATGTGCTCTGACTTTGTATTGAGTACTCCACAGGACTATTCAGGGAGAGCCTGGGACTGTAGCTCATGTGCTCTGACCTTGTGCTGAGTACTCCACAGGGCTGTGGAGGGACAGCGTGGGACTGTAGCTCATGTGCTCTGACTTTGTGCTGAGTACTCCACAGGACTATTCAGGGAGAGCCTGGGACTGTAGCTCATGTGCTCTTTGTGCTGAGTACTCCACAGGACTATTCAGGGAGAACGTGGGACTCACATGCTCTTGATGTTGTGTTGGCTTTTCAGCTGCAGATGTCACAGAATCCTGGTAAAAGTCATTCATTTGGCATTTAATCATACATGCGTAGACTTATATTGAAAGATTTTATTGCTGTTTAATTTCCCATATGTTTTCTTTTCTTTTTACTGCCACTCTCAACTATATTGTCAGTACTTTGAAGACTAAAACCAATATTATCCTCGAAAAAGACATTTATACTGGCCAGGACTTTGCCTTCTAATTCGTATAATAGCATTTATGAATTTTATTAAGTAAAATTTGTGCAACTTTCTAAGCAGTATCACTCTTAAAAAAATAAAGTTAATTCGCTGTCCCTGAAGGCTGGAAGAAAAAGAGAATAAACTGAATTTAACTGAAGCACAAAACGGCTGTTTTCCCTGAGTATCATTACTAAAGCCATTTCTGTTCTGTTGGTGGAGTTGTGGGATCTGCCATTTCACAGACTTCGGCATTATTTTCCATATAGCAGTTTTACGTAATTGATTCTACATATTGAAGTTATTTATGTGAATTTAAAGGTTAAAACTGAATTATGAATTTCATTTCTTAGCTAGTGAGTTTTTAATGCTTCATCTTTTAATTCAGCAAAACGTATAGGATTTAACACCTAAAGTGCTTTTCATTCTTGTGTTGTGTTGTTTTAAGGTTATTTTCCTGTAAGAAACAAATGTAGTTTACGCTTCACTTTGCTGGTTACAAAGCACAAAACATGTCTGAAAACCATAAGTAAATTAACAGTAAGAAATGAAAAAAAAAAAACCCCAGCAGGGATTGTAAATGCATTGCAGAAGTATAGAGCAAATAAGCTTAATGGTAACAAGATGAGCATTTCCAGATGAAACGTATCTAGGTCTTTCTTTTAATTTATTCTCTAGTGAAAAACATCATTTTTAAACTGTGTTCCCCATTTGGCATGTATAAAATATTTGATGGATGTAGAAATACGTTGTCTAAGTATCTTAGAAATTTAAGAATGTGGCAAATAAAAGTGTTTTTTGAGTTAGGGTTTCCTCAAGCCATTCTTCCTTATTGAATCAGCTGCCCCTGGAAAATTTTAGCTCATGTGACTAAGCATCCTTCCCTGCCCTATTCTTTGTGCATCTCAATAAGTTCCAGCTGCAGGATAGTGAAACTGTGAAGTGGAAAGGACCTTGATCACAAATGAGTTCAATCTCTATAGGTGGTTAAAAGGCACAATTACATCAGTAAGAGTGGCCATTTATTAAGGACCCAGTAGTCACTTGGTGTTTTGCATACGTTATTTCCTATGTTTATGCAAACCCAAAAAGATACTCTCCCCTCTTTTTAAAAGAAGACGTTAAGATGTAGAAAAACTATTTGCCCTAGCAAGCACTGGTGGCACAGACTCAGCTCCAGCTGTCTGTCTCCACTTTGTCCTCCTGTTCTCCAGTCCTCTGCAGCCACACCTCGTTGTTGTCTCTGGAAATTAGATCCTCGATTCTTGGATTCCTCCTCCAATGCTTTTCCCATCCTAGCACTAGCTCTGATAACACTTTGCTTCAACATCCCTAATATACAATAGTGATCATTGCATTTCTGAAATAATGTTAGTTCTTGCTCTTTTTTTATTAATTTTTTTCCAGCTCCTTGCTCTTCGCTTTAAAACATTTTTGCCTTTGTCTTCCAACACATCAACAAAAGGACTTATCCAGGATGGGAAAAAAAATCACACAACAAAAGAATAAAAAGACAGAACAGCCAGCAAAGAGGAGAAATATTTAAACAAACACTTTATGAGAGAAGATACATACATGGAAAACAAGCACACGAAATCCACAGCGTTACTTACCAGGAAAATGCAAATATTAAAGTCAACGGGATATCACTTCAGACCAACTAGAATGGACAATAGTGAAAACCTGACAATTCTGTGTGTTGGTGTAGTTATAAGCGACTAAAATTTTCATTCGCTCCCAGCAAGGATGTGAATTGGTACAAGCACTCTGAAAATTAGGTCGGCAGTTTATTACCAAGTGAAAAATACACCTAGCATAGGACCCACCAATGGCATTTGTAGATCGTCAGTCAATAGAAATGAAAGTAAGATCCACCTAAAGATGTGTCTACAAATGCCCACATCAGCCTTATTGATGAGTTAAATTGGAAACAGCCCAATGCCCATCAGCTGAATTGATAAATAAATTGTGTTGGATTCACACAACAGAATACTAGTCAAAAGAATGAAAAATATATTGATACACAGAACAACCTCAGTACTTTTCAAAATCATAATAATGGTCAAAAGAAGCAAGAGGCAGAAGAAGAGACACCCATAACATTTGACTTACATAATACTCAAAGAAGGTCAGCTCTAATCTGTTGTGACATAAATCCTATCAGTGATTTCCTGGGCCAAGAGAATAGAATGAGGATTGACTCTGAGGCTGCAGAGGGAAAATTCTTATTTTTGAGGCAATGGAAATTTTCTCTGTCTTAATCGTAATGGAGGTTACATGTATGCATCGTTTGCCAAAAGATGTCAAACTTTGTATGTAAAATGAGTGCATTTTAAATACAATAGTATGCACATTCTCTCTCAGTAATGTTGATTTAAAAACAATGTGGAAAAGATGAGCTAAGGATGCCTATGCTGGCCGGCGCGGTGGCTCACGCCTGTAATCCCAGCACTTTGGGAGGCCGAGGCAGGTGGATCACGAGGTCCAGAGATCGAGACCATTCTGGTCAACAAGGTGAAAACCCGTCTCTACTAAAAATACAAAAAGTTAGCTGGGCATGGTGGCACGTGTCTGTAATCCCAGCTACTCGGGACGCTGAGGCAGGAGAATTGCCTGAACCCAGGAGGCAGAGGTTGCGGTGAGCCGAGATCGCGCCATTGCACTCCAGCCTGGGTAACGAGAGCCAAACTCCATCTCAAAAAAAAAAATGCCTATGCTGCATGACTATTGTGGGAATTCGAGAAGGCGGCACATGTGACAACACCCACCACTGTGCAGCTATTTACTGAGTAGCTGCAGTTGTCACTCGCTCTGTTCTTCATTCTTTTTCTTCCTAGATGTTCTGTCCATTTCAACCTAGCCAGTGACATAACCTTGAACAAGACTTTCGTGACGCCGGTGAGATAGGACTTTCTGTGATCCAGTTCCATCTACGCGTGGAAGCCCGGGACTTTCCTTCCAGCCCTCTGCACTTGGTTTCAAGATCTCCAGCCTCTTCGGAGGGCAAAGCACACTAGTGGCATGAGAGGTATAAAAAGATGGAACAGTGTAAAGTCATTTTACAATACACAAATTGGAGGAAACAATTATCGAAATAAATTGTTCGAGCCATTGTTACTGACATGGTTGAGGCTTTAACTAAATTAAAGATAATTTGTTAGAGTTAATGGTACATCCGTGAAACTGGCATCCTTTCCTGTGCCTGCATGCACGTGTTCTCTAACTGGGTATTCCCCTAACGTTTTATTTGCAAGTAATTTTGAAGTTTATTAAACTCTCTGACAAACACTACATCTTGAAATAATCATCCCATCGCCAAGTTTTGGATGACTGCTTCTTTCTCATTCTATACATTTGTCTCTCTTAGTGTAGCTGACTGACTGCTTCTCTTCAATATGTGTTGACTGTGGAATTAACAGTAATGAAATTACATAAGCACTGGAAAATCATAACATTTTAATATGTGGGAAAAATGGATTCTGCTGTGCATTTTGCTGTCTATTTGCACAGGTTACACATTGAATAAAAAAAAAGAATAGAATTTTGACAGCTGGTCTCATTCGAAAATGTCCGATCTTTCTATGTCGTGCTTACATTCTTATTTGGCAGCTGGAGCAAATCTATCGAACTTACCCAAAGAGACGAAGGCTACATAGTCTGTCTTCTTCTCTCTGCCATCGGTAAACTGCCAGTGGGCAAAAAGTACTTCCATTATTTTATAAAAGTGATAACTACTGATTTGCTCACTGAAAAATCAACTCCATCCATCATAAATAGCTAACGGGAACAGGTATGCTATTTAAGTCATTTGCACTTGTGTGTGTTTGCAAGAACTTACGTATAAAATGTTCCTACTAGATTTCAAAAATGATATTATTTTAATATCACTGGCAAATGAAGCTCTAGAGAATTACCTTTTGACTACCAAATTCCTTATATACTTTACATGAGTTTACTTAAAAGCATTATAAAATAGACTTTGCCCTTCTTATGCTTTTTAAATTGCAGGCATGAGAATAATGTGGTCCTTTTCCTGGAGATTTGGGATGAACCTGAACCCTCATTGTTGAGCTGTGTGCCACCCAGTCTGCTCTCTTCTGCTCTTCCCTGTTTCTGTCTCTGCCTTAACCGTAGCGAGTGAGGCAATCTCCACAAGCTTCCCACTGCCCTGTTATTCTGTTGCTTTCCTGTTTCTGTGATTTGAGAAGTCCCGGAATAATCTATATGCCGCATCTACGTTACACAACTGGGTGTGGAATGAACTCTCAAGACCTCCTGTGAGCCTGGAGGTGGCACGTGGGCCTGCAGGTGGCACGTGGGCCTGCAGGTGGCACTCAGTGGTGTGCCATTTCAAGGGTGCTGAGGTATTTCCCATTGTTGAGAGCTGGGCCTCTGCTGGAAGAGTTGAAGTGACGGGAAAGCCAACTTCCAGAAAAAGAGGGAACTGTAACGTCACACCAGCCACATTCCCCTTGGTTTCTTCTAATCACTTCACAGTCCCATCTCCACGACAAAGTTTGTGACACCAGCGTTTGCTTTCGTCTTGAATAACGTAAAATATTTAAAGTAGCAAACCTTATATTATTCTGGCTTACATTAGAGTTTCATATAGCTTTATATTTATTCTTACCTATTTGAGCACAAATTGTCAATTGATTTGAATATTCTAAATTTCTCTTCCTCATCTTTCATTACATAATTAGTGAACAAGTAAAGGATACGGAAAAGTACTGGGTTGTTTACTACCTTGTAGATGTTCTTCACTCATTTATTTTACCAGATAGCGTTTTAACACATTGAGGATTTTTTAAGGAATATAACTTTAATCCTAAATCCTTTCTGTGATATTAAGTAGCAGAAATAAAGACCTATTTTTTATGTGTGTGTGTAGGTGTTTGTGTGTATGTGTGTTTGACCTTTCCTATGTTTATTTTAGAGAATTTTCTTTCTTCTGACTTTTATTGCCATTGATGACGTCTTCCTTTTCAGGGTAACAGAATGTACAAAATGCAGAGCAATCAGGCTCAAGTGTATATAACAATTGATTGTATCATTTAAAAAGTGAAATCTACAATTGATAATAAACGGATGGTTTGAGATGATAATAGATTTAGAGCCGTAGCTCACAACAACACTAAAATAATCATATCAGATAAAGTATACAAACGTTAAACACTAACGTTTACTTTTTCAGGCAATGTGATAAACGCTGATTGATCCTACCAGTAAAAACAACTAAAATTCTGGAACACACACACACACACACACACACACACACACCCCTATACAGATGTATGTATATGCACACATATGTGTAGAGACCTACGTGTGTGTATGCATATGTGTGTGTGTGTGTGGGAATACAGATGTGTAGGAGATTGTAGGGAGAAAGAGGGGTGCAGGCGGAAGGATTAGAAAGCTGTGATCATATAGGTGGGCCTGACGAGCATAAATCAAAATGGAAACTTCACTGCGAGCACTGAAATGATCGTCAAAAAACCTACAGAAAGAGTGTGATAAAAGTTACGAGGTGTAAAAAGAAATTAAGCAGGTAACATGATAAATATTCGACTGTGTCTAGTCAAACAACATAAATAATATTTTACGGGGCTGAAAAAGATAGAACCAATAGACCCAAAATCAGCTTGTAAGTTGGCAAATAGGATAATGTAAGCTTGTTAAGAAATTTCAGTTCTGCAACCTTGCTAAATAGATTGTATGACTTTAAGTACTGATGTATTAAAATTTGCAGTTGTTAATTCTGGGTGCCAGTCTCACTGGACTAAGGGATGCCCTGATAGCTGGCAAAGCGTGAACTTTCCTCAGTGTATCAGCAGTCTCTGAGCCTGCCCTCCTCCTGCAAGGGAAACCCAGGTGAACTGGCCTTTGACTGGCAAGACGGTGCTGCCCCAGGTGTTTCCAGAGACCGGTGTGTGGGTTGGGGGACGGAGTGGGGAACGTCCTCCCCAGTGTGGGTGGGCACCACCAAATTGCGCGGGAGTCCAGATAGAAGACAAAGACAGAGTGAGGCTGAATTTTTGCTCTTTCTCTTCTGGGACATGCTTCTCCTACCCTTGCACACCAGAATGCCAAGCTCTCTGGCTTTTGGGACCTGAGACTCACTTAAGTAGTGGCCAGGCTCTTGGGTCTTCAGATGTGAACTGAGAGTTACACCATCGCTTCCTTGGTCCTGAGACCTTTGGACTTGGATTGAGCCCGGAGCCTGGCATCCCTAGTTCTTCAGCTTGCAGACGGCCTGCAGCCTATTGTGGGTCTCAGCCTTCATAATCAGGGGAGACACCTCCCACAAAAACCTCTTCTCTTCGGAGAATTCTGACTAGGACCTTAGGATTTATAATACAACCACAGAAATAATAAAATCACTGTATTACTTCTAAACTCTTAGAGAAAAAAGTAAATTTAAAAACATGAAACAGGCAATAAAACAGAAAAAAGATACGGGAAAGAGGGACAAATAAAAAATATTAAATAATACAAAAATAACTGAAACATATCAGTAATTACAAGAAATGCAAATGTATTAAATTTTTCATTTAAAAGACAAAGGTTTTAACACTGGATATTTTTTAAATCCATATGAAATTGTCTTAAAATATATGATATTTTAGACAAGTTCAACAGGAAATTGGCTTTGAGGTAGAAATCTATAAGAAGGAAGTTTCTGGGCCGTGCTCTTATGAACAAAATCTGTAAGAGAACAAAGAAAGCAAGATTAAGCAAAGAAAGAAGTCAAAATCTGGTGCAGTGGCCATGAGGCATCAGCCGGTCCCACTGGGCGTTTGACCTGAGATGCACCCTCAGAATCGCCCTGACTGGAGAGAGGGGGCTGCATCTTACAGTCCTGTATTGCCCAGTTTCAAATAGGAACTGCGTCCCAGATAGGAAGGAGGGTGACCTTTGGCAAGCTAATTCTCTTCATTAGAGGAAAATTTCTTGGGAAAGACTTAGCATGAAACTGTAATTTTTAAAAAAGAAGGCAAAATCAAAGCCGTACTTAGAAATTAATATACAGAAAGTGTGCAAAAGTTTTATGCAGGAGATTGCTATAGCAAAGCACTGGAATAGGACAGGTAAAATCAACTGATGCAGAACAAGAAAAACTTAGAAACACACTCAGGGCATTAAGGAAATATTATTTAAGACAGAATTAACTTTGCAGATCAGTGGGGAAATGGATGGATTTCAACAAATAGAAGTGAAACACTTGGTTAGTCCCAGGGAAAAATACAGTGAAATGCGAGCCTTCGTTTGAACTATACACAATAACTAAGACAATCCAAGTGAAAGACAGAATACGCTATTAGAACATAATTTGGAATTTATATTTACCGCTTCAGAAAAGGGAATGGCTTATTAAATAGGACATTAAAAAACACAGAGAAAAGATTGATATATGCAACTACAATGAAATTTATAACTTCTGTTCACTAAAAACACCACAGAGATAAAGTGAGATAAAGTGTTTGTCACACATGTAACTGACAGATTGGAATCCACGATACATAAATTATTCCTACAAAAAGCCAAAGGCAAGCTCATACGACATGTGCATAAAATTTCAATGTGAACTTAAAAAGAATGGTGCTCCAATAAACATATGAAAATGTTTGCCAATTGAAATCATAGACATCTAAATAGAAACCACAGTGAGCTGCGACTCCACACCCGTCCGACTGCCAAAACCTACAATGTCTGACAATCCCGGGCGTCATAAAGGATGTGGAGCAGTGAACCGTGTGTGCTGTGAGCAGGAGAGTGAATCTGCACCTGACTAGAGCACAATGCGGCCGCACCTGTTAAGCTCGAGAGGACCCAGACTCTGATGCAGCAGTGGCACTCCAAGCTGTGGGACGCAGAGAAGCTACAGCACGAGTGTGAGGTGATGGGCACAGTATTGCTGAAACAGAGTTTGTAAAAACAGACCAATGGAAACAACCAAAATGTGCCTTGACTGGAACAGGTGAATAAATTGCCCTGAATTAGTGTAACAGAATACTACAGTGAAGTAACAATCAGTGAATTGTGAATCAGCATAACAGAATACTATGGTGCAGTAACGATCCGTGAATTGCCGTGAATCAGCATAACAGAATTCTACAGGGCAGTAACAATCCATGAATTGTCGTGAATCAGCATAACAGAATTCTACAGGGCAGTAACAATCCATGAATTGTTGTGAATCAGCATAACAGAATACTACAGTGCAGTAACAATCCCTGAATTGTCGTGAATCAGCATAACAGAATACTACAGTGCAGTAACAATCCCTGAATTGTCGTGAATCAGCGTAACAGAATTCTACAGGGCAATAACAATCCATGAATTGTTGTGAATCAGCATAACAGAATACTACAGTGCAGTAACCATCCCTGAATTGTTGTGAATCAGCATAACAGAATTCTACAGGGCAGTAACCATCCCTGAATTGTTGTGAATCAGCATAACAGAATTCTACAGGGCAGTAACCATCCATGAATTGTTGTGAATCAGCATAACAGAATTCTACAGGGCAGTAACCATCCCTGAATTATCGTGAATAAGCATAACAGAATACTACGGTGCAGTAACGATCCGTGAATTGCCATGAATCAGCATAACAGAATACTACAGGGCAGTAACCATCCCTGAATTATCGTGAATGAGCATAACAGAATACTACAGTGCAGTAACGGTCCATGAATTGTGAATCAGCATAACAGAATACTACAGTGCAGTAACGATCTGTGAATTGTGAATCAGCATAACAGAATACTACAGTGCAGTAACGATCTGTGAATTGTGAATCAGCATAACAGAATACTACAGGGCAGTAACGATCTGTGAATTGTGAATCAGCATAACAGAATACTACAGTGCAGTAACGATCCATGAATTGTGAATCAGCATAACAAAATACTACAGTGCAGTAACGATCCATGAATTGCCGTGAATCAGCATAACAGAATTCTACGGTGCAGTAACGATCCGTGAATCACAGTAACCAGAGCAGCATGAGTGAATCTGTGGAATACCGTGTTCAGTCAAAAGCAAACTGCCAACAATTACATTCCAATTATGCAGTATGACTCCATTTTCATACAATTTAAAAATATAAAATACTGAATCATACATTACTAATAATAAATGGTGCTGATTGTAATCCCTAAAGACAAAATCCTGAATGCCATAATCCTCAATGTTGAAATCTTGAAAGATCAAAATTCCTAAAGTCTAAAATCCCTAACATCTGATTGAATCTCCAAATCATAATGACAGATTTGAAATTAGCTGTGATCAAGACTTCTAAACGTGAATTTTAAGGAGTGACCAGTACAATTTGTGTTTTACATTCCGTCCAGGGCATTGGACTGAACAGCCAGATGAGTAGATAGGCCACAGGATACAGCAATGATGAAGCTTTGCATCAAAACACGTCATCTGCCTGCGCTGGCGTTCCTTCCAGCCAGGAGCTCTTCCTGAATTAAAGCCACACCTGCCTGCAGAAGCTACTGAATTACCCACTGGCTCAAAGATAATCATGTTCAGGGTAGGGTAAGAAGATGCCCACACGGCAGTGCCACTGTCCCCTCCCCAGCACTGTCTCCACCAAATCTGCGGCCTGTCACTGAGTGCAGGCAAAACCGATTTCCAGGGACCCAAAGCAGCGCAAAAGCGTGGGACGGAAGATGGGAAATTTAATAGGGGATTTTCATGTCAGCACAGGTCAAGTCATAGGATTTCAAAAAGAGCAGCGCCACAGAGAAAGTGGATGTGAACGGATTCTCCAAGGAGAGAATGCCCTAAACGCAAAAAGCAGCCACTCTGCAATGCAAGATTCAAAATACAGTTCATGACCATGAACGCCGGCCAGCTCTAAGGGCTGTGTCCACACCATCACACGATGGCGTCCCCTGTAACATGCTTTCTTGTGTCCGTTTACTTTCAGTTCTTCCGGTTTTTCTTTCTTTTCTTGGTTTTATTTTCCCACTCGTTGGTTGTCAGCATTATTTATTAGAACGTACCGTATATTTCTTCTTCACATCGTCTCTGATACTGCAGGTGCAAATTGCGTAGACTTCTAATTCACAGTATGCGTTTTTTGCAAATCTGACTCCACAAAACCACATTACTCCCATACAGACTCAGTGTGTGAGCATTGTGCTGCATGGGAAAGACTGGAATCTCCTTAATAAAGAAGAAGACGTCCTTTTTGTACATCTGCATTTGTGACAGAGAAACCTTCTCGAGAGCTCAGCTCTTCGGGCGGCCGCAGTTCTGATCTCCTCAGCACCCTCGGGCGTTCCAGACGACCACGGGCGTAGAGCTGGGTGCCCACAATCACCAGCCTCAGCGCTGGGTGTTTACTCAGTTCCCTGTTGACCCATTTCTTTAGGAATACACTTTGTCTGTTGATACGCCTGCTCGTAACTGTTTCACCTGTGTATAAGCAATGGTCTGTGACATAATTTAAAAGACATTTTGAGCAGTGAGTACACACTGGTTTCAGTGGACGGGGTGCAGTCGGATTCCATTTCATGTAAAAATGGAAATATATGTATGAAAGATTGAGAAGGAGAGAAATAGGAGCAGAAAGGGAGAGGAAGAGAGAAATGGACAGATGAAGACCAGGATAAGGGAGAATGGGAGTGGGCTGAGAACACAGTTCTGTTACCAACAGGGTCTCCGGGTGGTGGGATTGAGAAAGCAATTGTCCCTGCTGGTTGCTCATTCTTAAGTCAGTAATTCACAGATTTTTCTCAAGTGTCCCGTATTAAAAAGTTTAATGGGACCAGGCACAGTGGCTCCCACCATTTTGGGAGGCTGAGGTGGGAAGATCATTTGAGGTCAGGAGTTTGAGAGCAGCCTGCCCAACATGGTAAGACCGTCTCTAGTAATACAAAATTAGCTGGGTGTGGTGGCTAAGCCTGTAATCCCAGCTACTCAGGAGGCTGAGGCAAGAGAATCACTTGAATCCAGGAGGCGGATGTTGCAGTGAGCTGGAATTGAGCCCCTACACTCCAGCCTGGGCAACCGAGTGAGACTCCATCTCACACAAAAAAAAGTTTTAATAAGGAATAGAGCATAACACAGCAGTGGCTAAGTGGGTGAAACTGTTCCCAGTGGAAACCCAGCATCGTCAGCAACAGCGTCTCTTTAGGAGGCAAAGCTCCAGCCGAGGTCAGGGCCAAAGGTACCAGCAGCCCCTGCATCCTATGTGATTTTAAAGCTGTTTGTCATCTCATCTCTCTTTATCCAACAGGAGATACAAGTGTTTTTTTTGGTTGTTGTTTGTTTGTTTTTTATTTTATTTTATTTTTGAGACGGAGTTTCACTCTTGTTACCCAGGCTGGAGTGCAATGGCGCGATCTCGGCTCACCGCAACCTCCGCCTCCTGGGTTCAGGCAATTTTCCTGCCTCAGCCTCCCAAGTAGCTGGGATTACAGGCACACGCCACCATGCCCAGCTAATTTTTTGTCTTTTTAGTAGAGACGGGGTTTCACCATGTTGACCAGGATGGTCTCGATCTCTTGACCTCGTGATCCACGCGCCTCAGCCTCCCAAAGTGCTGGGATTACAGGCGTGAGCCCCCGCACCCGGACCCATTTGTTTATTTTTAAAAAAAAAAATAGAGATGGAGTTTTGCCATGTTGCTCAGTCTGGTCTTAAACTCCTGGACTTAAGTGATCATCCCGTCTCAGCCTCTGAAAATGCTGGGATTGCGGGCATGAGCTACTGCGTCTGGCCAGAGATACCAGCGTTGAGTGGAATGGAAGGGCACGCCAAGGTGGGGAAGCCGGGTGGTCAGGATCCACCTGCACAGGTTCCAGGGAAAGTGGTCCAACACACCAATGGCTGCTGCACAAGACAACTGTCTCTAAGGTCCCGGCACCTTGATGGCTCCAGCTGACCTGCACGGCCATGTGTCACATGACATCAGCACTGGCATGGCCCCTCTGCATCCATGTGGAGTGAGGACAGGAGAGCATGGACCCACTCCCGCACCCGGTGGAGTCTTGTCTGTCAGCACAGACGTGTACCCTGAAGATGGCCCCTGCATTCCGATCCACCGATGTCTGGGCACAGATGCAGACCTCAGCACTGCTGGGAACCGCAGACAGTGCTGGACACGGAGTAGGGCTGTGCCGGCTCTGGACGTCCAGAGTGTGGTGTGGAGGGCAGCCCCCAGCAGATGGCCATCCTTGGCACGGCCACTGCAGGTCATTTCTCACTGGGGTCTCTGTGGTCTTGCATTTCTTCACCCATCTTTTAGCACATTTTAAAAAGTTCTTTGTGTCTTGTATTTTCCAGTGTGGAACAGAGTGTGCTTAGGATGAAAATGACAGTCAGATAATCTGAGTTTTATTTCTCAATCTGTCAATACTTCACTACGTGTCTGGGCCACAAAGCCCTTTTTCTGCTTTTCTCTGATTTCGTGCGGTAGCCTTCATTCTTTCCTCCTGTCCTTTCATTTGCTTACATGCGGCTGCCATGAGCCTGCAGACAGCCTCCCCACTCCCAGCACGTGGCTGACTCGGATTGCTGGTCTGTGACCCCGTCAGAGGTCTGGAAATCTTGGCGGCTTATGCAGAGCCAAGACAGGCTATGTGCCAGTAAGCCTGGGAGAGGCCTCCAACCTCCAGCACAGGATCTGGAGCTTTGAAGGTCAGAGGGGCTAAGCGCTTTTCAAGCAAGACAAGGCTGAGGAATCACAGGCGCAGGCCCAATGTCCAGAAGTACACGTAGCTCCGAGTTGGAGCTGGAGTTCTGGGACTTGTGTTTAATGGAGGACACCCAGAGCCCACGAGGAGGGAGCTGGGCGGAGAATTCAGCCAGTGCATCGCCAGCCCACAGTGAGCCGCGGCTGGGCCTGCCCCTGCGAGGCGCAGACACCTGGTTTTTCATTTTGTTTTGTTTTGTTTTTCGAGTTGGAGTCTCACTCTGGTGCCCAGGCTGGAGTGCAATGGCGCCATCTCGGCTCACTGTGACCTCTGCTTCCCAGGTTCAAGTGCTTTTCCCACCTCAGCCTCCCAAGTAGCTGGGATTACAAGCACCTGCCCCAATGCCTGGCTAATTTTTGTATTGTTAGTAGAGATGGGGTTTCCCCATGTTGACCAGGCTGGTCTTGAACTTCTGACCTCACATGATCTGCCAGCCTTGGCCTCCCAAAGCGCTGGGATCACAGGCATGAGCCACCATGCCCGGCTCGCCCTCTTTAATACAGAGAGGAAGGAAGAGTGGAAAGCAGTATAATAAACCTCATTTTCATCTCCGCCTTCTTCCTACAACCGATTGGTTTTATTGATGTATCTACCCCTCCCCCAATTCCATTGGTCTCAGAGGAATCTGGCCCCACTGAGTGCTTGAATAATGATTCCATTCAGTGAGTGGGTGTTAGAAACTGGCTATATTTGGACAGGGTCTTTGAAGAGGTGGTAAAGTAAACTGAGGCCACGAGGGTGCCTCATCCAGGCTGAGGATATCCTTCCAAGAAGAGGAGATTTGGACACGCAGAGACACCAGGGATTTGTGTGCACAGAGGGATGACCACGGGAGGAGCAACTGCTGTCTCAAGCCAAGGAGGGGGCCCCTGAGAAACCACCCAGCTGGCACCTTGACCTTGGACCTCCCGTCCCTAGAAAGACAAGGACATAGACGTCTGTGGTTACCACCTGGGGTGTGGTGTTAGGGCAGCCAAGACAGCTGAGGCGGGGGCTCTGGACCTGGGACTCTGTCCCCATCCCCCTTCCCCTGTGGTGCTGTCTTCTGCCCGGCAGAGAGCCAGAGTGAATGAAGCTGCTGTTTTGGCCATGTGAGATAAGCAATTTCCTTTGGCTTTCAGCTTTGTGGGCCAATTTCTTTCTCCCCCGCTACCTGAAGCTGAAGCATGATAGTAACAGGATGTGCCTCTAATCCCAGCACTTTGGGAGGCCAAGGCGGGCAGATCACCGTGAGGTCAGGAGTTCAAGACCAGCCTGGTGGTCTCAACATGGTGAAATCCCATCTCTACATGAGCGTGGTGGCGGGTGCCTGTAATCCCAGCAACTTGGGAGTCCGAGGTGGGAGACTGGCTTGAACCCGGGAAGCGGAGGTCGCAGTGAGCCGAGGGGGCGCCACTGCCCCCCACCTGGGCAACAGAGAGACTGTCTCAAGAAACAAAGCAAACAAAACAGGACGTCTGGCTGGTATCACTGTTGGCGCCCGCTGCTGCTGCAGCTCAACGCCCTGGGCCTGGCGCGACCCTCAGAACCGCCGCTCCTCCCGGTCACGGGATCCTCGTGGCAGCCCCACGGTCAGCAGGGCCGCTGGTCACCCTCACCCCGAGTCCCGCGGAAGCCACTCGCGCAGCAGCCTCTCCGGTTCCGCCCTTTGCTGATGGATGAACAGGGCACCGTGTGCGGGCCAGGGGCCTCCACCAGAGAAAGGTCAGAGGGACCGAGCGCGGGGTGACAGCGTGGGGGGGATGGAGGGGCGGGTGGCAGCGTGGCGAGGGGGATGCGGGGGTGACCGCGTGCACGGGGGGGCAACAGAGTGGCGTGTGGGGGAGACCCGTGCGCGGGGGGACGGAGTGGGGTGTGGGAGTGACCCGTGCGCGGGGGGACGGAGTGGGGTGTGGGGGAGACCCATGCGCGGGGGGACGGAGTGGGGTGTGGGGGTGACCCGTGCGCGGGGCAACAGAGTGGCGTGTGGGGGAGACCCGTGCGCGGGGGGGACGGAGTGGGGTGTGGGGGTGACCCGTGCGCGGGGGGACGGAGTGGGGTGTGGGGGTGACCCGTGCGCGGGGGGACGGAGTGGGGTGTGGGGGTGACCCGTGCGCGGGGGCGCCGGCTATTGGGATTTGAAGGGGACAGGATAGGGTGAGGGGCACGGGCCCCCATTCCGTTCCTGCCCGAGGGGATGGGGTGGGGAGCACACGCCCTTCGTGGGGCGCTGCGGGGGCGGCCGTGGGAGACGCAGGTGTCCGGAGCGCAGGGCGGAGCTGCCGGGTTTCCTCTTGGGCGCCCTGTGGGCATTTTCCTGGGCTAGAAACGGGGCCACGCCATCGAAGTGGGCACAGGCCGGGCGCCCTTCTTTTTCTGGATAAAGACCATGTACTCCCCGCAGCGGAAGGAATGGCGGTGGCGCTACCCTCGCACTGACAGTGCTTTAGGAGATGCTTACCCTGTTTAAATAATTAGGAATTACGGGTCCTCATTAAAGAAAACAGACTCCAGGCAACAGCTTTTCTTTCTCTCCCGCCCGTGAGGTCAGCGGGGAAACCGCCAGCCTTTCTGTATTCACCAGAACAGCCCAGGGAGGGACGAGTCCTTCCATTGTTTGCACAGCATTGAGAGCGTCTGGGGGCCTTGGACGGAAGCCCCAGTGACAAACTCCGGCACCCCGAGGTCTGCAGGACGGCGAGCCGCTTTCCCACAGCCCCGGGCGCACGGCTGCCCAGGCCTCCAGCGGCCTGAAGCCTGCAGGGACCAGTCTAACCGCCCTTCTGAGCGATACCATTGCTCTTACAAAGCACTTTGGCCATGATTTTTAACAATGGAGATGGCGGGGCTCCCAGGTCTCCATTTCGCTGTCATGTTAAAAGGCCACATTTTCCGTAGCTAAGCCAGCCTCTTTTCCCTCCTGTCAGTGCGTCCTGGCTGAAAATTAGCTTTTATAGAAGGCTGGTTAATGTATTGATTTATAGGGCTGCATAAATGCTGCATTTAAGAAGAAAGTTTAAAAACTATAAAGTATGACATATTTAATGGGGATGGGGCAAAGCTATATGATTGCTAAGACTTTGTAAAACTTTTAAATAAAATTAACACACGTAACTTTTAATGCACCCCGTCAAAGCATCTTAAAATCATAAGAAGTAAACATATAAAATCCCACCCCTTTCAAAGCTGCACTCAAGTTTAGATTCTTCGCTCAGTTTATCAAAGGCTTTTTATAAGCTTGGAATGATCATAGAGGTACTTTTTAATGATGCCAACGTTCTGGTTTGATGTTTTTAATCCGGAGAGGTTAGAAGGTGACCTCTCTGCTACCCCGTTACTTCTGATAGCAGCTCAGCCGCTGTGGCTGCGTTATAAACACTGTTTGCACGGCCTGCCTCTTCCATCCTTTGACTCTCAACTTGTTTGTGTCTTTGAACATAAAGACTCTGCCTCCTCCCATTCCATGCTCACATGGGAAGCAGAGAAAACCGGGGGCCGCTTATGAGGCTGACTGCAAAGGTCAGGTGCAGCCAGGCTCCCTGCCCCGAGCCTCTGTGCTGGAACAGGCTCCAGTCCCTCCAGCCTGCTAATCCCTTCCCCAAGCTTTAGCCCTGTTTCTTGTATCACTTTAATTTCATTTCTTTCTTTCTTTTTTTGAGACGGAGTTTCGCTCCTTACCCAGGCTGGAGTGCAATGGCGCGATCTCGGCTCACGGCAACCTCCGCCTCCTGGGTTCAGGCAATTCTCCTGCCTCAGCCTCCTGAGTAGCTGGGATTACAGGCACGCGCCACCATGCCCAGCTAATTTTTTGTATTTTTAGTAGAGATGGGGTTTCACCATGTTGACCAGGATGGTCACGATCTCTTGACCTCATGATCCACCCGCCAACATCTTCAGCAGGGAAGGCTGATTTAGCAGAGAGAGGACAGAGAGACACAGGACGTGAGAACACTGTTGCCTCGTGTTCAGGACTATTCACTGCTATTGTGTGGAAGGGAAACACTCACTGTTACCACCATCCTCTCGACCGGCCTTGTAGATAAATGCAAAGCCTGGGTACCCTTCTTCTGTTCCTGGTTTTAGGAGGACCATTCTGCTTTTCTTCATTGTGTCTGCCGTTAATGTGGGTTTTTCACAGATACGGTTTATCACATTGGGGAAGTTGTCTATTACTAGTTTGTTGAGAATTTATTCTATGAGTGGATGTTGAATTTTGTCAGCTGCTTTGTTTTCATTCATTGAGCTGATCGTGTATTTTTGTCCCCTATTAAAATGCTGTATTACGCTAATTGATACTTGGGTGTTGTACCAACCTTGCAGTGTAACCCTAGTAACTCATCATTTAGCACCTTTTTCTATACTGTGAGTTCAGTTTCCTAGTATTTTGCTGAGGACTTCTGCATTTGTGTCCACAAGAGACATTGGTCTATCGTTTCCTTTTCCACGATATTTTTCTCTGGTTTTGATGTGAGAATAATACTGGCTTCGTAGAATGAGTTGGGAAGCATTCTTTTCTACATTCTAACAGTTTTGTGAGGAATTAGTGTTGTGCTTTAAGCCTTCGGTAGAATTTATCATTAAGTCATGTTGCCTCAGATTTCCTTTGTGGGTTGGAAGATTTTTTCATTATTAATTCCTTTTATTTCTCATATAAATATTCCGAGTTTCTATGTTTTGAGTTATTTTTGGAAATTTGTGTTGCCAGAAATTTGTTCATTTTTATCTACACTGTCTAAATATTTGTTGGCACAAATGTGTTCTGTTTTTCCTTATGACTCTTTCGGTTTCTGTAAGGTAGGTGGGCATGTTTGCTTTTTATTCTGATTTTGGTAATTTTTGTCTTTTTTTTCTTGACTAGTCTAGGTAAATCTTTGCCAATTTTGTCGATATCTTTACAGAACCGACTTTTGGTTTCACTGATTTCTGTACTGATTTTCTCTTTTCTATTTCATTGATTTATCTAATCTCTGTTATTTTCTTCATTTTGTTTTCCTTGGGTTTACTTTGTATGTCTTTTTTAGCTTCTGAAGATGAAAACCAAGGAGATTGTACTGAGATCTTTCTTTTTGCCAATACAGTCATTTCAGGCTATACCTTTCCAACAGCCACTACTTTTCCTGCATCTTATAAATGCCATAATGCTGTCTTTTGCTTTCCTTTTCTTTTTTTTCTTTTCTTTTTTTCTGAGATGGAGTTTCGATATTGTTGCCCAGGCTGGAGTGCAATGGTGTGATCTCGGCTCACCGCAACCTCCGCCTCCTGGGTTCAGGCAATTCTCCTGCCTCAGCCTCCCGAGTAGCTGGGATTACAGGCACACGCCACCATGCCCAGCTAATTTTTTGTATTTTTAGTAGAGACGGGGTTTCACCATGTTAACCAGGATGGTCTCGATCTCTTGACCTTGTGATCCACCCGCCTCGGCCTCCCAAAGTGCTGGGATTACAGGCTTGAGCCACCGTGCCCGGCCTTTTTATTTTCATCGAGTTCAAAGTACTTTCACTGAGATTTCTTCCTTGGAACAGTGTTAGAGTGAATTGTTTATATTTGTGTATTTTCTGAATTTCTTTCTGCTATTGATTTTTCATTTAATTTCTCTGCGGTTGAAGACTGTTTTTTGCGTGACAATTAATTTCATATTGATTGAGGCTTGTTTTAGAACTTGATATATGGTCTATTCTGGATCTAAAGAGAGGTGGTGTTTCAACAAAGGTCAGTTCACCAGGAGCTTGTGTAACACGAATACGTTGTGCCCTTTCATCTGCTAGGCTCAGAACCGTTTCTCAACGAACGCAGCCCTCACGTCCCGTCTGCGTGCGGCGCGTCCCTACCCGGCGTCGTCTGCGTGCGGCGCGTCCCTCCCCTCGCGTCGTCTGCGTGCGGCGCGTCCCTCCCCTCGCGTCGTCTGCGTGCGGCGCGTCCCTGCCCCGCGTCGTCTGCGTGCCCCGCGTCCCTGCCCCCGTCGTCTGCGTGCCCCGCGTCCCTGCCCCCGTCGTCTGCGTGCGGCGCGTCCCTGCCCTCGCGTCCCGTGCGCGTGCGGCGCGTCCGTGCCCTCGCGTCGTCTGCGTGCGGCGCGTCCCCGCCCCCGTCTGCGTGCGGCGCGTCCCCGCCCCCGTCGTCTGCGTGCGGCGCGTCCCCGCCCCCGTCGTCTGCGTGCGGCGCGTCCCTCCCCTTGCGTCGTCTGCGTGCGGCGCGTCCCCGCCCCCGTCTGCGTGCGGCGCGTCCCCGCCCCCGTCTGCGTGCTGTGCGTCCCGAGTTCCTTCTCTGTTTATCTGCCCATTCCCTTCCCACTCGGTCGTTACTGTCCTTTACCGTTAAACGGCATATGCACCCGTGTGTGTATCTTTTCTCGAGGGGAACTGGTTCATTACTAGTTCATTTGGATGGTTAATTATTTTTTATTGCATTTTAGGTTTTGGGTGCATGTGAAGAACATGCAGGACTGTTGCAGAGGCACCCACGTGGCAGTGTGATCTGCTGCCTTCCTCCCCTTCACCTGTATCTGGCATCTCTCCCCATGCCATCCCTCCCCACCCCGCGCTGTCCCTCCCCATCCCCCAACAGACCCCAGTGTGTAGCGCTCCCCTCCCTGTGTCCACGTGTTCTCATTGTTCAGCACCCACCTATGAGTGACAACATCTAAGTGAGGTAACACATACTTAATGAAGACTTAGAGACTCTAAGTTAGTACTTTGATTTACAGGTCTGTGTATTTCAGTAACGGTAAGAGAGTGCATAAATAAACGCAGAGACACGCATACCCACGAAGGAAAAGTGCAGTGGAACATTTACTCCAGGAAGACAGTGTCACCAGAGTTCAGTCCACTTACATCTGGCAGCTCCTCTCCAGGGGTTCTGTTAGCGGAGGAGGAAGAGGTGAGTTATCAGGTAAAGTCACCTCAAACCTCATCTAAAATCAGGACTCTGGAGACTCAAAGTGTTGTGAGGAGCCATTCTAAGGGGTCAGCAATTTCTACAGCAGGAAAGAGTAAAAGATTGGCCACATGTGTAGTGACATTAAAGCAAATGACACGAGATGCATTGCAGGAAAAGCCATCTGCTGTAATTCCTGAACGGAGGATGTCAATGTTCCCTTGATTTAAGCATATTCCCAGCACTCTTGGAGATATAAAAAGCATGAATTGCACAAAATGTGGCGTGTGAAATGTTTTAACAATTGTAAGTCCCTCGACGGAGATCATTGCTAGCATCATGAATGCGACGGTAAGGGACAGCTTCCAGTTGAAGGGCTGCGGAGGCCCGTGACCTTCTGTCCTCTCCTGCCTCGAGGCCCCTGGTACTCTCTCGTGGGTACCGTCCTCCTTTGAGTCTGAGCAAAGTCACTGTGGCTCACAGCCTTGTCCTCCCAGCCTGCACCTCCTGCTTCCCTGCTCTTGGCAGGCTGGAGACGACAGGTAATGGGTCGGGTCCCCGCACATGAGGGTGGCCCATGCTCACCCTCAGCTCTTGGCCCTGGTGCTGATGGAGGTGGACTTTTAAACAAGCATTTTAAAAGAACTGCCTTATACCCCCACCTCACGCCCCCATCCCAGGAATTCTGAGGACATCTGCGTTTTTTATTGTCTTTAAGAATTATGAAATTTGTCCTACCCTCAGAAAGTATTTTCTTCTTTTTCTTTCTGGAAAGTTAATGATTTCCTATATAAACACAAATGATAAAACGTGTTTTGAAATTGTCAAGTCTAAGTGGAAAACATCTAGTCTAGATTCTGGATTATTTTGAGTGTAGTAACAGTTGCGTGGGTTGTTTGAGTGTCTGTGAAACGTTTTTGTATCTGGACGTTTGCCCTTTGATCTCTCTGGGGTTCCTGGCTTTCCATTAGCCGCAAAAGCATGTGATGTGTCTCTCAGTGGGTTTGTATCTGGGGGCAGTGAAGGAATGTAAATATCAGTGATGTTACCACCAATAAAAGTCTATGCCATAAAATACCTCCCTTGTTTTTCAAAGGAAATGCACTGAGCCAGCCTTGGGTAAAAAACAGAGCACATGAAGCTGGTGCCCATTAGTCTGCTGGGCCAAAGAGTTCAAAGCCAGCCCACATACACTGGCAAAGAAATAGTTCAGGGTGAAGCTGGGGATAGAGAGGCTCAGAGTCCTGGGAGGGGAGGTCGTATGTCTCTGGGTGTAGGAGTCCTCTTGGAGGTGGAGAAAACCTGCTCAGCGTTAACCCTTCCTTTTCCACTCCTTTTATAAAAGCCATCCTGTTTACGTCAGCCACGCTTAGCTTTGATAGATTCCTCCAAGCCACATTTCCCGGCACATGAAAGCCCAGTGTTTTCTTCCTTTTGGTTAAGTTTTATGATTAAAATTATGAATTATGAGATGAAATCCTGAGTTCACACCAACTAGTTGGGATTGAAACAGGATTCAAAGATTGATCAGGTTGAAGAAGCTCCAGTCCCTCTCTGGATTTTTAGTTAATTCATAACAATGTGCATCTTTATGGGGGCAGCGTGATGTTTCCACACACGCATACAATGTGCAGTGGTCAGCCAGGTGACCTCAGTGACCTCAGACATTTGTCATTTCCTTGCGTTGGTAACATTTCAGAGCTTCTCTTCTACCTATTTTGAAACATAAATTACAGTTAGCTGTAGTCACCCTACTATGCCATCCTATCAAATGTTAGAACTTACTCCTTTTATCTAACGTATGTCTGTGCCTATTAACCAGCCTCTCTTCACCTCCCTCCCTGACACCCTTCTCAGCATCTGGAAGCCACCATGGACGCACCACGTCTGAGGGCTCCACTTGTTAAACTCCCACATACGAGTGAGAACACGCGCTATTTGTCTTTCTCTGCCTGGCTTATTCACTTCACGTCATGACCTCTAGTTCCACTCACGTTGCTGCAAGTGACGGGATTTCATTCTTTTTGTGGCTGAGTCATATTCTGCTGTGTCTGCAGCACATTTTCTTTATCCGCTGAGCCTTCGGTGAACCCTTTAGGTTGATTTGGTGTCTTGGCTGTTGTGAGTCATGCGGCAGTGAACCAGGGGTGCACGTATGCGTCCCATGTAACCACCTCCCTTCCTCTGGGTGTACGCCTGTGTCGTGAACTGACGCGAGCCCGGGAATCTCGTCCAGCGAGAGGGTCCCAAACCTGGAAGAGAGCGTGCGCCGGAAAAAAGGAGAAAGGAAAGAGCGAGGTCTGGAGGCCACCTGAGCTATGCCCATGCAGCAGTTTTATTTTTGCAATACGTTCCATTATATGCTTTTCTGCTTAATGTTGTTTACGTCAGATCAAAATACTTCAGTCACAAGGTAAGCAAGTTAAGCCCACTAAGTTATGCCCAGTAAGTAAGTTAAGCCCTGTAAGTTACGCCCAGTAAGTTAAACCCAGTAAGTAAGTTACGCCCAGTAAGTAAATTAAGCCCTGTAAGTAAGTTATGCCCGGTAAGTTAAACCCAGTAAGTTATGGTAAGTAAGTTACACCCAGTAAGTTCTTAACAGTTGTAAATACTGAAGTTAATATTTTACAACGAATGTAGCAGGCATCCAAAATGAACACAATGAAGCAATAAACCATAAGGAGCCGAAAGTGGACACAATGCCTCCCAAGTCCTCATATCCATAAAGTAATGTCTGTTAATTATTTTAAATAGCATAGTCCCTCTCTCGGTTCCTGCTTTCCCTCAGCTCAACTCCCCACCCGGGGATCTGTGTCCGGGCTCAAGCTCACCGTATGGCGAGGCCCATTTCCTAGGGGCCTCACACGGAGCGATCCCCACAGGTCTCCCTCATGCCCAGCAGCGGATTGTTGGATCATAGGGTGGTTCTGTTTTTGGCTGTTGGAGAAGCCTTCATGCTGTTCTCCGTAGTGGCTGTACTGAGGTGCCCAGCAGCGTGTGTGAGTCCCTTTGCCCGCACCTGTGCCAGCATTTGTTATTTTATGTCTTTTGGATGATAGTCATCCTAACCAGGGTGAGATGATGTCGCCCTGTGGTTTTGGTGACATGGAGCATTTCTCTGTGACTTCTTTGGCCATTTGTATGTCTTCATCTGAGAAATGTTTACTCAGATACTTTGACCATTTTTCACTGAATTTTGTGTTTTGTCGTGGCCGTTCCTGTTCAGTTGTTTGAGTTCCTCGTAGAGTCGGGATGTTAATTCCTTGTCAGAAGAATATTTTCTCCCATTCTAGAAGTTCTCTTTTCACTCTGTTGACGCTTTCCTTTGCTGTGCATGAGACTGTAGTTTCATATGCTCCCATTTGTCTATTTTCATTTTTTTTGCCTATGCTTTTGAAATTTTGGCAAATAAATATTTGCCTGGACCGATGTCCTGAAGCATTTCTCCTGTGTTTTGTTCCAGCTGTTTCCCAGTCTCAGGTTTACACTGACGTGTTTAATCTGCTTTGGGTTTATTTCTGCCAGTGGCAAGAGACAGGGATCTACTTTCATTCTGTTGGACATGAACACCCGGTTTTCCCAACGTCCTTTACTGGAGAGACCGTGCTTTCCCACTGTTTGTACTCGGTGTGTTTGTTGAACAAGAGTTGCTGTAAATGCGTGGATTTACTTTTGGGTTCTGTGTTCTGTTGATCTGCGTGTCTGTTTTATGTCGATAGCATTAGTTACTGGTAGAATGAATTCTTTTCCATTTAACTTTCTAACAACACTAACAAGTAGATGCTATTACTCTTGTATTAGAGATGCGAAATTTCAGCCCCTAGATATGGTGCCTCGGTCAGTCATGTGGGTTAGGGTCAGACTCTGGGTAGGGCTGTTTCACCCAAAAGTGATGCTTGTCCCGCCCACAATGTGAAGACTGAAGATTTTGTTGATAAAATACTGTGAGAATTTTAAACATGTGGAGACGCTGATCTAAAAGCGATAGGACCAGTAGGAACTCTTTATTCTAGTGGAAGAAAATGAACAACAAATTCAGAAACTTGGGGATACCATGAAGGAAATACATAAGTGTGACATGAGAGGAAGCCAGAGCGCAGTGTGGGCCGAGGGCAGGACCCAGTCATCAAGACTCTTAGAGAAGGGCTCTCTGAGAGGGTGACTTTGGCATGAAAATCTGCTGAATGAAGAAACGGCTGTGAGAAGTTCTGAAGGCAGATCTTCCCAAGGGGGAGGAATAATTCCTGCCCCTGCTCTGAGACAAGCTTGTGTACTGAAAGCCCTCACAGCTTTCTGCAGTTATGCACTTTGCAGCTGAAGTAAGTCTGAAAGTATCCCCTGTCCAGAACACAGTCCTGTCTAGAGTCATTTAAGAAAGGGCCTCAGCACGATGGCGGCACTGTAGCCTCTGGTCCTTGTAGATGCAGTCGATCACCACCATCATCACTAGCAGACCTCAGTCCTTCCCCAGGGCTTTTCAGGTCTCATCCCAGTGGTGACAAGACCTAGGGTTCACCCTAAGGAGAAGGTCACATTCTTGCCCAAATGTGGTCTTTGAAACAGCCATGCTGGTGTGAAACACCTGCTTTCCTCTTCAGAGGGGCTTCCCCACATGTCTGGGTCAGCCACCAGAACCCTGCAGCCTCTCACCAAGCTCTTCATAGTGTTTGTCTGAAATCTGACCCCATCTCAACCACTGCCTTCTGCGTGATATTCCACACCTAGTTCCGTATCAACATCCACGGCCAGCTCTGCGTCTGCACCCACGACCAGGTCCCCGTCAGCACACACGACCAGGTCCCCGATAGCAGGACGAGGTTCCCGTCAGCACCCACAACTGGGTCCCTGTCAGTACCCACGACCAGGTCCCTGTCAGCACCCACGACCTGGTCCCCGTCAGTACCCACGACCAGGTCCCTGTCAGCACACATGACCAGGTCCCCGATAGCAGGACGAGGTTCCCATCAGCGCCCACAACTGGGTCCCTGTCAGTGCCCACGACCAGCTCTGCATCAGTGCCCCCAACCAGGTCCCCATCAGCACCCATGACCAGGTCCATGTCAACATGGATGGTGGCTTATTCCACACGTTTTCCTGGGAATAATGGAATATTGCTGTTTCTCTTTCTATTTGATTAAAGGAGAGCACACAGCCATTTCTTCACACAACTACATGGGAATAAAAATGAAAAGTAGCTGGCTGGGCATGGTGGCTCATGCCTGTAATCCCAGCACTTTGGGCGGCTGAGGCAGATGGATCACCTGAGGTCAGGAGTTCAAGACCAGTCTGGCCCACATGGTGAAACCCCATCTCTACTAAAAACACGAAAAATTAGCTGGGCATGGTGGTGGTGCCCATAGTCCCAGCTACTTGGGAGGCTGAGGCAGGAGAACTGCTTGAACTTAGGAGGCTGCGGTTGCAGTGAGCTGAGATCGCACCATTGCTCTCCAGCCTGGGCAACAGAGTGAGACTGTCTCAAAAAAAAAAAAAAAAGAAAAAAAGAAAAGTTGAGCAATTTCTTTTTTTTGTTGTCATGGACAAATGCATTTTAAAATATTTTAGGTTTTACAGATTTTCATATCTGTGTCATAGGCTGAATGTATTTTAAAAAGAGAATTGTTTGTACTCCATGATTATAATAAGCTAAACTCTGTCAAATGATACAATCTCAAAGCTCCCAGTGAGATCAGTAATGCAGTCGGCTCCATCGGTGCTGGTCAGGCTTAATGGAAATGGTTGTTCAGTACCCAGACGGACCTGCCTTCCACATCTTTATCTTTTTTTTCCTCACACAAACTGTCACATACACAGAACAAAAACCTAGACTCATGGTAACAATGAACATAGTTAGTCTAAAATGATAAGAGCTTCTCTCACACCAAAACTTGAGGTGCACACTCCCTGCTTCTCACCTTTTACGACATGTTTAAACTCGGTGTTCCTCGTTACCGTTCACACATGCTGTGTAGCTGTTCCTGTCTGCAAATCTCAAAGCAACATCACGCCTGTAATCCCAGCACTTTGGAAGCCCAAGGCTGGTGGATCACCTGAGGTCAGAAGTTCAAGATGAGCCTGGCTAACCTGGCGAAACCCCGTCTCTACTAAAAATACAGAAAATTAGCCGGGTGTGGTGGTGGATGCCTATATAATCCCAGCTACATGGGAGGCTGAGGCAGGAGGATCGCTTGAACCCAGGAGGCGGAGGTTGCAGTGAGCGGAGATTGTGCAGTTGAACTCCACTCTCGGCAACAAGCGTAAAACTGTCTCAAAGAAAAAAGCAAACGAGCAAACAAACAAAAGGTTCGATGACTTTTTCAGATGTCAGAGAAACAAAGTAATTGGCAAATGCTCTCTCCCCTGCCATTTCTCCAGCTGGGCAGCTGAGGTGCAGAAACGCTGTGTGACTTGCTCAGGCACGTCTACGGCCAAGACGGCCAAGAACAAGGCTGTCCTTAGGGAGGCTTTGGCGGGGGCACATCATGCTGGGGGAGTCGCATCTCCCCCAGATTCATATCCACTCATAGGATAAAAAGGCATGAAAGCAACAGCCCTCATTACCAGAGCTTGGAACCTGAGATCGAAACTGGGAAACCGTAAGTATATCTACTAGGGTTCATCAGGAAATCAGCGGTCAATTATATTGTTGCTGAGATTGTTTTCAAATGATTTTCCCGCCAAGTAGTTTGCTTGTTTGACTTACTCCAGAATAGTTCTTAGTATGATACTGCTTCCAGGAACATTAAAATCCTTTTTGTGAATAAATAATTTTTAGACTAGGGATTCCAGAAATTGTCTATCATCTAACCATCCATCCATCCATCCATCCATCCATCCATCCATCCTCTCATGCTGTTTTGCTTCTGAACAAGTGGTGTCAGGTTTGTTCACAGGCTAAATGAACATTTTCTTTAGTCTCTGCACGTACATTTGTTTGTAAATATCACAGCATTATAAAGGTTGCGGCTTCGCAGTTTTCTTTCTTGAGAACTCACCTATGCACATCCCCTTAAGTAAAATGACTCCATTGAGAGGAGTCATGATAAAAGTGTGCTGCACGGTGGCTCAAGCCTGTAATCCCAGCACTTTGGGAGGCCGAGGCGGGTGGATCACGAGGTCAAGAGATCGAGACCATCCTGGCCAACATGGTGAAACCCCGTCTCTACTAAAGATACAAAAAATTAGCTGGGCACGGTGGCGCATGCCTGTAATCCCAGCCACTCAGGAGGCTGAGGGAGGAGAATTGCCTGAACCCAGGAGGCGGAGGTTGCAGTGAGCCGAGATTGCACCATTGCACTCCAGCCTGGGTAACGAGCGAAACTCCATCTCAAAAAAAAAAAAAAAAAGAAATAATAAAAAAATAAAAAAGTGTGCTATGGGTAGTTTTGGTGCTCATTTTATGAGTGTTGGATTCTTCTTGAATGATATTTATTTTCATGGTAAGGAAATAAGAAGTTATTACATTCTGCTAGTTAATTAGTTAATATATGTTTTTAAAAAAGAAACATTTTCTACTACCCATCTTTAAAGCACCTGATCTAGTTTTATTTGGAAGAATCCCAGGATGGGAAGGCATATTTTAAAAAGAAAATCACTATTTGCAACTATCTTTCTGAATCTCTGCAGATTAGAGTTTTCCTGTTACAGTGTTACTAAAACACAATGTAACAATAATTTGGATTCTGGGGCCATCAAAATAGACATTGCAATAGGTTCCCCACATTTCCAGCTTTTAAATGTCTACCACAACAGCCTCATCATGGGCTCAGTTGTAATAAATAAATACTTGAAACATGGAAAAAATATTTCAATAAGTTGTATTTCGTTTTTAGATCCAGGACCTCTCTCTGTCACCCAGGCTGGAGTTGACTTGGCCTGATTCTAGCTCACAGCAGCTTCAACCTGCAGGGCTCAAGCGATCCTCCCACCTCAGCCTCCTGAGTAGCTGGGACTACAGGTGTGCCACCATGCCTGGGTAATTTCTTTATTTATTATTTTTGTGGAGATGGATTCTCACTGCATTACCCAAGCTGGGCTCAAACTCCTGGCCTCAAGCGATCCTTCCACTTCAGCCTTCCAAAATGTGGGATCACGGGTGCAAGCTATGGTGCCCGGCTCTGTACGAGTTTTTACCTTAGAGATTCGTGCATGATTTTGATTTTTAAAAATATGAGAAAGCAAGTGCTCTGGATGGACAAGAAGGTGCGCTGGAAACCGAGTGCCCTCTTTGGTGACCCATGGACTTGTTTTCTTTAAATAACTTTAGAAATTAATTATTTGACACAAAACACACATTTCTGGCTCTCATTATATATGGGAAGATTTGACAGAATTGTCTAACGTTTGGATTTGACAAAGTCAGCTGGAAGGGAGGGGAGGCTGCTTTTTTAGACAGCCCATGGGTTTCTGCACGACCTGGGTTTCCAGGAACTCTCAGCCCTATTCTCAGGGGGCTTTCACTCGCCCACTTTGCCTGTGTGGACACCCGCGAGGTAAACACTGTCTGTCCCTCTGTGTCATCTCAATGTGCTGTTCATGTTTCAGGCGGCACCTGTGTGCTCTGCACACCCTCATGCTGTATGTTTGTGTGTGCGTGTCTACACCACACAGTCACACACTGGACAGGAACACGGTTGACTTCAGGAACTCCGTGCAGCTCAGCACTGTGGGGATCAGGAGCGACACCCCGGCACGGCGCCTCGTCGGGTGGCTGCACATCTGCGCTCGAACAGAATTCTGCAGGCCTCAAAGTGTATAAAAAATCAAAGGAATGGAAACCGCTTACCCAAACATGAAAGGGAGGCTCTTTTCATGTGGGAGGGCAGGAGTGGCAGGTTCATTAAGCACCTGCCTCTCAGCTGTGCTCGCCCTTCAGGCGAAGCTCTGCCACTCAAGGTGTTTGGAAAGTGTTGTCCAGACCAGGCCGGCGTCACACGGCTGCCCAGATGTTCAGCTGCCTTTTAGCAAAACAGACGGTTTGAAGGTTTACAAAAGTCAGACCTTTCGCTTTCCTGCTGTTCTCTTCATGTCCTCTCTTCATCTGGGTGCACACAGGCCCTGGTGACACAGGTGGCCCCGAGCCCACCCACAGCACCCAGATTAACACAGGCCCGGGCCCACCCACGGCACCCAGACTAACACAGCCCCGGGCCCACCCATGGCACCCAGATTAACACAGCCAGCGATGCCTCCATGAAGCCCGGATTAGAATTCTGGTTAGGTGGAATAGGAATCACACAGTGCCCCAGGAGCCTGTCTTACTTCTTTTTCTCCAGGTCTTTCCTGTTTAATATGGTTACAGTAAATGTGTCCAGCTCAAAAACACGTTTAAAGACCAGCCATGATCTCTCTTCAGTGTGAAGTGAAATGAAATTCTGGATATTAGCTGAACCTGTATTTGGCATCTCAAGACACATTCAGGTGAATTCTTTCTCGCTGCTCTAAAATATTGTTTCGATGCTTTCTGCTAGAAGCTGTAGGGCCCCTACTATCCAGCTTTAATAAAGCGATTGTTCCAAAGCAATGCCTGCTCTTAGCTGAGAACTGTTCACATGCGGCTCTTTCTTCCAGGCAGCTATTTTCAACTCTGCTGTTTCCACTAGGTCACAGTAACGAGAGTGTTGGATGTGGCTCTGAGGTGGCCCAAGAACACATTCTTCCTCCTGAAGTTATTAGATTCTTGGGGGTCCCTGGCAAGGATTGGGAAACCTTTCATTCACCAGGGATTGAGCCTGGCTGTGCTGTTGAAAGAAACATCAGGTGCATTTCAACATCTTCTTATGAAATTTCTGGCAATCAATCACTGCAGGACGGTAGGAGGGAGCTGGGTCCGGGCAGCTTATGACCCAGCCTGGAGGGAAGCTGGGCCATGGCTTGTGGCCCAGAGCAGGAGGGAGATGGGCCTGGGCAGCTCGAAGAGGGTAGAAATCCATGTGAACGTCAAGGAGCAGCCCGGGACAAGCGTGTTGCTGAGAAGGTGTTCTGTGCAATATGTGCAGGGATGACGGTCGTTGAGAATGCTGAGGGCAGAGGGCAGAGGCCTGGGCTGCTGGGCACGTCACCCGCAGAGAGGCCGCTGGAGCCCACAGAGGAAGGGAAACCTGGTGGACAGGGCTGTGTCTGAGAATGAGCTGATGGTGCCCACTGCTGCTTAGGTAGCAATGCCAAGGGGGAAGGAGAAAGAGGCTTCGCAGCTTCTGCCCGAGGGAGAAGACGGTTCCCTGAAGAGTAGAAGGCCTCATCCCTGGGGCCTGCTCAAGGGCTGGAGGAGAATGTGAGGAGCTGATGTAAGGCAGGATGAGCCCCTGGGGTGAAGCTAATGTACGTGGAGGTGCATCTTTCTAGACCCACAGCCAGCAGTTCGCTGGGACGTCATGTTGAGTCACTGAGACATGGGTCTGCAGGGATGGTTCGCTGGGATGTCAGGGGCACGGACGTCATGTTGAGTCACTGAGACATGGGTCTGCAGGGATGGTTCGCTGGGATGTCAGGGGCACGGACGTCATGTTGAGTCACTGAGACATGGGTCTGCAGGGATGGTTCGCTGGGATGTCAGGGGCATGGACGTCATGTTGAGTCACTGAGACACGGGTCTGCAGGGAAGAGAAGTCTGGTCAGGGTGATCTGCTCAGAGGCCTGAAGTGGGGAGGAAAGGGGCTTCCGGGAGGGAATGAAAAGCTAGAGCTGCAGAGTGAGGCAAGAAGGAGGTGTCTTGGGGAGCGGAAAGGGGGCAGTCGCAGGCCACATGTGTCTGAGGGGCGGGGGAACAGGAGGCCCGAAAGCCCGCTGGATTTAGGGCACAGGAGATCCCTCAGGAGACCTGAGCTTCCACATGAAGGGAGGGCGAGGAAACAGGCAGAGAGGACGCAGCGCGGATGACCACGTGCAGGAAGTGCGGGGTCCAAGGGAGGAGGGAGGAGGAGATGGTGGAATGGGCTTGAGGGCGAGGCAAGTCTTGTGAAGAATGAAGAGCCTGAAGGCGCAGGAACGTGGACATGGAGGACCCAGGGCTTCACCGAGGGGCCTCAGCGGGAGGCATGGAGCCTTCCAGCACGGCAGGCAGTGGTGGGGGCTGAGGCTGGCTGTGTGCCAGAGCCACCCTGTTGAGCAGGCAGCCCCATCACCTGGTTCAAGGACATGCAGTTCTCAAGGGCGCAGCTGGCCAGGCGCCACAGAGCGTGGGGATGAAGCACGGACGTGGGCGCCACAGAGCGTGGGGATGAAGCGCTGACGTGGGCACCACAGAGTGTGGGCATGAAACGCTGACGTGGGCACCACAGAGCGTGGGGATGAAGCGGTGACGTGGGCACCACAGAGCGTGGGGATGAAACGCTGACGTGGGCACCACAGAGCGTGGGGATGAAACGCTGACGTGGGCACCACAGAGCGTGG
>CM052651.1:154107573-154129403 GCA_028533165.1 Leontopithecus rosalia
GTGCCCAGCAGCACCGGGTGGCAGGAGGTGCCGAGGTGGGCACCCTGCGCAGGATGCTGGGGGCAGGAGGGGTTTGGCTGTGAGACAGGAGGAAGGGATGGGATTGGGACAGGGGGAGAAATGGGGGAGAAGAGGAACGGATGGGGACAGGAAGAAGGGATGGGATTGGGACGGGGAGAAATGGGGGAGAAGAGGGATGGATGGGGACAGGAAGAAGGGATGGGATTGGGACAGGGGGAGAAACCGGGGAGAAGAGGGACGGATGGGGACAGGAGGAAGGGATGGAATGAGGGATGGGAGGGGTTTTGCTGGGGAACAAGAGGGAGGGATGGGGTAGCTGGAGAGCTTCTGTGGAGTCCGTGCAGAAGCAGGAGGCTCAGTTAGGAGGACCCTGGGATCCTGCAGGTGAGGGAGGAGAGGGCTTTACACTCAAGCCCAGGCTGTCCCCGCCAGCTGCTGTGGTAGTCAGCTCTTGGGGAGGCATGTGCTGCTTTTCCTGTGTGACGCCAGCAGGAGTGACGTGGAGGAGGGGCTGCCAGACTTGGAAAGAGAGAGGCTGGTTCCCATCCAAATCGACGGGCAGTGAAGACTGGCATGAGTGGAGAGCCTGGGGCAGCTGCACAGGGACCACGTTGACGACCCAGCCACTCAGCGCCCTCCCTTGTGGGCCAAGAGGCTCGTCCTCCTCTCAAGGGTGCCCTGTCAGTGCTGACCGTCTCTCACCAGGTATTGAATGATACTCGGCAAAATCCTTTGACTCTTGACATTAACTGATTCTAGACATTCCCATGAAAATACCGACTTATTTCCATTAAACTCTGATTAAAATAGAAACAAGGACACCAGGAAAAACTACACAAAGTCCGGAGAACCCAGGAACCCTGCAGACAGGCCTGGGGAAGCCCGATGTGTCAGCAACACTCAGGGGCCGGCGTGTCCCTGCTGTGAGGTGTGTGACCCCATGTGGGGGCTGGTGTGTCCCTGCTGTGATGTGTGACCCCATGTGTGGGCTGGTGTGTCCCTGCTGTGATGTGTGTGACCCTATGTGGGGGCTGGTGTGTCCCTGCTGTGAGGTGTGTGACCCCATGTGGGGGCTGGTGTGTCCCTGCTGTGATGTGTGTGACCCTATGTGTGGGCTGGCATGTCCCTGCTGTGACACGTGTGACCCCATGTGGGGGCCGGCATGTCCCTGCTGTGACATGTGTGACCCCATGTGTGGGCCGGCGTGTCCCTGCTGTGACATGTGTGACCCCATGAGGGGGCCGGCATGTCCCTGCTGTGACACGTGTGACCCCATGTGTGGGCCGGCATGTCCCTGCTGTGACATGTGTGACTCCATGTGTGGGCCGGCGTGTCCCTGCTGTGACATGTGTGACTCCATGTGGGGGCCAGTGTGTCCCTGCTCTGACGTGTGTGACATCACAGGGCCTGGCATGTCCCTGCTGTGACATGTGTGATACCACGTGGGTGCTGGTGTGTCCTGGCCATGTGTCAGGCCACTGCTGTCTGTCAGCGTCACCCCAGAAGCTCAGCATGAAGACATGGCTACACAAATTTACAGATAAGAAAATAAGGCTCAGCATGCTCATTGCCTGATGAAATCATGGGATAAGGTTTAAATGAGGGTTAGAGGAGGCATTTGAATGGTGTCACTGAGAATGTGGCGTGGCGCTGTGTCTCAGCAGCAAATGGGAAGGTTTTATGTGGGCTGTGGGCCCGTTTCAGGCCCTCCTGAGAGTCAGTACCTGGGATCGGGGGCTGAAGCACCTCCTGGGGCCTCTGAGCCCCTAATCGAGTGGCTGGTACAGTGTTCCATCGCTCAGGGGCTCCTTTAAGTCCCAAACTCAAGTGAGTCTGCAGCACTATCGATTCAGACAGTCTGTTATGTGCCAGTAAGAAAGAAAATACACTGCCAGGTGCACTGAAACAGAGTGCTTCCTTGTGACTTGGAAGTTTTATTTTATACTTATTTAAGGGGTTCTTTCCATGTATTTTGTGGAGTATCTGTATGTCTATCTACATACATCTATCTCTTTATACATAGAGTTATATTATATATTATTGATTTGAAACCACAAAAAGGACAGTGAAAGCTAAGAGTCTTAGTGAATTCGGGTTTCTATAACAAACTACCATAGACAGGGTGGTTTATAAAAAACAGAAATTCTTTTCTCATTGTTCTGGGGGCTGGAAGTCCGTGCCCAGGGCAGCAGCATGGTGGGGGCCCGGTGAGGCCCTCTGTGAGCTTTCGGATGGCGCCTGTCACTGTGTCTTCATGTGGTGGAAAGGGAGAGAGCTCAGAGGCCCCTTTTATAAGGGCACTAACCCTGTCCACCAGGGCCTCACCCTTATGACCTCATCACCTCCCCAAGATCCCACCTCCTGTCTCATTGACACGGGGGTGAGGATGTCAGTACTGGGATTTGGGGGACACACACATGCAGTCCACACAATTGAGTGAATTGATTAGGGTATCGGGAACATATTCACATTCAGAGTGCAATGTGTCCTGAAGGCCCAGGGCTTTCCACGTAACCGTGGCCACGGAGCCTGGAAGAGCATTTGAGATCTGCTGTTTCTCAGCAAAGGAGCCGCCACTGCAGCTCCAACATCCTCCCAGACACTGCCACCTGCTCTGCAAGTTTCCACGCTTTGGATTCCTCAGGCTAGAAGCAGGTGTCCATTTCAGCCACAGCGAGGAATCCGACGCCTTGCTAGTTTGGGCCTCGGAAGCTTTGTGACTGAGACGTCCAGCAGTGACGCCTTTTGGGCCAGGCCACCAGGAAAAACCCTAAGCGCTGCCTGCGCAGCGAGCGACAGCAACCCTGGCAAAATGGACTCCATGCAAGAAATAAGAGGCCTGGCTTGCAAAAGGCACCCTCACACATCAGGGGCGGTGACAGATGGAAAATGGTGTGTCCCAGGACTGATCATATATAGTCACTCAGGTATTTTATCAGGAGCAAAAATAGAAAATGAGACAGTATTCCAAGTGTATTTTATATAATACAGACCGCTGGGAGCAGGTGGGAGCTTGCTCATTTGAGACGTCCTCTGCCAGGCCTTTGCCTTTTGTTTTGGGGGCGTATGTAAGATCTAAGTCCTCATCGTGAAGGAACTGGACACCTCAGCGACTCTCAGTCTGGTTCTGTTGTCAAGGAAACCGTGGAAAAGGTAAAACCTACGGCTTGAGGGGCCTGAGGGTTTGATGAGAAAGGTCCAAAGGGCTGAGGCACACACACAGTGCCGGCGGTGAATCAGGGGCAAACAGGCAAAGCGGGGCTGTTCATCCTTCAGCAGCGAAACTGTGACCCGTGACCCCTGTCCAGGGTTCAGTGTGAGAAACAGTCGGGCAGAGGTCCTGACCCGTTCAACTGTCAGCGTTCTCCCGGAGAAGTCTGCGACCCTCAGGCCAGGGCAAGTGCTGGAAGCAACTGCCTGGCTGTGCTTTTGTTTTATGTTTGAGAAGACAAAGGTGAAGCCGCTGAGGGTGTCATCGCTCTGGACAAAGCGCAGATCCTGGGGAACAGGCCCGAAGACAGTCCGGAGAGAAGCATGAGCTAACCTTGCCATGAAGCAGGCTTCAGTCTCATTCTGCCCAAGGTGAAAAGGGCAGATGGAATCACTGAGGCCACTTGGGAGCCTCTGTCTGGAGAAAAACACAATGAGTCTGTTCAGTAGACTGACACCTGATAGTCCGTCTCGAGAGAAATGTGCCTGCAGCTGTGGCGTTCTGCTTGAGCTCCTCTCACAGGGCTTCCCAATTAATGTTGCTGACGGACTGATGAACAGACTGTCTGGCACAGATGCCGGTACCACAGACCTGCTGAGTGGCTGTTTCTTCCCCGTCCTTCCTCAGCCAAACGACCTGCACGGAGCTTACTTCCAGATTTGTTCTTTGGGAAGACCAGAAACCACCCGATGGAGAAGGCCTGTCTCATCACTGCACACGGTATTAGTCCGTTCTCATGCTGCAGTAAGGATCTATCTGAGACTGGGTAATTTACAGACGGAAGAGGTGTATTTGACTCGCAGGTCAGCAGGGCTGCGGAAGCCTCGGGAAACTTACAGTCACGGCAGAAGGAGAAGCAAACACGTCCTTCTTCACGTGGCCGCCGCAAGAGGTGCCAATGTGCTGAGCAAAGCGGGGAAGCCCCAGATAAAGCCGTCAGGTCTGAGAAGAGCTCACTCAGCATCATGAGAACATCCTGAGGGTCACATGACTCAGTTACCTCCCACCCGTGACACGTGGAGATTACAGAACTACAGTTCAAGATGTGATTTGGGTGGGGACACAGCCAAACCTTGAGATAGGAAATATGTCTTAATTTACACTGGGAAGTCCGTAGTGATTAATGCAGACACAACACGCACACAGCACAGCAGCCATGAACTCTCATTGCCCGCGTTGGCACTGGGGCCCTCACCAAGTGCACGTTTCCGTAGGGAAGGCATCCCCTAGGAGAGTAAACTTAAACATTGCGTCAGAAAGGGAACGCCGGTCATTTGGATGTGAGGAGTGGGTTATGTGATGGAGGGTGTCCCCCCAACCTAACTTTTTAATGCAATTTGACAGGAAATTCAATGTGTAAGTCCACGTGTGAGGGTCTGGGGCACATGAAGCCATGTTTTCAGTTTCCTCCGTTCTCTGTAGCTTCCCCAGGCCCTGCTGGGAGGTGAGCGGAGGGAAAACGATCAGCGTCCTGGCAAGGGAGGGGAACTTTGTTTCAAGTCCTTTGAGAAAGCGTGGATGGACGGTCTCAGCTCTAGTTTCCCGCCAACTCTAAAATTCTAAGTACAGACTTGCTTCAGAGGACAAAGGCCTTGGAAAACAAAAGACTTAGAGATGAGGTGGGATAAGGCTTGTTGATATTTCCTACACTCGTTTACGGGCAAACACGAAATAAACCACTGGTAAGAGGCGGTTTCTCTAGACCTCTGCAGACATGGGATCTCACAGTTAACAATCTCCCGCGCTCTTCATATTCATGCCATTGACCCTGTAAGCACATCTGCGCTGCTGGGAGAGCCGAGGTTTAAAAGGCAGCCGGGTCTACTGACGGCGCAGGTAGCGGCCCCTTCTGCTGGCCTCCTCTTCCTTCCCTTCGAGCTCACCGATCTTCCAAGGTACGTTCACCTGGGGCAGGTGCCCTCAGCTGTCTTCACACCTCTTCAGAAACAGCTGCCTCTGATACCATGAAATTTACCTTTTTATTCTAACTTCTCAACTGCTGTTTTTAATTTTCAAAAAAACGCTGTTAAGTTTGACAGCCTTCAGAGTTCATGCAACAAGCCTTTGATTCTCACCTAGAAGTATATTTTCAAGGCTGGTGCCTCTACGGTTTTTCCTCCTTAACACAAACACTGAATGACGTAACTGTGTGTTTGGGAAAACACCGTTTATAAGAGTTTCCTGTCTGTCAATTAAGAAAGTGGTTCCCTGAAAACACATCCTTTCTTTCATGAGCAGAATGAGAAATTCAGGGGAGAAACAGCCCAGGGAGATGGTAGCTTTCAGAGATACTGGAGAGCTTGGCCAGAGGAGGGACCTTCACCCCTCAGCGTCTCAGTAGGACCACGCCAGTCCTGCCCCACTGCAGTGACCTGCAGGGAACCGACCTTGGACTGGTGTCAAAACTTCCTATTCCACAGCCCCTCCCGAGGTTCTGACTTCCTGCTGAGCAAGGGGCTGAGGGATAGCAAATGCTCCCAGGCGGCAGCCAGACAATTTGTGAAGGCACCGAATTATTTCATTGTAAGCACGGAACCGTTGAATTGTAAGCACTCGTTCGCCTCGGATGCTGCGTAGGCTCCCGCCTCAAAGTATATAAAAATGGGATTAAGAACTAAATGAAGGTGGATTAAAACATGACAAAAACGTGTTGAGTTTTGGGTTGATGCCTCAAATCAGTGATTATGAGAACAAACTTTCAATAGGATCTTAGAATGTATCCGTGTTTTGACACAGAACTTGAGAAAAGGCTGATGTATGGCAAATGCTTTGTATTTCTTCAGCATAATCGTTTTGAGCAACTGGGAGTTCCACTGAAGCAGAAGTTCCGTGAGTTCTCCCAGTGAGCTGGGGGAGCTGGGCCAGAGCACCCGGCCCTGGAGGGCCTCTCCCCGGAGGTCGGCCACCTTGCCCAATGTGGGCAACCCCATTCGTTCACTGTCGTGAAGACGTTTGCATATTTCCTCTTCCTTTGAAGGATTTTCCTCGCATGCTTCATGGGGAAATGTTTAGATAAGAAAGAAGACAGGCCAGGGGCAGTGGCTCATGCCTGTAGTCCCAGCACTTTGGGAGGCTGAGGTGGGAGGATCACTTGAGCCTGGGAGGTCGAGGCTGCAGTGAGCTGTGATTTCACGACTGCACTCCATCCTGGGTGGAGGAGCAAGACTGTGTCTCAAAAAAGAAAAAAAAGAAGAAGGAAACAGGAAGAAGAAGAGGAGGAAAAGGAGGAAAGAACAGATGGCAAGTGTGGGGATGCTGCTGTGCTGCCAGGACGTATCTGAGGCTGGCCTGTGGGGCCCCTCGTTGGGTGCTGGGAACCCACACGTGCACCTGGGGTCGTATTTTAACCCTCATTCCTGTCACCACTCACTTCCCCAGCTTCTCCTCATCCTGCCAAACAGGGAAGCTGCACAGCCCTGCCCCAGTACAGATCCCAGAGACTGTCGAGAACGCAGAAGTTTCACCAAGCATTGCCTCAGGACCCTGAGCCCCGACACACAAGGTGAGTTTACAGGAAGCCAGGCCTTCAGGTGAGGTCTCCATCATTTCCAGGTGGGGCCTACTCCATTGGTCATTTTCACGGGTGGCCCAGGTGTAATATTCACTTCCAAAGAATCTCAGCCCATGGAAGAAGCCTGCCTCCCTGGAGGACTGGGTGGGTGACTGCCCAGAAAGCATGTGTGCATAAGGTATGGAGAAGAGGCTTTCCTGCCCCGCCTAAGATCTGCAGGTGTGGGCAGAGGTGGCACAGGCTTTGTGGGCAGAGGTGGCACTGGTCTTGTGGGCAGAGGTGGCACTGGCCTTGTGGGCAGAGGTGGCACAGGACTTGTGGGCAGAGGTCTTGTGGGCAGAGGTGGCATAGGCCTTGTGGGCAGAGCCTGAGATCTGCAGGTGTGGGCAGAGGTGGCACTGGTCTTGTGGGCAGAGGTCTTGTGGGCAGAGGTGGCCTAGGCCTTGTGGGCAGAGGTGGCACAGGACTTGCTTCAGGCCCTGCCAAGCTTCACCTAAAGTGCTCTCAGCTCTGGCGCACTGACGTGGCTTCGCCCCAACTGTGCACACTTGCACAGTGGCGCTGGGCTCTGGAGGACAGTGAGGCCACCAGCCCGAGTTTCACCGCTGTTCTTGCCTTGGTGTGAACCCAGCTCCACAGAGCAGGCTGCACCCGGAGCCCCAGCCCCACTCACTGCTGACACATCCTTGAGGGACCCTGTTTACTCTTGTTTTCCAGTCAAGTTTTTCCCTGTGTGAAACGGAACATTTTGTTTTGTTTTGCTTTTTAAAAATTTAAGCCAATTTTTTATTTTTCAAACTTCTGTGGATAGAGAATATTACTTCTTAACACTTCATGAAAAACACCCATACTGTCAAAAGCAGCAAGCCGATTCCCACCCTAATCTGTTTCTTCCCACCTCCATGCCTTCCCCTCTATTCACAGGTTGAAGCTGATTTTACTGAGTCTATTTGTAGCTTAACAATTAACCATAAACAGTTGTATTTTTCCAAAGAAAGGAGAAGCGAGAGTCTCGGGTAGTTCTTGGGAGCCGACCTTCCTTTGGAGACCCTGAGGGGCCCCTGACCTTCTCAGCATCACCTTGGAGGGGTGAGGAGGACGGTCAGCGGGCGTTGGGAACCCAAAAGCTTTTGCTTTGAGTCACAGGCATTTCAGTTTGTTTTAGAGAAAGCACAGAGGTTTTCCTCTCAGAGTTTTCCTTGTGTGTTGGATTCAATATCCTTAATGCTGTTGTTTTTGGGAGCAGAAGGAAGGAGCATCGTCACCCTGCAGAATGAGATCATGATGGGATTCCCCGAGAGATAGAGGAGGAGGAACCCACATTCCTGCGTTAAACAGGGTACACGGGGTGTAGGTTTCCAGAGCTCTTCTTAGGGGTGTCATGAGACCCATGAGGGTACAGCGTCCGTCCACCTGGCCACGGGTGGCCTCACACCTGCTCGGGGCTCGGAGTTCTTCCCGACGTGGCTCCACCCAGTGTTGGCGCTGACCCTTGGGGCTAGTGGTCGCCTGAGAATAGGGCATCGGCTGGGGCTGGGCTGGGGCAGAGAGTAACTGTCTTCTTCCCAGCTCACGAGGGCCATTTGTTCTGTTTTTCCATTTAATACTCTTGGGTTACCGGAGACATCCACCTGGTCCAGTCTCCCAGAGCAGTCCACGGCCTGTGAACCTGAGACCTTTTCGACGTAGCCAAATCATCCTGAGCCATCATGATCCGGAAAATCTCTCTTTTGAGAAAGACCCAGAAAAAATATCTTCTGAGAAAGAAAATGAAAGCAAAAGTAATCGGGGGAAAGGCAAGATAAATTTCATTTGCACAAAGCACAGGGACTTTTCCGAAGGTTCCAGATGGGGGGACTTGGGTTTAGGGTCTGATGGATCACAGCTCACCTGTTTTATTACGGAGCATGAGTGCTCACCAGGCTCTGCTGCCGAACGCTGTCTGTTCTGAATTCAGACTTGGCCAGTTAAAGCTCTAGAATAAAAACAGTTCTTTGATGTCCAATCCCAGCACATAAAATCCCAAACTCTGCTTTTACTAAGGTGAACGAGCAAATGGTTTGGGTTAACGTGAACAGTTACAAATGTCAGAGGCTGGGAGGGATATTAACTCCACTGGAAATTTCACTCAAGCCAGGTGTCTGGTTTAAATTTGAGGAGCTGAATATATTAAATATGCTTTCTTGAGCTGTCATGCGTGAAATTGCATCCTTATGTATCAGACAGACCTTGCATGGGTTTCCCAGAAGCTTGTGGGAGACCGACGGTCTTTTGGAGACACGGAGGAGAAGACCTTGTCTCAACCGCCCTCATGCACAGACCTAGAGCCCAGCCACACCAGGGACACCAAGTCCTAGTGGACACTGCCCATGGGGCCGCTGACACCCTGGGCCAGTGGGCTCTTCCATGGAGGATGGAAACGGTCTTGGCTGAAACTGCACATGGGCAGCAAAGTCCACAGGGCAGCTGCTCTCCCTGCGGGGAGGGAAAGAGCCACTGTCACTCTCTCTGCAGAGGACAGTTGGATGGTCCTCCAGCTGCAGCCATCATCCTTCTCTCTATTCCCAAAACAGGGAGCCCCACTGTCTGAAAGAACAAACACGTGCTGTGTGGAGTGCATTGCAGGTGGAATCCAACGATAAGCACTGGGATTACATGACACTTTTGCCTTTTAAGATTGATATTCTTTAAACAGAATTTAAGCTACAGAATAGGCAATGAAATATTTGGAGAAGCATCATCATAAAGACCCATTTGGTGTCATTAATTTGTGAAATTCCATAGAAATCACCGTTTCTGCAAATACTCTGTGGACACACGTGGGCAAATGGTTGTGCATTCATTCAGCAGAATGCTGTCCAGCACGCTACTCATAAGCTGGCCTCATTTGATCTTTCTAAGCTCCGGTTTCCATGTCTGCAGACAGGAATGATGGTAGCTCTTACCTCACAGGACAGCAGCGAGGATTAGCTAATATAACGCCTGTAAATTACTTAGAGTAGAGATGAGAAAAATTGAGTTACTGGTATCACCATTATAAAACTTAACATTGTTCTGGCCAGGCACAGTGGCTCATGCCTATAATCCCAACACTCTGGGAGGCCTAGGCAGGCAGATCATTTGAAGTCGGAGTTCGAGACCAGCCTGGTTAACATGGGGAAACCTTGTCTGTAGTAAAAATACAAACATTAACCAGACTTGGTGGCAGGACCCTGTCGTCCCAGCTACTCTGAAGGCTGAGGTAGGAAAATTATTTGAACCTGGGAGGCAGAGGTTGCAGTGGGCTGAGATCATGCCACCCCACTCCAGCCTGGGTGACAAAGTGAGACTCTGTCTCAAAAAAATAAAATAAAATAAACCCTTATCATTGTTCCGGTGCTGTATATGTTGGAAAAATGGCAGAAGGAAGATGGGATTCCAGGAGTGTGTCCTACAGGTGAAGGGTGAGATGCTGATGGTGACTGTGCCTTGGGAGGCCCAGGGAGAATGCTTTGCGCGTGTGCGTTTGTGCATGAGGGAATGTTTCTTGTGACAGTTGCCCTGTGTTTGTGTGCCATGCAGTCCTTTTTCTCCGGTTTCTCACCAAGTGTCTCCAATTTGACAGTAGAGCAGAAAACAGATTCCTTTTTATGCAGGCGTTTTGTCTGGGAATGTTCAGAGGTAAACGGCAGTTCCCAAAGGAACAGCCTCCTTCTGCTAAGTTGCACGTGGATGCCTAAATGCTTCCGACTCCAGGATGGCTCAAGAGGCAAATGCCAGCCCTGATCCGCTGCCCCCTTCTCCTCCTGGATGTCTGCCCCTCTGGCTGCCACATGGACAGCTAGGAGCAGTGGTAGGGAGGCGTCCACCACGCCCAGGCACGTGGCCATCCAGACAGTCTCGCGGCGGCAGCTGCAAAGATGACAGCCTTACCCAAGAGGCGCACGTGCCACTGGAACTGAGAGCTCGGGGCTCGTGAACACTCACCGCACGTGCCACTGGAACTGAGAGCTCGGGGCTCGTGAACACTCACCGCACGTGCCACTGGAACTGAGAGCTCGGGGCTCGTGAACACTCACCGCACGTGCCACTGGAACTGAGAGCTCGGGGCTCGTGAACACTCATTGCAAGTCTGAAGGTGACGCAAGCATTTCTCTCTCTTAGTGGAGCAGCAAACTTGTGTTAAACCGGGCAATGCCTGTTAGTAGCTGAGATTTAGTGAAGAAAACAAATTATATGCAAGTATACATATTCCATTCAATGTTGCATGAAATAAAATAATGCTTTTTTGGAAGGATCAAGTCTCTTTGTAAATGAGAAACAATGGTGACACTTGGGATAAACAGTGATCAAATCCCTAAATATCCAGAACCCAGTCGAGTTCAGTACATGCCCTTTAGAATATTCCAGATTATGGTTTATATAACCTTTTATGTAAACAATAAGATAGCATTTCAGGCCTTGCAAGCCATATAGTCTCAGGTTTAGCTACTGAATTTTGTCAACACAAATCACAGAAAACATAAATAAATAAATGCAGCTGTACTCCAACCAAACTTTGCTTTTATTTTTATTTTTTGAGACAAGATCTCACTGTGTCTCCCAGGTTGGAGTGCAGTGGCCTGATCACGGCTCAAAGTAGCCTCAAGCTCCTGGGCTCAAGTAATCCTCCTCCCCCAGCTGGGCCTACAGGCATGTGCCTGGCCAATATGTTTTCTTTTTGGTAGAGAGGGTGTCTCAGTATCTCACTATGTTGGCCAGGCTAGTCTCAAATTCTTGGGCTCAAGCAATCCTTCCACCTCAGCCTCCCAAAGCCTTGGGATTACAAGTGCAAGCTGCTGCACCCAGCTAAAACTTTATTTAAAAACAAGCCAACAAACAACAGTAAAAAACCCCGGCAGCAGCCCATAGCCTTGCTCCACTTATGCCTTTCCTAGTTAAGAACGTTTTCATTGAGAAGGCTTTAGCTTCAAACTCCTATTTAGTCTCAAAATCTAGATGATTGACTTTGACCATATGTTTTCCTAAAACAGATGAATGAATTCAATAAAATAGCAATTGAGTAAATTGCAAATGACACACAGAGAGTGAAAAGACTGAAGAGCATGAATACAATCTCAGGCCAGGTGTGGCGGCTCATGCCTGTAATCCCAGTCATTTGAGACGCCAAGTCGGGTGGATCACCTGAGGTCAGGAGTTCAAGACCAGCCTGGTCAACATGGCAAAACCCTGTTTCTACTGAAAATACAAAAATTAGCCAAAATACAAAATACAAAATACAAAAAATACAAATACAAAAAAATGCCTGTAATCCCAGCTACTCGGGAGGCTGAGGCAGGAGAATCGCTTGAACCCAGGAGGCAGAGGTTGCAGTGAGCTGAGATTGCACCACTGCACTCCAGCTTGGGGAACGGAGGGAGACTCTCCAAAAGACAGTCTCGGGAACAAGCTGAACACCTACGTGTCACATAATCATACTTGGGGCCCTGGGAGGAGTAAAGGAAATAGGAGGAAAACATTTGGGAAGATAGGTGCCAAGACATTTCTGAGTTTGATGAAAGCTAAGTGAATAGATCTAGGAAGCTCAAATAATCTCCAGTAAAAAGGCATACACATACACACAGACACACAACGAATACTTAAAAGGCCTGCCACAACCAAATTGCTGAAAACCAGTGGTAAAGCGAACATTTTAAAAGCCGCTGGAGAGAAAAGACCCATCAGACACTGAGGTGCGTGGTGAGGACGGCAGCTGCCGGGGAAGCCATGAGACAGGGAACTGACATACACGCCGAGGGCTGGAAGAGGGTAAAAGCAAAAGACACTGTCAGCAAAAACACTGTATGCCCAGAAGAAACAGTCTTTGAAAACAAAAACCAGTCGTGATGAGATGCCACAGCACACACAGCAGAATGGCTGTCACCTCAAAGTCTGGGGTTACCAGCCGTCGAAGAAGAGACTGATGCCTTCCTACGGTGCTGGTGGGAATGTTTAATGGTACAAGCATTAAAAAACGTTCCTGGAAAGAGACTGACAGTCTATTAAAAACATGCAGGGCCGGGCGCAGTGGCTCACACCTGTGGTCCCAGCACTTTGGGAGGCCGAGGCGGGTGGATCACGAGGTCGGGAGATCAAGACCATCCTGGTCAACATGGTGAAACCCCGTCTCTACTAAAAAGACAAAAAATTAGCTGGGCGTGGTGGCGCGTGCCTAATCCCAGCTCCTTAGGAGGCTGAGGCAGGAGAATTGCCTGAACCAGGAGGTGGAGGTTGCGGTGAGCCGAGATCACACCATTGCACTCCAGCCTGGGTAACAAGAGCGAAACTCCATCTCAAAAAAAAACATAAAAACAAAACAAAACAAAACAAACATGCATCTACTTACTGTATAAATCAGCAGTTCAGTCCTATAAATATACATCAAGATAAAGGAATGCTCATGTCCACACAGACATGCACCTGAATGTTCACGCACCGTTATTCATGATAACTCCAAATTAGAAGCAACCCAAGCATCCATCAGGAGACACATGAATGAACACATTCATCCAATTAGGTATTATTTACCAATTAAGAAAAAGCAAACTCGATGCACTCAAAACCCCGAATGGGCCGGGTGTGGTGGCTCACGCCTGTAATAGCAGCACTTTGGGACACCGAGGCGGGCAGATCACGAGGTCAAGAGATCAACACCATCCTGGCCAACATGGTGAAACCCCGTCTCTACTAAAAAAATAAATAAATACAAAAATTAGCTGGGTGTGGTGGCACAGGCCTGTAGTCCCAACTACTTTGGAGGCTGAGGTAGAATTGCTTGAAACCGGGAGGCAGAGGTTGCAGTGAGCTGAGATCGAGTCACTGCACTCCAGCTTGGTGCCTGGTGACAGAGCAAGACTCTGTCTCAAAAAAAACAAAAAAACAAACCCCAAATGAATCACACACACATCATGAAGAGTAGAGAGGACAGACACAGAGGCGTGCACATTGAATGTTTGATCTTCATGCAATTTCTAGAAAAACAAATCTGTGGAGAAAGAAAAGCAGTAGTTTGGGAGTCTGAGAGACTGGAGGTAAACTCAGATGAGGCATGAGGGAAATGTTGGGGGTCGTGGGAATGTTGAAAACTGAATTGCAGTGTTGCGTGGAAAATTCCATAACTTCAGTGAAAATCATTCAATTATGCATTTACAACGGGTGAAAATTATGAAACATAAATTCTACCTCAATAAGCTGTGAAAAAATAAAGAGGATGTGAAAATTTGTTTCAAACAGACAAACAAACAAAAAAACAGACGGGCAAAATAGAAACCCAAGGGCAAATGTGGCTTTGATCTCAACCTTATCGGTCATCAGGCTAAATATAAATGGTCTCAAAACAGCATATAGTCTATGGCCCTATCAACACAGAGGTCAGGACGTCGAGAGCTGGTCTTCGCGGTCTGTGGTCACCTGGGACAGAGGGAGCGGGAGGAACTAAAAATGAGAGATCATAAAGTGGCACAGATGTACAGCTACAGCGAGCCTTCTGACTGCACATGGAAGATGTGCAACTTATCAGTTACACCGCAGCAAAGATGCATAAAATGAAAGAAAGCTTATCAAATCGTATGCTTCAGAATGAAAGCTGATCAAATTGTATGCTTCAAAAGTGTGTCGTTTATTTTATGTTATAGCTAAAGCTATACATATAATAAAAAGCAAAAAGAAACATCACATAATAAAATCCCTAAGGACTTGCTCTGTGAGCTTAAAGATTCATTTACATCTATTTTTATTTATTTGTTTTTATTTTTTGAGACGGAGTCTCACTCTGTCACCCAGGCCGGCATGCAGTGGCGTGATGTAGGCTCACTGCAACGTCTGCCTCCTGGGTTCAGGTGATTCTCCTGTCTCAGCCTCCTGAGAAGCTTGGATTACAGGCACGCGACAGCATACCCAGCTAATTTTTGCATTTTTAGTAGAGAAGGCATTTCACTATGTTGACCTAGATAGTCTTGATCTTTTGACCTTGTGACCTGCCCACCTCGGCCTCCCAAAGTGCTGGGATTACAGGCGTGAGCCACCGTGCCCAGCACACATTTATTTTTTATGCTCCCCTTAGAATCCTGCATGCTGAGTATGTGTTTAAAAGATTTAAAAAATGTTAACGTTTTAAAGAATACATTTAAAAGACAAAGACTGTCAGACTGAATAAAATAACATATATGCTGCCTACAATAAACAAACTATAAATTAAATATGGATAGGTGAAAAGTTAAATAAAGAGCAAACATCAGACATAAAAATGCAGACTGTTACTGTGAGGTGAGCAGCCTGGGGCTCTAAGGGCCTTGAGGTGTCCGGAGGAGGACCGCCTCATGCCCCGGTGGAGCTGCTGTCCTAACAGGAGCCCGGTCAAGTCTCCTTTAAGCGAAGGCTGCAGATTGAAGGAAGACTGAGCAACATCACTGCCTGAGCTCTTATCCTGCACCGGCAGCTGCTCCAGAGGGACCCCGAGTTTCCCGCCCCACGATGCATCTTCTGCACCTGAGTGCTTGATGCAGAATGGCTTCAGCGGACTTGGAAGGCCAAGGTGAAAGCTTCGTTTATTATACACATGGAAACGAATCAGGAATTTTCAGTCGTTACAAACATTTCTTTTATTTTGAGATAGCAAGTGTGTGGCTGACAGAGAAAAAATCAGGAATGCAGGCAGACTCGGAGAGTGATGGATCTTTGCTTATTCTTCTTGACGGGTTCCTGTTATTTATGGGAATCGGGGAATTCTGGCGTCTTTTCAGGCCACCTGTAGAACATCTGGCATTCGTTTAGGAAAACGGGTTCGTTAAAGGCACGGCAATTTATCTGACTACTTTGGCACTCGTGGGGAAACACTTGGTTGTTGATACCCTGGGCAGATTTCTGGTTGGGTGAGTCTTTGGGTGAGCAAACAGGGAAACACTCTTTTGGAAAATCCTGTGCTTTTAAGGCAGCCTGGATCAACGCTGACAAGGCAGGGTTTATCTCTGCTTCTCAGTGACCACAGATCCGGATTCTGAGTTTATAATGATGCGAATGTTCTTGTTTACCGCAGAGTTACATTCCTACTAAGCAGGACCCGTGTGCCTGATCACCAGGCTACCCAAGAATAAAGCACACATGGAAAAGAGCCTCAGGGTCCTAAGACCTGCCTCGAAAATCAGTAGGGCTGTTTAACTTCCTACCCTTAGAGACGGACAAAATGGTTTCTGAAAATACTGTCAAGAGCTGAGATTTCTGTCACATGTAAAAATGGGGTGGGAAGAGAAATAGCCAAAAAACATCCCGATAAAGAGAGGTGAACTCAAGGTGATGTTCCAGTTGCTTTTCTAAATCAGATCTTTACCTAGAAAAAAATGCATTTGTTTTTGCCATGGGGATTTTAAAAAACTGTTAATTTCATGATAGGACATTTCTGAGAGCAAAATATAGACTACAAGAGAGATTCGCGTTTTTCCAATGTGGCTCCACAGTACACGGGTCAGGCCCCCAAAGAAATAGTTTACCCACAATGCTTTATGATTGACAAGGGATTACGGATTTCTCTTTCTTCATTTCCGATTACACAGATAAAAATACAGTTTGACCAAGATCTTTGATGATAATAGTCAACATGTGAGGAAATGCTTTCCGTAATCTCCATACGTGAACTCCAGAATTTTGCCAGAAGTTTGAATAATGTTCCCAAGAACCTCTTAAAAGTTGCTGCCCTATGACTCTAAGGAAGGGAAGGTTTTCCATATCTGGGTTTCTAAGAACAGAATGATTACCTGGGAATTTTGGTTGAAGATAAGTACCTTGCTTTACAAATGAGAAGGAGGAGAGAGGGGGGAGAGAGAGAGAGAGAGAGAGAGAGATTAAAAATTAAACGTACTAAAAAGTAGAAGCTGGGTATATGGAAGTTTTCAGTCAAGTAGATATTTGACATTTTTCTTGTGAATTGTTTGCTTTAGGCAACAAAAGTGGAAAATTTCTGAAGGAAAACATAAATTTTGTTTAAAAGTTATCTGATTATTCTACCTCTATTAATGCAACTAATCACAAAATTGAAAAAGGAAACTTCCCCACGTCCACTGGTTGGTGGCCTAAATGGTGGTATCTTGTGTGGCGTTCCGTTCAGCCCTAGCTGCCTCCTGACACATTTCGGGGCCGACCTGAAGGCCTCTCCACACGTAGTGACTGTGGCCTAGCCGGGCGCGTGAACAGAACCCACCCTTGCCCCAGCAGCCGAATCTCAGCGGATCACAGCAGCCAGCGGTCACCATGCATCGTGGCCCGGTTCACACCGTGTTTCAGTGAGGCCCACGCCACGCGGGGCTTGTCTGGCTGCTTCTGTGCCCCCGTACAGTTTTCTGTGCATCACTGTCCTTTCTCTGTCCAGAAATCTGACTGGACCACGCAGCAGCCACGAAGCCACCCTGAGCCTGTGCTGGGTCCAGGCTACCCTGGTCACGAACATTTATTTGTCACGAAGCTCTGTGGCATTCAGTTTGTCTGAAGTTTGTCTTTTACCACTGGTGATAGAGTGAGACATACAGTGAGGAGAAGGGGTGAGATGTCCAGAATCACATGAAAATCACATCACAAGCATTTCTGAGTGAGGAACAGCAGAGGCAGTGTCCGGTGAGTGCGTGATGAGGATGCGGGAGTAGGTGGGGCGGGGGCAGAGAGGAGGAGGAAGGGGGAGCCAGCAGCAGGGACAGGGAAGACAGCACTGAACACAAAACATGGAATAGAACCCCAGCTTCCGCACTCTCCCCTGTGCCCGGGACCTGACTGCTCCGAGGGGACCCAGGCGCGCTGTGGTGGCCTGACGCTGGCTGAGGTGCAGAATCGGGCCTTTGAGCTTCTGAGCTGGAATCTGCCTTTTCCCAGGACCCAGGTGATTGGAAACTGCATTCATTTGAGGAATGCTCCTTGTGACAGGGCCCCACCGGGGACTCCTTCCCTCTGCCTTTCTTTGCAGGGAGCCCCTGAGAGACGCTGCAGGCGGGATGCAGAATCGGCTCCGGAGGCCTTCCAACCATTCCCAGCCACGATCCAGACCTGTGCTTTGAGCTGAGTCTACAGCAAAGGCCACCTTGGCTCTGTCCCGGGGCCTCTACTTTGGAAGAAAGGGTGCAGCTGTTCTCGGAGGACAGGGACTGATACATTCCCAAAACATGTTGTCTAGAAAAAAAATTCTTACAACTAGAAGGACAAGTTTTATTCATGGATGTTCCCTTGCCCTGTCTGAAGAAAGGTGGGTTAAGTAGGTGCTTAGAAGTAATTCTGTGCCAGCAAAATGTTTGTTTCTCATATTTTGCAAGAGAAGAGAAATTCCTTTAGCATTCCCCTGCCATGCTTTTATAATCCTCTGATAGACTAACATCCAAACGAAAATTGGAAACAAGCAGGAAAGGAAAACAAACAGAAAAACCCGAGATGCACTGCCCGTTGTCCGTCCGTCGTCCGGGGCCCAGGATTGACTGGTCCTCCACGCAGAGGGTCCAGTAACCTCACATCCATGCGTATCATTTCCCAAGTGCTCAGCTTTTTACTTTATGAAAAACTGAAACGGAGCACAGAATATGAACTGTGTCTCAGGGTGAGAACAGCCATACACAAAATAACAGATTGCAATGAAAGAGGAACCATCTGAGGGAGCAACATGCCTGATGGACGCCGTTCCCCGGTGGGAAGGCCACGCGTGACTCAAGCCGGTCCGAGCAGCAGCGCGGTCACTCCAGGTGGTCAAGGACAGAGCCGGGCTTCATAGCCTTAGCAGCTTTGCTTGAAAGTGCATTATTTGATACTAATTCTGTATATTTAATTTATATACAAAATGAAATGTATCCTGATGTTGAAAACGTAAACTCCAGGGTAACGTCTGCATTCCTGTGTATTTAGTGTCTTCAAGGTCTACATTTTAAAAATAGAGAAATGAACAAAGATAAAGTGGCTTATGTCTATTGTTTATCCTACTAGAAATTAAACTAAAAAACCCAAAAAAGTTTTTATTCTTTAATTAGAAACACAATAGAAAACCCATCACATGCCAACATAAATAACGTGTAACGAAAAAGAAATGTAATTCTCGAACCAAACCATCTTGAATGATAAGATTGCTGTGCTTTCCATGACAAATCCAGCATCCAGCTTCCTGGAAGCCGGTGGAGCCCCAGGCCGCCCACGCAGTCCGTCTGTGAGTGTGTGACGTCCGGAGCCCCAGGCCGCCCTGCACTCCATCTGCATAGGTGTGAAGTGTGCAGCGAATACTCAGTGTGACTCACACATGTATTAGGAAAGAGGAGATTATTTTAATAACCTTCCCCAGATCATTGTGGTTATTCTTTGATACCATCCCCAGGCCCCAAAGGTAGAAGCTTGCTGCAGTTGTGCCCCGAGTGGGATCTGAGCCTCCTGCTGGGACACGCACCTTCCCTGCACTGACATCCAGGGGCCCCGCGCACCGCAGCGGCCTCTGCTCGCTGGTCACTGTGTACCATCCTGCAGTGGAAAGCATCAGCTTACTTAGCTCTGCAGACCTTTGAAACATTGATGCTTCTCACTACAAATATAAAAAGCACTTGGCTCACCTGCCCACAGGTCTTCCCAGAGCATCCTTTAAGCCGGTGACAGGCTCACAGAGGGAGATATGAGGTCTTTGGAATTGTCACTTCCTCAGTGATGCTCAGGTTTTATCACAGGCAGCGGAAACTGTTATCCATCACCCTTGAAAAGACAGACTCACTTCCTCATTTTGAGAAAGGTCCACGCAGTTCCCAAGTCCTGATGACCAGGGCTTGCAGGTCAGTTGTGGTCTTCTGTACCCAGGGTGACCCACGGGAACAAGGGCACCTGGTTTTCTTGACCTGACAACCTTACAGGCTGCTGTTCAAGGTGACAGAAGCATCCATACATGCTTCCTTCTGACTAAGACAATATTAAAAGCCACATTCTCAAGGGTTGGGATTTGGCACAATTACGAGTCAGCTTTACCAAAGACACTCTGAGGTCAGATCGCCTTGCACTCAGATGTGTCTGGCAGGGGATGATTCCATACCCACCGGCATGGAGCCCCTCTGGATTTATACCCAAGCACCCAGGGTCTTCACACCACTGTGTGGGACCATCAGACAGATATCTCGAGAACTGTCCCAGGAGAAGTTATGAGATCAGAAGAGTCACCTGATGCTCCGGGTGTCACAGCAGCACTCTGTCTGTTGGGAAGCGTTCACACGGAAAATGCGCGCAGACACTCGGAGGGCGCTGAGTGCAGCCACGTATGTCCAAGCAGAGAACAATCGAGTCCCTCTGGGGAGGCACACAATGGCACACCACACCTAGGATGTGCCAGAAAGTCCAGTGTGCACAAGCACCTGCTTCCTGAATTTCAGCGACACGCTGTCCTCGGGTGTCAAAGGACCTCCCAGAGCTGCCTCCACACACTCCTGAGGGCATGAGTGAGAGGCGGAGTGCGCCCCGTGGGTTTGTGGGGACCTCCCTAGCCAGGGACCTCACACTGGACCCTGAACAACAGAAAAAGATGGGGTCGTGGCTGGAGGCCGGAAGGCTGAGATGGAGGTGTGGGCAGGACTGACTTCTTCTGAGACCCTTGAGGAGAATCTGCCCCTGGCCCCGACCTGTTTCTGGTGGCAGCTGGGTCTTCTGGAGTCAGTGGCTGGGAGGCACGTGGACTGTCTCTGCTTTCACCTGCCTGCAGCCTCGTCCTGTGTCAGTGTCCAGAGCTACCCCTGTTCCTAGGATGCCAGCCATTCTGGATTAAGACCCATCTCAATGACTTCATCTTAACTAATGACCCCTGTAATTAATGTCTGTCCTTCATCCTGACATTAGTAAACCCCAGGCACCTTGGACTTTAGCTGCTCCTCAGTAGCCCTTGAAAACACACTGCTTTTTTCTTCACTTAAAATATTAAAATTTGCTTGTAAATCCCATGAGCTGAGGGAAGCAGGGATTCCACCAAGTCGCCTACACTCAGCCTCTGTCCCCGCTTACTGGAGGAGGTCCCGGGAGCTGCCAGTGATCTCAAGTTCCCGTCGCCCTAAATTATTGGAATAACAATATCCACGGAAGACTCGTGAAGCTACACAATTATAACGTGTGGTAACCTCGACAGGAGGCTGCTCTTGGATACGCCCAGCACAGGGAAATGTCATTTGACCAGATGATTGTCCCCTGCCCTGCGACACAGCTTCCGGAGCTTTTCTGTGAAGAAATTGCCAAGGCCAACAGGGACTTGACCCGCTCCTTCGTGTACCAGCCTATGTGCAGAATATCTCCAAGATGCAAATGACCAAGAACGCCTGATTTGCCACCACGGTATGTCTGTGGTAATTACATTGGGGTGACTTGTGTTTTAGCTTGTATTAAAAATGGGATCTAAAGTGTGAAGAACGGTTAGATTTCCCCACAGGCCGCTCTCTCTTTGGGTGATGTCCTAACTTCTGAATTGCCTGGGTTCTCTGAAGGGGCCTTAACTCAGGTGTCTCTCCACCTCTTTGCCGTAGTTTTACTTTTACCCATGTGATCTTCGGGAGGTTTTAGGTGAACGTTATCTAGAAAAAGAAACCGCTTTAGATATTAACAAATGCAGAAAATGAATCAGCATATTCACCATTAGGGAAAGTGAATTTTTCCAGAACCCAGGGTCCTGTAGAGTGAAATAACACTTACCTTGTCCTTGCTACAGGTTTGGAACACCCCGCCATCAAGCCTGAGACCTGACCCCAGGCCTGCACACCGGCGGGGGCGGGGTGGGGGGCAGACTCAGGCCTGTGTGTGTTCAGGAACCCACAGCTCCAGTCCCCATTCCAGCCCCCTGCCCTCCCTGATGGCTGAGGCTAGTGAACCCCAGTGGGTTGTGTTGTTGAATTTGCACACGTCTCCCTGATGGCTGAGGTTAGTGAACCCCAGTGGGTTGTGTTGTTGAATTTGCACACGTCTCCCTGATGGCTGAGGTTAGTGAACCTCTGGTGGGTTATGTGTTGTTGAATTTGCACACGTCTCCCTGATGGCTGAGGTTAGTGAACCCCAGTGGGTTGTGTTGTTGAATTTGCACACGTCTCCCTGATGGCTGAGGTTAGT
>CM052651.1:154129903-154144943 GCA_028533165.1 Leontopithecus rosalia
CGTCCGGGAGATCAGTGGGGTTCTCACTCCAGCTCTGTCATCTCGGGAGATCAGTGGGGTTCTCGCTCCAGCTCTGTCGTCTCACGAGATCAGTGGGGTTCTCGCTCCAGCTCTGTCGTCTGGGGAGATCAGTGGGGTTCTCGCCCCAGCTCTGTCATCTCGGGAGATCAGTGGGGTTCTCGCTCCAGCTCTGTCATCTCGGGAGATCAGTGGGGTTCTCGCTCCAGCTCTGTCATCTCGGGAGATCAGTGGGGTTCTCACTCCAGCTCTGTCATCTCGGGAGATCAATGGGGTTCTCACTCCGGCTCTGTCATCCTGGGGACTCACTCCAGTGGCCTGTGTAGCCCCTTCCATATTCCTGAGGCCTCAACTCTGCCTCCTCCCCTCAGGGAGTCACCAGGCTCTTCTGTTTCCTCCTGCCTGGTCTGTGGCCTGGTACCCCCTCACAGCAGCATCTGTGGGCCATTGCGGGGCTCCTGATTTTTAAAATTTATTCTGTCAAGGGTCACTGGCCTTTGTTGCTCCGTTTCCGGTGTCTCAAAAGCCATTTTTAAATAGATTCCATCCCTCTTGTGGTAAGAGATGGATTAGATCCCTTTTACACACGTGGAGCAGAAGTTATCCACGAGTATATATTTGCATATGTGCACTCACTACTAGTTTCATCAAACGTATCAAGTCACGAATGCTGTGTGAGTCACGCGTTGTGAGCCATGAACTTAGTAATGGCTAAGTGACAGGTTCTGACGCAGCCAACATGGGGTCAGTGGTAAAGACAAGGCCTCAGAAGTCTACACTGAACACAGGTCTACTTTTAGGACCAGCAGGGGCTGCTCAGAATGTTGCTAAACAATCACAACCACAACCACAACAATGAACAAACCCGTGCGGGGGCGTCTCATTCCTTTCCTGGAATTTTAAAACTGCAGCAACATCTAATGACTTTCTCTGTCTTAAGCAGAGGGTTGGGAAGTGATGCTGAGTGTGTCACTGGGTCCGAGGTTTGTGCAAATCCCACGGTGAGTGATGGGGGTTGTGGAGGCACCCAGGCTGGGTTTCGGCCTGAACTCTGCATTCCATGAAGTGGGACTTTGGTGGAACCAAAAGCATCAAAAGCTTCTGCTGCTTTTCTACAAATATAATAGTATTGCCTGCCACACGAGGCTGTTGCAAACACTGAGAAAATGTGTAAATCTTCTATACCGTAAGAGCTCCCACTATGTTAACTGCTATTGAATAAATAATATTGCCGTGGATTTAATATTTCATAATAATATTGCTATTTTACTCATAATATTGCCATTATTTATAATTTTCTTACTAATCATCAAACACAACTCAAAGTCAGAGAAAATACCTCTCCCAGAGACGTTTTCATTTTGCGTACCTGTGAACAGCAGAGGCCACTCAAATCGTGAAGTCAGTGATGAGTCCAAAGTCCCAGGTCACGGAAATATTCTCAGGATTTGTCGTTGCTCATAGACTCTCCCTCGCAGGCCACAATGACTCTTTGTTGTTGTCTCAGTGGCTTTGAGAGTGTCCTTTGCGCTTTGTCCACAGGGTTTTCCAAAGTGTTCTTTGAAGAGGATTCATTGTGGTGTTCCTTTTTTTTTTGAGATGGAGTTTCGCTCTTGTTACCCAGGCTGGAGTGCAATGGTGCGATCTCGGCTCACCGCAACCTCCGCCTCCTGGGTTCAGGCAATTCTCCTGCCTCAGCCTCCCGAGTAGCTGGGATTACAGGCACACGCCACCATGCCCAGCTAATTTTTTGTATTTTTAGTAGAGACGGGGTTTCACCATGTTGACCAGGATGGTCTCGGTCTCTTGACCTCGTGATCCACCCGCCTCGGCCTCCCCAAGTGCTGGGATTACAGGCGTGAGCCACCGCGCCCGGCCTTTGTGGTATTTCTTAGGCCCGATCCTCTGGTTTTTTCCCCTCCGCCCGAGTGTTGATGGCTTTTTCCTATTGGATTAAGTAGGCCACGTCCCAGTGGATCAATCTCCCTTATTGCACATAAATGAACTGAGAATGTGATCGAAATGTCTGCGTGTGGCTTCCACGGCGTGGGACGCAGGCGTGGAGACAGAAGCGGTTGAATCCAGGCCGGACGCCTCCTGCGCCCTTGGCCTTCCCTGTCCGGGAGGTTGGACCGGGTGCTTCGGGGCTTTCGCTGTGTCTGAAGGGCCTGACACTGAAGTGGTTTTTCTTTTTTCTTTTTTTTGAGACGGAGTTTCGCTCTTGTTACCCAGGCTGGAGTGCGATGGCGGGATCTCGGCTCACCGCAACCTCCGCCTCCTGGGTTCAGGCAATTCTCCTGCCTCAGCCTCCCGAGTGGCTGGGATTACAGGCACGTGCCATCATGCCCAGCTAATTTTTTGTATTTTTTTTTTTTAGTAGAGACGGGGTTTCACCATGATGACCAGGATGGTCTCGATCTCTTGACCTCGTGATCCAACCGCCTTGGCCTCCCAAAGTGCTGGGATTACAGGCGTGAGCCACCGCGCCTGGCCCCGAAGTGGTTTTTCTAAACAAACCTCTTAGAACTCTGTTTTATTTCAGATTTGCAGAAAAACAGAGAAACCGGTACAGGAACCCCACCGCCCCACACGCTTTCTGCTGCTGCGCGTTTTTCCTGGCGTGGCGCGTGTGTCTCAGCGGTGGAAGCAGAGTGGATAATTGGTGACAGCTGAGGGCGTCCTTCATCCGCGTCCCCTCAGTCTTCCCTCCCGCCTCCCCCACTGCCCAGGACCCCACGTGGCACTTAATCCTCATGTCTCTGCAGCTTCCTCTGCTCTGTGATGGTTTGATGTGGTCTTTTTGAACAATGTGTTTAAATGATGCTTCTTAATTATTCCAAAAGTCCATTACCTAAAGTGGAATTCTAAATATCCCTTTAAGAATAGGCATGGTGGCTCACACCTGTGATCCCAGCACTTTGGGAGGCTGAGGCAGCAGGTGTGCTTAAGCCCAGGAGTTCAAAACCCACCTGGGCAACATAGCGAAGCCCTATCTCTACAAAATAAAATTTGGCCGGATATGGTGGTGTTGGCTTTAGAGGCTGTGATCTCAGCTATTCAGGAGGCTGAGGTGGAAGGACAGCTTGAGCCCCAGGAGGTGGAGGCTGCAGTGAGCCAGGATCGCACCACTGTACTCCAGCCTGGATAGCAGAGCAAAACCTTGTCTCATAAACACATATATAAATAAATAAGTGAATAATAATGTGACTTTGTTTTGTAAAGCAGATATGTATGTAATCCTTGTTGTGGTTGTTTAAGTTACAGAGCAGCAATCATCCCACAACCTGGGGAGTCGGGTTCCCTCTGTCCTCCCAGGTGGGGATTGGGGTCCTCTCTGTCCCCCTGGGTGAGGATTCGGAGTCTCCTCTGTCCTTTTGGTTCCCCCGGGTGGGGAGTAGGGGTCCTCTCTGTCCTCCTGTGTGAGGAGCAGGATCCTCTCTGTTGTCCTGGGTGGGGAGCACGGTCCTCTCTGTCCTCCCGAGTGGGGACTGGGATCCTCTCCATCCTCCCGGGTCGGGGAGCAGGGCCTTCTCTGTCCTCTTGGGTGGGGACTGGGGGTCCCCTCCACCCTCCCGGGTGGGGATTGGGGTCCTCTCTGTCCTCCTGGGTGGGGACTGGGGGTCCCCTCCATCCTCCCGTGTGGGGATTGGGGTCCTCTCTGCCCTCCTGGGTGGGGACTGGGGGTCCCCTCCATCCTCTCGGGTAGGGGAACAGGGTCCTCTCTGTCCTCCTGGGTGGGGACTGGGGTCCTCTCCATCATCCCGGGTTGGGGAGCAGGGCCCTCTCTGCGGTTCTCCCCATCTCTGTCTCCCCATCTCCTCCTCTTCTGTGTTCATGCCTCCTCTTCCCTGCTTCTCTCCCCTTCCTTCTTGTCGTCTCCCTGCCTGCCACTCTCTTTCTCTGACTTGCCCCTTCTCAGGAGAGCGTATCCTCACACTATCTTCACCACAAGCATGCTCTTCTGCTATTTCAGAATTTTTTTTTAGCCGAATCTTCAAAATTCTGTAACCTTTGGTTTCCTTGGGTCAACAGGGTAGGAGATTCTACTACTCATTGTGATAGTGAGTGTCAACTTGGCTGGATTGAAGGATACACCATATTGACCTGGTGTGTCTGTGAGGGTGTTGCTGGAGGAGATTCGCATTTAAATCAGTGGGCTGGGAATGGGAGGCCCACCGGCAATCTAGGTGGGCACCATCTAATCAGCTGCCAGCACGACTGGCAGAGGATAAAGCAGGCAGAGGAACGTGGAAGGATGGGACTGGCCGAGTCACCCAGCCTCCATCTTTCTCCCGTGCTGGATGCTCCTGCACCCAAACACCAGACTCCAGGTTCTTCGGCTCCTGGACTCTCGGACCTTCACCGTGGCTTGCCAGGGGCTCTCGGGCCTTCAGCCACAGACTGCAGGCTGCACTGTCGGCTTCTCCACCTGTGGTGTTTTTGGACTGGGTCTGGCTTCCTTGCTCCTCAGCTCGCAGATGGCCTGCTGTGGGGCTTCCCCTTGTGATGGTGCGAGTCAGTGCTCCTAATAAACTCCCTCCACATATTCATCTGTCCTGTGGGTCCTGTCCCTCTAGAGAACTCTGACTCATACACTCGCCTTGGGAAGTTATTGAGAGAATTAAGTCAAATAACAGAATCGAAAGACGGACTCATGTCAGGAACGAGGAGATCCAGTTCCGTCTCTCCTTCATGCTTCGATTCCCTCGTCTCCTGCAGCACCAAAGGCATCGCAGGCTCACCCTGTAGCACTCAGGTAAACCACAGTCACACCATCTCACACTGCCTGCTGGATATGTCAAAGGCTTAAAGTTATAACCCACTTTTTCTGTCTTCACTGCCCCCTCCCGTGTGGATCCCTCTGTGATACTTCATTGAAGCTTAGATCTGAAACTCCCAGCTAGCAAGCCTCTTCCTTGCCTCAGTTTCTCCGCTGTGACCGGCATGGCCTGGGCCTCCTTCCAGCTCCCTGCCTTCCGTCACTGGGTGCGCTCCAGCCTAGCACCTTATCCCAGCTGCTCCTCACACCCTCACCTTTCTTGTGCTGGATCTTCCTCTTCTGCACAGACCCTCTGGCTTCTCATCTGTTCTGAAAGGCAGTGAGATCTCACGACCCGCAGATCACGTAGCACATCGAAGACCCCAATGCTCCCCTGCTGCCGGGAACATTCACCTTCCATGAACACCGTCCCATTCCTGGCTATCAACATGTATTTCCTTACAGCAATGGCCTAGAACAAAATCAGCCTGTACCTTTCAGTAATTCAGTTTGTCCTGACTCAATGAAAACATGGATGGGACTCTGTCTTCCAACAGGACAGACCCCTCATGCATCTGGACGACTTTGTGCACTTCCCAATGTCCTGACCTACTGAGTTTGCCTCGACCTCTATTTGTCTAATGAAATCAGTTTAACATTTTTAGAAGACATTCCTACCACACACATTTGCTGAAGGCAGGATCTCTGCTGAAAGCCACACTGCTCAGGTCCACCTGCTAAAAGCCACACCTGCTCAGGATCACCTGCTGAAAGCCACACCTGCTCAGAATCACCTGCTGAAAGCCACACCTGCTCAGAATCACCTGCTGAAAGCCACACCTGCTCAGAATCACCTGCTGAAAGCCACACCTGCTCGGGATTACCTTCAGAAAGCCACACCTGCTCAGCATCACCTGCTGAAAGCCACACCTGCTCAGCATCACCTGCTGAAAGCCACACCTGCTCAGGATCTCTGCTGAAAGCTCCACCTGCCCAGGATCACCTGCTGAAAGCCACACCTGCTTGGGTCCACCTGCACTCTGTGGAAGACAGGTGGGGCTCCTGTTTTCATCCAGCTTTTAAAATGCCATGCAGCACAACTCATTTACAGGTTCTTAATGCCATCCAGAATCTGCCGGCCAGGAAATCTGGAAAGTTTCCCCAGGTTTACAGCTGTGTGATCCAAAGGGACTGCCGGTCCTGCCGGAGAACTGAGCCCCAGCGCCCTAAGGCACCCGCGTCTTTCCACTCATTCTCCCAGGTGGCACCGATGCGTGTGTGTCAGTTATAGAATGGGTGTCCTTGGAGGCATGGTGTTCTGTTTTACTGCTGGGGAGACTGCCCCCTCTTTCATTAGCAAATGTTTAGGCAACATTATGAGAATTTCTCATACAACATCTCATTAATGCTCACGTGAGCCTGATGATGTAAAGAATTAGTAACAAGGGTTTTCTATTACAAACAAGAAACGGAGGCTCCCGAGGTGAAGGCTCTGCCAGGGAGCACAGAACAGCTAAGTCTGGACAGACACGGCCAGGGTCAGCCTGCGGACTCTTGCATCTAACCACTGCATGAATCCCTGCCCTCCAAGAGTGGTGACCTGGGGAGACACCCGAGTGTGGGACAGCCCAGAGGAGAGTGGGGGACTTGGTGTTCGCCAACCACGAGGACCCGTCCAGTGAATAAGGGCAGCTCCTCAGGACAGAGACGGGCACAAAGGAGCTGCTGGTGCAGTGAGGTCTGCCTTCAGGGGTGCCTGACACCTGGTCACAGGATGGTTCTATTTTCAATTCCTCTTTTATTCAGTGTAAGGCTTTCTTCTCCTTTTTATCATCTCTTGCTGCATCCCTGATGATCCTTGGCTTAAAGCAATTCCATATCACAGGGATCTCCACATTCCTCAGACTAGAAAAAGTGCTTTGGGACAAATTGTGCGGCTTTACTACAGCATGGTAATTGGCAAAAAGAAAATGTGCAGGACTTTGGGCCCCAAATCCTGACAATAACAAATAAATCTCCATAGTAGTTTTTGTCCACCCATGGTGGCAAAGGGAGAATCCGAACTGTGGGCTTGAAGCTGCGGCCGCTGTGAAGCCCCATGGGACACAGTGGAGAGGAGCTCCCGGATCAGTCAGCCAGCTTACTTCCCGTGGTGCGTGACCTCAGGGGCATCACCAGACTCCCCAAATGCCAGCACCTCCAGCACCAAAGACGGGGTATTGGCACTGACTACTCCATGGGGACGAGTGGCACCAAACACTTTGCCATGCAGAATAAGCTGGGCAGTCCGTGGACACCCACGTGGTGTGTGCATGAATGAGCCCAGATCCGTCCTCTGTGTCCACAGAGCATTCAGGCATCACACCTTGTTACACGACTCACCCACACTGGAACAGAGGGGGCTGCTGTATTATTTTTACTTGAAATTGATGATGGAGGTGGTAAGACCTTGGGTCTGGGCTTCTTAGTTTACAAGGATTTAAGCAACAGACACACAGCAAAGGGGATGCAGCATGAAGTCATTTATTGCAAAGGAAAACGAATATTTTGAAAGTTAGGCTCAGGACAGGACAGCTTGGGAGACAGAGGACAGAGGATCCAGGGCAGGCTTTGAAAGGTGAGACAGCAGAGACCGGCGGAGGGAGGCTCCTTCTATGGGCATCTTCCATGATTATCAACCAGGGGTGGGAAGCGTGTTCTGGAAGGTTCTCTGGGTGCACACGCATGGGAGCTGTCCATGTCTGCTCACACATCGCATGTCTCAGAATCTTGTGTCTCCACCCAGGGTGTGCTTTTTATGGTGATACTGAGCAAAGGTCAGCTTGAGGACCAGTAAAAACGAAGTGCTGTGGCACTGCTCGTAAGGCCTCCGAGATGAGTCTGGGAGGTGTTACCTGAGTGCGCAGAGACACGTCACTGCGTGGCCCTCCCACGTCAGGCCTGGGGCGCTGCTGCGGGTGTGTGGAGGGGACCCCATGCAGAAGTGTGTCCTCATCCCTGGGGAGGCGGGGGACTGCCGCAGACACAGCCCCACCGTGGAGGGGACCCGATGCAAGAGCGCGTCCTCAAGCCTGGGAGGTGGGAGACTCCTGGCAGACACAGCCCCCCAAGGGGCCCTTGACCCGACAGTGCTGGGCACAGCTTCAGATAGACAGGCACCGCTCTTATTTCTAAGCCACCGCTTGGATGCTTCTCACCAATATGATGGATCTCTGACATTGTTTTTCAGAGCTGAGGAATTTCTTCGTATCCTATGGCTTAGATTCTGCCAAATCAGAGGAAAATTGTGGCCACCCTGGGTAGACCTATTCCTGGAAATCGTCTTTTCCAGTCGTGAGATCTCTAATCCACAGGTCTTACCGCTGCCAAATTCCTGGGCTTTGAAGCCTGCAGCTGGGGAAAAGCTACTCTGCATCAATTAATGTTTCTTTTTCAAACTTTTTCCCCTTCTGTTATTTCACAACCAAACTCTGCCAGGGCCTGGCTTTCGGTTATTAAAGGGCCAAGCATCATTTTTTCCAGACTCTTGTAAAAAGGAGGGGAAGGGTTTCCCAGAGGTATGCGGCACAGTCCCCGTGCACAGGTGCGCTCCAAAGTTCTGCCAACTCTCATGCAGGGCCTCTGTCTTCCAGAGTGAATTTAGCATAGGGATTGTGTGCCTCCTGGTGATATCTCATTCTTAGAAAGAAATCTATTTAACCTCAGCAACCTTTATTATTGAATATATTATGAACTATCTGTTAGTGATGACATGAGAAATCCATCTGTCAAAACATCACCAGGGAGCCAGGCCGACGGCTCACTCCTGTAATCTCAGCACTTTGGGAGGCTTCGGTGGATGGATCACTTGACATCAGGGGTTCAAGACCAGCCTGGCCAACATGGCAAAACCCTGTCTGTACTAAAAATACACAAATTAGCTGGGCATGGTGGTGCATGCTTGTAATCCCAGCTACTCAGGAGGCTGAGGCAGGAGAATCACTTGAACTCAGGAAGCAAAGGTTGCAGTGAGCTAGGATTGCACCACTGCACTCCAGCCTGGCAACAAGAGCAAAACTCTGCCAAAAAAAAAAAATCAATAGGCACCCCATGACTATGTACAATTATTTCTTGTCAATTAATAAAATAAAATATTTTTAAATGAGGATTATAGTTAAAAGCATTAAATTAAAAAAGAAATGTGTATTTAATTATGAAAACTGAGATAATGAGGTAGATTTTCTTTTGAGATGGTTGGATTCTTGCTCTGTTGCTCAGGCTGGAGTACGATGGCATGGACTTGGCTCACTGCAACCTTTGCCTCCCGGGTTCAAGCGTTTCTCCTGCCTCAGCCTCCTGAGAGGTTGGGATTACAGGCCTGCACCACCGTGCCTGGCTAAGTTTTGCATTTTCAGTAGAGATAGGGTTTCACTGTGTTGGCCAGGCTGGTCTCGAACTCCTGGAATGAGGTAGATTTTAAGTGCTTCGTATTACAAGAGAGCAGTGAGGTCCAGTGAGAGACCAGGGGGCAGGAGACGTGTGTGACTTTGCGGCAGCACTCCCAGGCACCTGCAGGCAGGTCGTGTCTTTCTTTGAACCTCAATTTTTTTCTTCAGTAAAAATGAGGATGACCCTGGTCCTTCCTGGACTCATGGTGAGGGCCATAATGATTATGTAAAATCAAGAGGGCATGTGCCCCTGTATGAGGCACCAGGAGCCAGTCCGGCCTTCCTGGCGGCTTCTCTCTGCTGTGGGCTCTGCCTTGCTGTGGCTTCTCAGCCACCCCACGGTGGATGAGACAGCGTGGACCAGAGCTTCTTGCAACAAGACACCAGCTAATCATTTCTCCCTGAGGGCTTCTTGGTTGGAGCCGTATTTTGCAACTATGGGGAAGGTAAGTTATGGATAACTTGGGAATGGCCAGATATGGTCCCTTATTTTTTCTGTCTTTTGGGCATGCATCAAATGAGACATGATTAGTGATTTGAAGAACATGCTGTTTAAAACCGTCGTTGGGCTTGAAGTAGGGGAAGGTGTGTGTCCTGACACCCAGCCTTAAGGGATTCTTCCACTGAGGCTCAAGTATCAGTGAGGTGACTCGCCAGAGGCCCCCACTGCCTCCCCTGAGATGGCTGTAGCTAGACAGACTTGGCCAACATGCAAACAAAACAGGACACCCTGTTAAACTCAAACATCAAATAAGTAATAAAACAGCCCGTGAAATGTTTGGGACATTCTTATGCTGAAAAGAAAATACCGTCTGCCCTCAACTGAAATTCCACTGGTGTCCACGGAGGGCTGCCTGGCTCATCCCGAAGGCCAGAGGTGTCACCGTAAGCTGTGCAGAGCTCTGATTTCCTAATAAAGTCACCATTTCTGGTATTGCAGGGGTGAGCGTGTGTTCCACAAGAAATTTTAAATTCATTTAAAAAATGATCTGGCAAAATTAGTCTGAGAAATCCCACAATACCTGTATGACCACAGAAAACCAAGTGATGCCGTTACGATGTTGTGGCACCCTTGTTCAGCAGGCGCTTCTTTCTGTGTTTCTCATGAAATTATCAGGCAGTGAGACGACTCGAATAGGATCTCAGGGAGTGCGACGGGACAGAGGGTGTCAGGGAGGCACAACGCCTGCTGCTGGCACCGGCAGATCTAGGGTCCTACCGCTGTGTGGGACGGAGGAAGGTTACCGGCAGTCTGAGCCGGGAAGACAGGCTGGGTAGCTGTGCCCAGATGCACCAGTTCCAAACAGCCTGGGCGCAGGAGTTCAGCCCACGGCCACTTTTACCACTTTAAATTCATAACCTCAACTTGAATGTGTTGGTGTTATAGTGTGTATTTAATTTTCTAGTTTACAGGAATTTTTAAAACAAGGATTTTATGTCATTAGATATTGGTATATTTTAAGTAACATGAGAAAAACAATTATTCATCACAATATTGTGAGCTGTGTGAGATTTGCTGTTTTATTTCAAGGCTGCTATACTTCACCAAATTGTGAGAACTGTGGCTTAGATGACAAACAGCCGCCTGCTGCTTCTGTGTGTGGCTTTGTCTGTCTGATTGCAGGCACGATGCTCTTCTGGTTCAACCTGCCAGGCTCGAGAAACCCTTCAGGCTGCAGGAGGCAGGTACCCCGAGCCGTCTGTGCGCCCAGTGATCTGTGCGCCCAGCGGTCTGTGTGTCCAGTGCTGCAAGTGTCCAGAGGTCAGTGTGTCCAGTGGTCTGTGCACCCAGCGATCTGTGCACCCAACAGTCTGTGCACCCAGTGGTCCATGTGTCCAGTGATGCATGTGTTCAGCAGTCTGTGCATCCAGTGGTCCATGTGTCCAGTGATGTGTGTGTCCAGTGGCCTGTGCACCCAGTTGTTCATGTGTCCAGTGACGCATGTGTCCAGTGGCCTGTGCACCCAGTGGTCAATGTGTCCAGTGATGTGTGTGTCCAGTGATGCATGTGTCCAGCAGTCTGTGCACACAGTGGTCCATGTGTCCAGCGATGCATGTGTCCAGTGGCCTGTGCACCCAGTGGTCCATGTGTCCAGCACTGCTAGTGTCCAGTGGCCTGTGCACCCAGTGGTACATGTGTCCAGCAATGCATGTGTCCAGTGGCTTGTGCACCCAGTGGTCCATGTGTCCAGTGATGCGTGTGTCCAGTGGCCTGTGCACCCAGTGGTTCATGTGTCCAGCGATGCATGTATCCAGTGGTCCGTGCACCCAGTGGTCCATGCGTCCAGCACTGCAAGTGTCCAGTTGGCCGTGTACCCAGTGGTCCATGTGTCCAGTGATGTGTGTGTCCAGTGGCCTGTGCACCCAGTGGTGCATGTTCTGAATGGTCTGATCTGTGCAGTGTCCCAAACTGAAGCTGCCCCCAGATTTATACACTGAAGCCCTGAGCCCCAGTGGGATGGTTTTGAAGGCACAGCCTTTGAAAGGTGATTAGGTTTAGATGAGGACTAGAGGATGGGGTTCCCATGACAGGATTAGGGCCTTTAAAAGGAGAGAGAGAGACCAGAGCTCCCTTACTTCAGCCCGTGAGGACACAGCAGGAAGGCAGCTATCTGCAAGCCAGCAAGAAGGCCTCGCATAGACGCCGATCTCTCAGCACCTTGAACTGGGGCTTCCAGCCTCCAGAAGTGTGGGAAAGAATGTCTGTGGTTTGAGCCACCCGTCTGTGCTGTTCTGCTGTAACAGACGACACTGCCCAGTGTCTTCACGTGTAACTGAGCTCAGTGCTGTGGGGTGGACTGTGGGGAGGGGAGGAAGATCCCTGTCTCATCACCACCTCTCTCCCTCACTCTTGGACGTCCCCAGCTGCAGCAGGGCCAGAAGCCACCAGAGACTCCACCAGTGGACTTGCACTGTGCAGGTCTGAGTCACACGTGGATGTTGGTGAACAGGAGTCACCGTCTGCTCTGGGCCTGTGCCCGCCTCTCCTGAGGAGTAGACTGGGCTGACCTTGCAGCCTGCATTTCTAGAAGCTTCTTTTGGAGAGCTGTTCCCACTGAGGTAGCAGGGCCACTTGCAATGTTAATTTTTATTTTTTCCTAGCCTAAGTTTAAACCAAGACAAATGAAACTAAAAAATACTGATATTTAAAAAGGAATTACAAAACTCTTTTTCCCCAGTTTTCAAATCTGGCTAGATGAATTTCGTTTGTATTTTTAAATGTTAAAAAAGCAAGTTCAGATCAGTTCATCCATTTCTTCAAACCACGACTCTAAAGAAAACCAACGGAAATCAAGCCACAGAAATATGTTAAAGTACATTGCAGATGTGACTTGAGCCCACAGACCAGGAAACTTGGATTGGAGGCTGAAACCTCCTCCGAGCATATCTTGTACCTTGCTCTCGGGCTGCATCCACTTTCATTTGGTGTTAAATTACACTGTTCTAGCACATTTTCAAAGTGTTAATTTCAATGCTACAGTGGTTGTTTTCCACACAGCGACCTAAGGTTTTGGTTGAATCGTTAATGTGGTTGTAAAAAAGTCTGACTAAACTCTCCTGACTTGAAGCAAGTCATACAAAGATCGACAGTGTGCTTTCAGCTTTCACGCTGTGTCAGCTTACCAGGGAGACCTTTTCTGAAACTATTTTTTTAAGTTAAGAACTTTGAAATGTCATAAAATTAGTCTAGGAATCATAAGACTTTTCTCGTTTTCTTGAGAAGAACACAGGTTGATGGTGCAGGTCCCGCCGGTGGCCCGAGGATCTCAGCGTTCTGGGCTGTCGACTCTGCCCTTTCCCTGGCCTCACCCAGTCGGTGGCAGCACAGCTGCTGGAGCACCAGGCATCAAGTCCTTCCGCCGCACCCTGGCAGAGGACTCAGACAGCCTCAACTCCCTGCTCTCGGATTCTCTTTGATCCCAACTTCATGGGAATGCTTGTTTTATTTTGGAATTGACTGTGATTTTAATAGCTCACTTTCATTCTTAACACAGTTTTGATTTTGTGAAATATAACGTAAAAGTAGGCACAAGGCAAAAACATGCTCCTCAATTGTCTATCAAGAAATATCACAACACCCAGGTCAGTGCCCTGAATGTGCAGGACTGCAAAAGGCCTGTGGTTGGCACACCCGTTCCCTGGGCTGCCACGCTCACTGTGCTGTGGGCTGCAGTGCAGTCACACCGCAGAGGCTTAACTCACCATCACTCAGTACAGCAGCATTGCCCTCCCTGTTGAACGTTACAGACGTACCATCATGCAGCCTACAGTCTGCATTCTCTCGGATTTATTCCCCGTGGCGTTCACCTGCTGCTGCTTGTAGCCATGGTTCTTTCGTGTCTCTGCTGTATGCTCCTATTCTATTCCATCAGTGTTCTCAGGTTTGTCTATTCTCTCGTTGAGAAAAAATAAGATTGTACAGTTTATGGTTAATACCAATAACACGGCTTTGAATAATCATGTGCCCAAAACATAAATTCCCATTCAGGAGTGGAATTGCTAGGACCAGGTGTAGATCCCATCCCCTTTCGTAGACATCACCAAATGAGCTCCAAAGTGGCTGCACCGATATATGGCCCCCCAGTGGTGTATAAAGAGGATTCTCACCCACAGCCCTTCCTGAGAATGCTTGGTATCAACCGTCTTCATCTTCAGCCATGCCAGGGGTGGTGGAATAGCACCTTCCTGTTGACTTATTTTTGATTCCTCGATAATTACTGAGATTGAGCCTATTTTTATATATGAGTTGGCCACTGCATATCTGTGTCTTATATCATTTTCTTTTGTACTGACTGCTTTTGTTGTGCTGATCTGCAGAAGTTGTTTATGTGTTTTGCTAAGAGTCCCTTGTTACATGAGTCTCAAATATTCCCTGTTCCTCTGTGGCTCACCTTTCTACTCTCTTAATCAGTCTTTTGTGAAAGTAATTTCTTAATGTATATGTGACCTCGATATAATTTTTCCCACTTCCTGGCCGGTCATTCCTGGATAGGGTTAGCTCACTGGCTTCCTCTGCATTTTCCTTTCCTCTAATACACACATTCAAGGCCACACGTGTCCTTGAAGCATTTGTAGTTGTACTTTGTAAGTTTCTGTGAGGAGTATTTTCCTTGTGGTTTACTTTATATTAATTTCTAGTTTGCATTGTGATTTCATTTTTTACTTGACATGGGCTATTTGGAAGTATGTTGTTTAATTTTAAAACATATGAGTATTTTCTAGTCAACCTTTTGTTATTAATTTCTGACTTATTACACTGTGGTCAGAGAATGTGCTCGCTGTGATGCCAATACTTTAAAATGCAGTGGGATTCAGAGTTTGGTAAAGCTTAGAAAGTGTTTCATATGTGCTTGTAAGAAAACAGCAAAAACATCTTCACAAGCAGTATCTTATTTAAGTGTTGCAGAAAGCGAAGGCTTTAGCACTACCATGACTTACATTTATAGATAAAGAGGATGCGGAGAAATAGGAACACTCTTACACTGCTGGTGGGAGTGTAAATTAGTTCAGCCATTGTGGAAGACAGTGTGGCGAGTCCTCAAGGACCTAGAAATAGAAGTTCCATTTGACCCAGCAATCCCATTCCTGGGTATATATCCAAAGGACTATAAATCGTTCTACTACAAGGACACATGTACATGAATGTTCATTGCAGCACTGTTTACAATAGCAAAGACCTGGAACCAACCCAAATGCCCATCGATGATAGACTGGACTGGGAAAATGTGGCACATATACACCATGGAATATTATGCAGCAATCAAAAATGATGAGTTCGTGTCCTTTGTAGGGACATGGATGAATCTGGAGAACATCATTCTCAGCAAATTGACAC
>CM052651.1:154145443-154155737 GCA_028533165.1 Leontopithecus rosalia
ATCACAGGAGGGCTGACTGCACCTGACCCTGTACATGGGGCGTTCCCACCACCCTCCATCACAGGAGGGCTGACTGCACCTGACCCTGTGTACCTGGTGTTCCCACCACCCTCCATCACAGGAGGGCTGACTGCACCTGACCCTGTACATGGGCGTTCCCACAGTGGCATATGTGCTGAGCAATAACAAGGAGGCTATTTAAGGGACTGGGTTATATTTTAAACAGCTTGGAAAAAAGGATTTTAAAATGTGCTCCAACCTTTAAGGGAAGCCTTTTCATAAATATCAAATTAGTTCTAAGCTCAATAAGGGGACTCTGTAGTCCCTACTCCTCCAGGCTCTGTAACATGTGTGCTTCTGCCTCTCCAGTTGCACCAACGCTTGAGGGGCCATCAGGTGCAAGTGCACAGCCCTGGGCTTCCTCTGATGGTGCCTGACCAGAGAGATGAGGGAGACAGGGAGGTCTCCATTGTGCTGTCCAGCCCAGCAGCCTCGTGCTCTGGACCCTGGGGAATTGCAGACAGGTGTTATGGCTTCATGATCCACCGTTGGCTCGACTGTTGGCTGAAACTGTCTCCAAGCCTGTGTGAGACAGCTCTCTTTCGGAGGCCAAGATGCCTTAAACTCCTGGGCAATCTGGGTTTTTACTGTTAGCATGACCCTGTCTGCTTATTCACAGGTCAATGAGGCATCTTGGGTTATCCTGATGCCATTTTACGAGTGTGTCTGTGTGTCAGTATGTGTGACTGAGTGTGCATGAGTGTGAGCATGTGCATGTGTCAGTGTGTGTGAGTGCATGAGTGTGTGCGTTAGTGTGTGACTGCATATGTCTGAGTGAGTGTGTGTCAGTACATGTGTGCTAGTGTGTGACTGAGTGCACGTATCACTGAGCGTGTGCATGAGCATGTGCATATGTGTGCATGTGACTGTGACAGTGTGACTGCGTGTGTGTGTACGAGTATGTGTGATTGTATGTGAATGTGTATGTGACAGTGCATGTGTGTGTGAGACAGTGCATGTGTGACTGGGCATGTGACTGTGTGTGACTGAATGAGTGGGTGTGTCATTGTGCGTGTGTGTGAATGTTAGTGTGTGTGCATGTGTGAGCGCACGGGTATGTGCGGTGAGTGTGCGAGTGCATGGGTGCATGTGACTGTTAGTGTGTGTTGCTGTTAGTGTGAATGAGTGTGTGTCTGTGTCATGTGTGAATATGAGTCAGTGTGTGTGTGAGGGTGTCAGTGAGTGTGACAGTGAGTGCGAGTGTCCATGAGTGTGAGTGTGTATGTGTGTGAATCAGTGTGTGAATGTGAGTGTGTGAGGGTGTGTGTGTGATATAGAATCCTTATTCTAAACACGAATGGGAGCCCAGTGTATAAACACAGAGTGGGTGCTCTGCTTCCCTCTCCTTGCTGTCTCTTCTGCCACCCTCTTCAGTGGCTCTCAGAGGGACAGTGTGTAAGGTACAGGGTCCCTTGACTGTGGGAGGGAATCATGACCCCAGCGTGGCGTTATCCAGTGGAGGTCAGGGAGTGACCAATGGGAACCCTGATCCCAGCATGGCGTTATCCAGTGGAAGGCGGGGAGTGACTGATGGGAACCCTGATCCCAGCGTGGCGTTATCCAGTGGAGGGCGGGGAGTGACCAATGGGAACCCTGATCCCAGCGTGGCGTTATCCAGTGGAAGGCGGGGAGTGACTGATGGCAGCCACAGGAAGAGTCGGGGCATCCCAGCTGCACGCAATGGGATCTGTCCAGAGCCCCAACTCCAAATATAATGTGCATCTTCTCATCCAGTGGGGGTTAAATTACATTTCCATAACTACAAACATATGAAAAACCTGCAAAGAGAACTCAAAAAGGGATGGAGACCAAGACCAAGAGACAGACAAGCATGCCAGCGCAGAGCCACCCTCTTCAGGGACTGCCACAGGAAAGAAAAGATTCCCCGTCATGAAACTGATTAAAAAGCTGCTCCCTAAACACCACACTTGGAAAGCGTGCAGGAGCCAGTGCCAAGGACGTTCTGTAATTTCTGGTAAGAAATCCCAGGCCAAAGCAGCCCAAACCATAAATACCAGATAAATGTGATTACCGCTACTTTCTGACACATGGATGCGTCATCGAGACGGGCACAGCATGGGTGGGTATTAAAGGGGTGTGGGCACTGGACGCCGTTGAGATGGACATGTTATAGGTGGGTATTGAACAGGGTGGGGGCATTGGATGCAGCTCTGATTCCACCGTGCATGACGCATCAAGGCTTGAGGCACAGAATCCTTCCACGCATTTTTCATGAGGAGCTTCGACTAAGTGGATTACGCCCAATTACCACAAATATGCGCTTCACGGGAACACGTTTAAGAGGCACAAACACCAAGCTGAGTAGTGGCTTCCTGTGGTGTTCACAGGCTAGGACTGAATAGCCGAGGACCAGCGTGAGTGACAGCGTCAGGTAGCCCACGAGAAGTAGTTCACGGGTTTCAGCTATTAACAGGCATCTCCTGAGGCTGTGGTGTTCACTTTTCAGAAGTTTTCCAAGGCTTTCCCACGCTCCCTGAGCGCATGAGCGGGTTTTTCTTCTTTGCAAAGGTGCACGCCCAACACGCAGTGGAGAGGACGGAGCGGGCACCTGGTAAACACAGATCAGACGCCCCGTGAGAGGATCCAACCCGTCAGCACTGAGCATGATGTAGGGTCCCGCGTGGGAAGTTTGTAAAATCCCATTTTTAATGAAATCCTGGGCTTCTCCGGAATGAAATGGGTGAAAGCTTGAATCCACGAAGACTGTCCGTCAAAGCCGGACAAGGACAGGAGCCCGAGCTTGGTTGTAAATTGCGGGACACACTCTCCCGGGATAAAGGGCAGAAGGAAAATAAGGCCACAGAACGAGCAAGTGTGGAAAGTGTTGTTGCCACCTCTGCTTCCCTTGCTGCTGGTCTCACATTGTGCTCGTCAACAGACGTTCCTTCACTGCTTCATACTCAGAGTCACTGAGGGATGCCACCAGCTGCAGATGGGCACCAGGCAGGGAAGACCTGCTGGCCGAGACCCTGGGACCCGGCAGTGAACAGCTCCCGCTGACCACTGGGTCGCCGCTGCTTTTGCGGTGACTCTGTCAGTTACACGGGAGTTCAGAATGAAAGAAAACTATCAGCAGGAGGAGAGGTTAGAGTCGCATCACAGGATTTGTTGATTTTGCCTTGAACCTACAAAAGGTCACTTTAATGCCAGGTCACTTAACTCTGCTGGAGAACGATCAGACTCTCTGCGAGGTCTGGACAGGGGAGTGAGGATGATGCCGTCCATGCAGGTCATTTCAGCATTTGCCAAGGGAGAGATCGCCTCCTGCTTCTCAGTAGGCAGATCACACCAGAGTGAAATGGAGCTCGCTGTTGTGGGTGCCAGACACCTGCGCATTAATTCGTGACATCCTCCCCAAGCTGCGCACCTCTTACAGTGGAGGTGAGACAGCAGTTTTCGTGTGACCGGTTTATTAACAAGGACGTGAACCCGTCCTGCGTCCTGGGCCCGGCAGCTGTGGCGCAAGCCCCCCTGATCCCCAGCTTTAGTGAGTATGAGCCCTGTCTCGAGTTTCTCAACAGCCAATTATGGATTTTCTCTTTTCCTCCAACAAACCAGATATTATCGAGTCATAAAATTACAGGATATGTTAGAATTTTCGTGCAGTTACATCAGAGCTTTTTAACCGGTTGGCTTATAAAATAATCTATTTTAAAATCCAGACTTTAAAAAAGAATGCAGAAGTTTGACTTTATATTCTACTTAGTGGATGCAAAGGATCTTAAGTACTGGCTTTCTTTTAGAAAATCCTTAGCGTATGTGGGGACAATAGCAGCTCCTGAGTCAGACAGACCAGGTGTAAAGCATAGTCCTGACACTGAGTACCTGAGCTTCGGACAACTTGCTTTATACTTGGCTTCAATTTTCCTGTGTGCAAAAAGGAAATCACAAACCCTAAGCTACAAGGGCATTTCTCCGATTTGGTACAGATGTTTCAGTACTATCATCCAGAAAATATTAATTCAGAACTAAGAATGGCATCAGAATTACCTGGAGCACTTGTAAAAATGAAGACTCTTTAATTTCCTTACAAACCAGACTTTTTAGAGGAAATTAATGTAAACAAAAAAGTATTTCCAGAATAAGCAGGCTGGGTGCAGTGGCTCACTCCTGTAATCCCAGTACTTTGGGAAGCTGAGGCGGATGGATGGCTTGAGCCCAGCAGGTTGAGGCTACAGTGAGCTGTGATCGTGCCTCTGCATTCTAGCCTGGGCGACAAAGACAGACTCTGTCAACTTAAAGTAAAAAAAAAAAAATGTTCAGCCTTATTATCATTAAAGTCTCAAAGATGTCGAGGTACCATTTTATCCCAGGCTGGAGTGCAGTGGTGTGATCTCGGCTCACTGCAACCTCCACCTCCCAGGTTCAAGAAATTCTACTGCCTCAGCCTCCTGAGTAGCCGAGACTACAGGTGCCCACGACCATGCCCAGCTAATTTTTGTATTTTTAGTAGAGACGAGATTTCATTGTGTTGGGCAAGCTGGTCTAGAACTCCTGACCTCAGGTGATCCACCTGCCTCAGCCTCAAAAAGCGCTGGGGTTACAGGCTTGAGCCACCACACCAGGTTCCATTTTATCTTAAATCAGTCGCTATGTCGTGGTAACCACCATTGCTGCAATCTGGTGGACATCCGTGGTGAAGTTCTTTCAATTATTTTAGCAAACTGGACTAAGGTGGAGGGCCATACACGGGGACATCCGCCGGACCTCTCCAGTATTAACTTTAGGCATCTCTTCAGGCCTGCGGTCCTCCCGGAGGCCAGCTGCTCAGGTGGCCAGCTCCACTGCTGGGGCTGGGCAAGATGCCAGGCACTGGATGGAGAATGTGTCTGTGTGCCAGGCACACGGTAGGCATGCAGTGAGTCGAGACTGAATCACAGGATTACTTAAACTGATGTTTCCCAAGAGCCCCTCCCCACGTGCTCAGCCACAGCACAGGCACAGCTCGCTGAGGGCTGCGGGGTGAGAAGCAGAAATGTCACTCACAACCTGGACCCTGTCTCCGCTGCGCTGCAGGTCTCAGGATTCCAGAGATGACTTTTCCGGAGAGGAATCATGTTCTTCCCAAACTTCCCATCGCTCAAAATCACCACGTGTATGATTTCTACTACAGCACTGTCCTGACTGAAAGTTCTGGAACACATGGTTAACACTGGCCGCATCAGATGAAGGGTGCATCAGCCACTGTGTCGGATAAACGGATAAAAACTCTTCACACATGGTAAGACGTGAACACCGCAAACGCTCTGACAAAAGTGGAGAGACACAGACCAGATAAATAAGAGTAGATACTTTTGAAAATTAGGAGCTTGAAATTAAAAAGCAGTCAAGCAGAAAGAAACCCCCTTGCAACGCACGTGTGATTGGGGGCGCCGGATGACCGTGGTTCCTGCGAACCTGTCCAGGACCTCAGCAAAGGTTCACCAAAGAGGATGAGCCCAGGGAGCCAGGGAGGCGTGGCCCTGTTTCTCTTCTCACCTCGGGATTGCAGGTTTCGCTTCGGTTTTGCAACACCGAAGTGTTGGACCTACCTCATTACAGGATCACACATTTCTTAATAAGTCTGCGTTAATCTGTATTGTTTCTTTCCTTCTTCATTTCATAAATGTTTGCATTAATAAATATTCATTGAACACTTACTCTGTTTCTTTATATCTTTAGCTATCTGGGGGTGGGAGGAAATGAATTAGACATAATCCCTGCCCTCAAGAAATTCCCAGTTGCCCACTCAGAGGATCACTGGCCTCTTCATTTTCTCTATGGGAGGATTTCCTCTCCCTTTCTGCTTCCTGACGCATTCTTCATCCCTTCCCTCTGCCTCGGAGCCATGAGCATCAGCTCCTTACCAGGCCTCATCTTAGGCTGAAACCACAAGGGATTTTCTGTTTTACAACAAACAGAAAACAAAACCCCCTCTAAATCAATCAGTGACTAATAGCTTCTACTCCCATCTGAAGCTAAGAGGCAATGCTGTAAAGGAACAATGCAAAGTTACACTTTAAGTGTTTCTTCTGCCAAACCAATTTCCCTGAATTCGAGGCAGAAACTGTGGTGTCTGAATCTGTGCAACCCCTGGATTCTGAGAAAGTTAGGAAAGGCCCTGCGGACAGCCAGATCTTGCTGTTCCTGAGGACAAGCCAGGACCTCAGGGCAGCAGTGACGCTGACATGAGACTGCACGGCGCAGCGCCTACAGCAGGAGGGAGGGAAGCCCTCAGCACGTCAGAGCCGCCCTGCAGCACCTCGGACTCACAGGGGCGCCTGCCACTTCTTCCATGGCCGCGCGCCCCACTCGAATCTCCTGGCTCAGGACCAAATGTATGACGGTATCCTCACCCATCAGCCACGGGCTGCCCTCTCCTAACCTCTCCTTGGGATCATCTAGCACAAGCCCATGCCATCAGAAGCCCCTCTCCACTCCCCCCTTACTGAGTTTTCTGGTTCACTTTAATTCCACTCTTCCTTGTCTCAGAAAGTTAAATAAACCCAACTTTTTTGATACAAGTGTGTTTCTGGTGGTCTTTGAATGAAGAATGTGAGTGTAATTGGAACCTGACAGCCAGTTTGCTTTTGGGCAATACCACGAAATCCAGATGTGCTGGTTTCTTGAGTTCAGACAGTGAAAGTGTCTGGCACGCCGGGGCTGCCTGTCACGGTTCCTCCGATCTCCCTACCTCGAACCCCACTGCCTCCAGGGCGCAGTAACCAAGGTTTTGCGCCAGCCTGATCACCGCTGCTTTTTGAGTTCATGTCTCTTTCTGTGAAAGTATTTGGAATTTTCCTCATTCCCTCTGGCTCCCTAACTTTATCCTGGATGCTTTGAAATTCACAAGACTGGACCAGCATGTGCTAGCAAATGTACATGATGCTGGTCACTGACCGAGCCCCGAAGGCCTGTGCGTCCTTCAAGGAGTAACCTCCTGAAGCGTGCTGGGCACGGGCACCCGCGGTAAACAACAGGAGACACAGGGAAGAGCACCCGCTGGGGTGGCAAGTTGCCTGGTTTTAAATCCCGGATCCGCCACTAAGGACCGTGTGATCCGAGAGCTCTTAAATGTGCCATGCCTCAGTTTCTGTATCTGTAGAAGAACAACAGCACGCACCTAAGGTGTCTGGGGAAGTATCCTTCTCCAGCACCTGGGAGCCATTAAATGTGCCATGCCTCAGTTTCCCTATCTGTAGAAGGACAACAGCTCGCACCTAAGGTGTCTGGGGAAGTATCCTTCTCCAGCGCCTGGGAGCCATGAAGCCTTAGCAGGGGTCAGTGGTTGGCATGATGACTCTCTCCTGTCTTCATCTGTTTTCCCCGCTGGGAGCGTTTACACAGGGGCTGCCCCGCCTCGCCTCACCTCTCCCCTGCTGGGTTTGCTGTCGCTTCATCCTTTGCATTAAGTTTTCAGACAGATCCTTGGCACCTACAACCCTCACCAAATGCTCTTATGATCATTAATGGAAATAAACGTTAAAAGTGCATACACAGAAAAGAAATATCTCCCAGGCCAAGTCTTTTTAGAGATGTGTTCTGCTAATCATTAAACAAATAACTGTATGACCCACATATTCTTCCAGAGACCAGAAAATAAGGAACACTCCCCGAATCACTGAGTATGATACTAAAATCTCAGCCCAGAAAATGTAGCATAAAAATAAAAAATTACATGTCAATCTTATTGATGAATATAGGTGCAAAAGTAATAAACAAAATGTTAAGAAAGAAAATCCAGAAAAGAATACTGAAGTATTTACATCATGCTGTAGTTGAGTACCTTCCAAGTCAGCAAGACAACGACACTAGAAAGCCCGTTCAAGCTTTTCAAAATTTGCCACGGCAACAAATCAAGGAGAAAAGATCCTACATGGTGAGGTTTAAAAATACAATTTTGGCAAACTAAAAATATAAAGGAACACTCTTATCCCAATAAGGTATGTCTAACTAAAGTAACCGTGTCAAATAGCAGAACTGACAGTAACATGGAAGCAGCTTTCCCTAGAAGACTCCAGATGAATCCAAGGAAGCTCAAGATCCCAGCTTCTTTTCGACATTATGCTTGAACTTCACGTTAGCTCTGAGCGGGAACACAAGGTGCAGGGCAGGGAGAGAGGGCATCGTAACCACTCCTGAGCTACCTGAGAGCTAACTTAGAGAATGAGCAGCTTTCCTTATGTGTTTAACAAACATTCATGTCCTGTTCAAGACAGACCAGGCACTACTCTAAATAGGTTAATAGAAAAAAATTAAAGCGGTTATCCATCACAGCCAAAATTCCTTTACACTCCCTTCACTATCAAAAAGAAAACTCAATACTTAGAAACATTACATGTAACAGAAAAAAATGTAGAGATAAAAGGTAACTAACAAAGTTTTCGTGAGCTACAAATGGAGAGGCATATTAAAAACAGGTAAGTGCTGGGCGCGGTGGCTCCCGCCTGTAATCCCAGCACTTTGGGAGGCAGAGGCAGGTGGATCACGAGGTCAAGAGATTGAGACCATCCTGGTCAACATGGTGAAACCCCATCCGTACTAAAAATATATTTTAAAAAATTAGCTGGGCATGGTGGCGTGTGCCTGTAATCCCAGCTACTAGGGAGGCTGAGGCAGGAGAATTGCCTGAACCCAGGAGGTGGAGGTTGCGGTGAGCCGAGATCGTGCCATTGCACTCCAGCCTGGGTAACAACAGTGAAACTCCATCTCAAATAAAATAAAATAAACAAACAAATAAAAAACACTTGTATCTCCTGTTGGATAAAGAGAGATGAGAGAGATGACAAACAGCTTTAAAATCACATAGGATGCAGGGGCTGCTGGTACCTTTGGCCTTGACCTCGGCTGACTTGGAAGTACTCAACTACATCAAAAATATTTCAGTATTTTTTTCTGGATTTTCTTTCTTAACATTTTGTTTATTACTTTTGCATTTATATTCATCAATAAGATTGACATGTAATTTTTTTATTTTTATGCTACATTTTCTGGGCTGAGATTTTGGTATCGTATTCAGTGATTCGGGGAGTGTTCCTTATTTTATGGTCTCTGGAGGAACATGTGGGTGATACAGTTATTTGTTTGTTTAATGATTAGCAGAACACATCTCTAAAAAGACTTGGCCTGGGAGATATTTCTTCTCTGTGTATGCGCTTTTAACGTTTATTTCCATTAATGATCATAAGAGCATTTGGTGAGGGTTGAAGGTGCCAAGGATCTGTCTGAAAACTTAGCTGGGCATGGTGGTGCGCGCCTGTAGTCCCAGCTACTTGGGAAGCTGAGGCAGGAGAATTGCTTGAACCGGGAAGGCGGAGGTTGCAGTGAGCCGAGATTGCGCCGTTGCACTCCAGCCTGGAGCCTGGTGACAGAACGAGACTCTGTCTCAAAAACCAAAAAACCAAAAACAAAAAACAGGTAAGTGAATGGAAAGATTCACCATGTTCACAGAAAGGAGGTTCAGTATTGTGAAGATCTCAAAACTCTGCAAAGTAATTTACCAATTTCATGCCCTTCTCATCACAATCTCATCATCATGGAAAAGCATGATCTTTAAATAAAATGTGGCAAGTTTGTCTCGGCCTTATAGTAAAGAACACAGGCAAAAAAGAAAGAAGGAAATACCATGATGAAAATCATGCTTCCAAGTGTCACAGGTAGTTACATCAGTACTTTTGAAACAACGTAACTGCGATGCTTAATCTTATGCGTTAACTTGACTAGGCTGAGGGATGCCCAGAAAGCTGGCAAATGTTGTTGTGGACGTCTCCGTCTCCGGGAGGATGCTTTTGGATGAAATTAGTATTTCAATCAGTAAACTGAGTGCCAGACATTCCACTTTACCAGGATGAGTGACCATCACGCGATGCATTGAGGGTCCAAACAGAATAGAAAGGCAAAAGAAAGACACACACACAACAGAAGACAGTCATCCTTCCCTGCCTCAGACACTGGAGCTCCGGGTTCTCGGTCGACACCAGCAGCTCACCAGCCTTCAGACCTCAGATCCACACTCAGCTACACCAGAATCTTTCCAAGTTGCAGATGGCAGATCATGGGACTTCTCGGCTTCCATGGTTACAGGAGCCAATGTTCATAATCCACCTCCTCATGTATCTCTATACAGCCCATTGGTCCTCCTCTATCTCCATACAGCCCACTGGTCCTCCTCTATCTCCATACAGCCCACTGGTCCTCCTCTATCTCCATACAGCCCACTGGTCCTCCTCTATCT
>CM052651.1:154165861-154202003 GCA_028533165.1 Leontopithecus rosalia
GTTCGTGTCCTTTGTAGGGACATGGATGAATCTGGAGAACATCATTCTCAGCAAATTGACACAAGAACAGAAAAGGAAACACCGTATATACTCACTCATAGGCAGGTGATGAACAATGGGAACACATGGACATAGGGAGGGGAGCAGCACACACTGAGGTCTATTGGGGGAAATAGGGGAGGGACAGCGGGGGGGGGAAGCAGGGGAGGGATGGCATGGGGAGAAATGCCAAATATGGGTGAGGGGGCAGAAGGCAGCAAAACACACTGCCACGTGTGTACCTATGCAACTATCTTGCATGTTCTGCACATGTACCCCAAAACCTAAAATGCAATAAAAATTTAAAAAAAAAAAAGAAAAAAAGAAAATTAAACAATTACCTGTTTAATTTTTAACGAAAACATTCTCAGTTGTACAACCTAGTCTCTAATTTCCTTCCTTCCATCTTTGGGTTTAACTTGCTGTTCTTTTCCTAGTTTCTGGGGGCAGAAGCTCCCAGCCTTTATTTCAAAACTTTCCTCTTATTAAATATACCCACCTAAAGCTACATGATTTTTCTCTAGGCACGGCTTTAGCTGCATCCCTCAAGTTTCGATACAACACCTTTTACTATTTTTCAAGTCAAAACGTTTTCTTTTCTTCTTCTTTTTTTTTTTGAGACAAAGTTTTGCTCTTGTCATCCAGGCTGGAGTGCAATGGCGCGATCTCGGCTCACCGCAACCTCCGCCTCTGGGTTCACGCAATTCTGCCTCAGCCTCCCGAGTAGCCGGGATTACAGGCTCGCACCACCATGCCCAGCTAATTTTTTGTATTTTTAGTAGAGACGGGGTTTCACCATGTTGACCAGGATGGTCTCGATCTCTCGACCTCGTGATCCACCCATCCGGCCTCCCAAAGTGCTGGGATTACAGGCATGAGTGTTCCTTATATGCATAACTACGTGGAAGTTTTGTGCAGTCACTTCAGTCATCTTTCTGTTGTGCGACAGTGTGATTGTGTTACACAGGAAAACACAGTTTGTGTGATTTCACTTACCTTTGTGTGTTTGATTTGTTGAGATGAGCTTTAGGGCCGAGTCTGTTTTGATAACTGTTCCTTGTTCCCTTGATAAAGAGTTTACGCTGCAGTTGTTGGGCACAGTGTTCTGTCCACACCAATTAGGAAAACTTAGCTGTGTCCCTCAAAGGCTATTTTTACACTTTTTTTGGATTGTTTATTCTTTCGCTTCAGAAATAGGTGTTAAAATCTTCAGCTATGCTTTGGATATTTCTCTTCCTCTGCTTGGTTGGGTCTTTTTTCCATACACTTTTAGCAATGTTATCAGGCACACACACAAGTATGAGTTCTGTATCTTCCTGTTTTTATGAAATGTAGCTTTTATCTTTAGTCGTACTTTTGCCTTAATTGAAATCATCTGTCTCGTAGCGCTATAGCTACCTCAGCTGCCTCTTAAAAAATGCGTCCCTGACTCCCAGTGTACAGACATTTATGTCCAACCTGTCTGTATTCTTTTATCTAAAATGCGCCTCTTGCAAATTTCATATTGTTGGGTTCTTGGTTTTTAGTACACATCATCTTTGTCTTCTAATTAGATTATTGTTTTATACACTTAATTACTAAAATAATTGTGTTTAAGCAAGTCTACCATCCTGCTAGATGATTCTATTTGTCTTGTCTTCTTTTGTTTCTTTGTTCCATTTTTCTTAATTTCTTTCAGGTAATCAAATATTTTCATGCATTTATTTTTCTTGCTCATTTTAGTACATTTAGTACATTATTTTATTCTCTTAGTTCTTTATTTTATTATTCTCTTAGCAATTACCCTAGGCATCTTTGGGTAGCTAATGTTTAAATTAGTACTTTTAATATTTCCCTGAAAATACAGGGAAGTTAAGAAACTTCCAGTACTTAACTCCAGCATTAACATAATACAAAATTTTATTTATGCATGTCCCATAGAACTTGCACTACATTTTGATAGCTATTGTTTTAAACAGTTAATTTTTGTTATTTTTACAGTTTCTGGAGTTCTTCATTCTTTCCTGATGATCTCTGCTTATCTGTAGGATCATCTGGAATTTTATTCCAGCTGGAGAAACTTCTTTTACTGTTTATTTCTGATGTCATTCTATGGCAAGACATTGATCCGTGCTTTTCTGCCTTGAAATGTCTTTATTTCATCTTATGTTTGATGAGGTATGATTGCTGTAAAGTAAGTTGTATGTATTGATAAATATTGGTACGGCGCCATTGATTTCCCATGAAAATGCACATTTCCATCACCAAAACCTCCCGTATATTCCTTGGTGCCCATTCCTGCCTCCATTCCTGTCCTCAGACAACCGTCACTTTGAGTTCTGCCACTGGAACATGTTTTCATTTTCCAGAATTTCATGTAGATGGAGTCTTACAGTACATGCTCTCTCTTACTTTTAATCTGGCTGCTTCGATTTCACCTAACAATTCTGGAAGCATCACCCACCCATCGCGCGCCTATGGAGCTTGTTTTTTTTCTGTGGCCGAGTCATTGCTTGTTGTGTTACCACAGCACATTTATCCACCCATTTACCTGCTAATGGACATTTAGATTATCTTCAGTTTTTGGTTACTAAAAATAAAAAGTGAAATGAGCATTTGTATCTGAAAATTTGGGCCTGAAATGTATTAATTCTAGAAGTAGAATATTGGAGTCAAATGGCAGGTGAAGGTTTAACGTTTTATGAGTTGACCACGCTGTTTTCCAAAACGGTTTTACATTCCCAGCTGGAGGGTATAAGAGTTAAAATTGCTGGGGCAAGGTGACTCACGCATGTAATCCCAGCACTTTGGGAGGCAGAGATGGGCAGATCACAAGGTCAGGAGTTCGAGACCAGCCTGGCCAACATGGTGAAACCCTGTCTCTACTAAAAATACAAAATTAGGTGGGCATGGTGGCGGGTGCCTGTAGTCCCAGCTACTCAGGAGGCTGAAGCAGGAGAATCACTTGAACCTGGGAGGTGGAAGTTGCAGTGAGCCGAGATCGTGCCACTGCACTCCAGCCTGGGTGACATAATGAGACTCCATCTCAAAAAAAACCCACAAAAGTTCAAATTGCTATCCATTCTCAGCAGCGTTTGCACTGGTCATAGTTTTAAATATTAGACATTCTCGCAGGTGTGCAGTGGTGTTGCCCTTGTGGGTTGAGCCTGCTTTTCTCTGAAAATGAACACTGTTGAGCATCTTTTCTGCTGCTCATTTGCCATTTGCACATCTTTTCTTGTTCTTGTTGTTATTGTTGAAATGTTTGTCCAACTCAGGCCACAAGTACACTGAGTTGTTTGTTTTGTTACCATTGCATTATAAATTATTTATATATTCAGAACAAAAGCTCTTTGCCAGATATTTTGCAAATACTTCCTTTCAGTCTGTGAAATAATTTTTAATGATATCTTTTGAAGAATAAAATATTATAATTTTAATTTTAAAAAATTTTTTATGTATAATTTTTTGTGTCCTCTTTAGAAAACCTATGCCAAATGGAAAATCACTAATCCTTTGTCTTATTTTTATTTCATAAATGCTATTAACTATTATTGTCATTAATAGAAAATTCCTCTTAACAGCAGCAAGATATAGCTTTAAATTGAAATATTTACCACGATAGCTGATATTCTGTGCCATAGACTAAACCTTAAACATGGTAAAAGAGTAGAAAACAAGCAAAGTATACTCTGAGACCATAACAAAATTAACTGAAAATAAACAAAAATATATCTGGAAAATCCCTGTATATATGACAAATAAACGATACATTTCTTTTTGTTTGTTTGTTTTGTTTTTTTGAGGTGGAGTTTTACTCTTGTTACCCAGGCTGGAGTGCAATGGCGCGATCTCGGCTCACTGCAACCTCCGCCTCCTGGGTTCAGGCAATTCTCCTGCCTCAGCCTCCCGAGTAGCTGGGATTACAGGCACGCGCCACCATGCCCAGCTAATTTTTTGTGTTTTTAGTAGGGACGGGGTTTCATCATGTTGACCAGGATGGTCTCGATCTCTTGACCTCGTGATCCACCCGCCTCGGCCTCCCAAAGTGCTGGGATTACAGGCATGCACCACCATGCCCAGCTAATATAAACAATACATTTCTAAACGAAAGATGGATCAAATCTGAAGTCTTGCACAAAACTAAAAATACTTTGAATGAAATAAAGATGAAAATACAATGTATCAATATTCTCAAGATGCAGCTAAGCAGTGCTGTGAGGGAAGCGCAGAGAACTAAGTGCTTTTACTAGAAAACAGGAAACACCAGAGTCAGTCACACCACAAACATCTCTATGCTCAAAAGGAAACGACTTACATGAAAATTAAAAATGTGTCTACCTGTAATAATGAACATTTGGAATTTGAAATTTTTAAAATGTCATTTGCACAACATGGATGGGCCTGGAGGACATTATTCTATGTGAAATAACCCAGACACAGAAAGAAAACAATTGAATGATCTCACTTATAGGTGAGATAATTTTTTAAAAACCCTCAAATACACAGAGACACAGTGTGTGACAGGGTTTCCACAGGTGGGGGTTGTGAGAGGACATGGGGGGATGTGGGTCAAAGGAATAAAAGTATCACAGAAGGTTTGTATGCGGCCACAGTTCCAGAGATCAGCTGTGCAACATGAGGGCCAAAGTTAATAAAACTGCACCATGTTAAACACGTTTGTTAAATACGAAGATTTTAACTGCCTTTGTCACAAAAAAGCATGTGAGATAATAGATATGTTAATCTGCTTCACTTTTGTGACCATTTTACTACCTGAATTGCATAATAGCACATGGTAAACCTCAAATATACATAATACAATTTATTTTAAAAGCACTAAATCGCACTAAAACAAATGCAGCATTTAGGCATAAATCTATGCTGAAAACTACCAAACAATGACCAAAGAGAAAAAATATATAAGTAAATGAAGAAATATACCGTATCATGGATTAGAGACTCAGTATTTCAAAGATGTCCATTCTCCCATTTTCCCTAATTTGAGCAATGCAATTTCGGTAAAATTCCAGCAAGTCTATTTTGTAAACAAGCTGAATCAAAATTCACATAGAAAACTAAAGAAACTACAAGGATCACAAAAATTCCGCAAGAAAACAAAAAACTTCTTAAAAACGAACAAAATAAGACAGATACAATACTCACATAACTTGATTTTAAGATGCTGCAAAGCAACAGTAAACAGTGCAGTGTGGTACTGGACAGACAATCAATGGCACAAAAGTAAGAATAAAGAAATTTACGCAGACATATATTGACAAGTGATTTTTGGCAAAGGTACAAGTCACATTAGGAAAGAAAGGGAATCTTTTCAGTTAATTGTGTTGGAACAACTGAAATCCAAATGCCCCAAATCCCGCCAATACATACCTTTTCCATATACAAACATTAATTCATATTGGATTATAGATTTGGATGTAAAATGCAAAACTACAACTTCTAGAAGAAAATGTAACAGAAAAGCTGCATGGCTTTAGTTTTGGTGGTGAGTTTCAAGATACAATACCAAAAGCAAGATCGATGAAAGAAACAAATTTTAAATTTGACTTTAACAACATTTTAAGTGTTTTCTTTGCAAAAGACACTGTAAAGACGGTGAAAAGACAAGCCACAGACTTGGAGCTATTACTTGCAAATTTCATATTTGATAAAATACTTATATCCAATTTTTTTTCTCTCTCTCTATCATTCTCAAATACTGCTAAAATTAAAACTTAAAATAAAACTGACAACACCAAATACTAATATGGATGTGGAGCCACAAGAATTCCCACTGCTGGAGGGAATGCAAAAGTATTATTCTACTTAGACGTCCACACACTTGGGTGGCAGATTGCTCATCTTATAAAGATAAACGTACGCTTGCCTCATGGCCCAGGAAGTCCTGTCCTAGGCGTTTACCTAAGTGAATGGAAAACTATGTTCATACAAAAAGCAATTTTCAGATGTTTATGACAGTTTTATTCACAACACCTCATACTGGAAACAACCAAGTTTGTCCTTCAACACATGAGTGGAGAAACAGACTGTGGTGTGTTCACACCATGTAAGACTGTGAGACTCTGCAACAGGGACGGGGGTGAGCAGCTGACTCACACGACGTGGGTGAATCCTAATGCATTTGGTTAGTGAAAGAGGCAGCCCCCAAAGGCTGCATATTATATGTTTCCACATATACAACATCCTGGAGAAGGCAAAAATGTAGAACAGAAAAGGGTGCAGGGCTTCTGAGGGTTTGGGAGTGGGTTGATGAGTGATGGAGTTGTTCTGTGTGGTAGTGGGTGGAAGATTTCTGATTGCATTCCCAAGCTGTGGAAAGACACAGAAAAGTCAAAAAGTCAAATTTATTGTATGCAGAGTAAATACAAACTCAACTAGGACTTGAGGGGATCTCAAACTAGGAGGACTGTGACAAATATTTTAACCGATTACAAATGACGACCCAACTCAGAAATGTTACTCCAGAATCAGGGAAGTGTGAAAGCACCTGGTGAGGAACTCAGCCAAGCAAGCTGGGGGCTGCCAGCCCAGCCACGTGGTGGTGCCAGAGGACCTCCAATGGAAACTTGCACATGGTTTTACGTAATTTACCCAGACAGCAAAGAAAGCTCAGCCACTGCAGTCAGTCGGTACCGGGGAGGACACGGTCATGCCTGCTGGACATGGCCCTGGAGCGTGTCTGCAGGTCAACAGCACAACAGCCATGAAACTGAAAAATGGGAAGCACACAGGAGCCCAAGCACCTAAATACAGAGCCTCAGCTCCTTTCTGAATTTCACATGACCACACTCTATAACAAGTTTTGGCTATGTCCCGGTCATTGTTTAATTTTTCTCATAATTTACTTGGAGTTTTACTGATCAGAGATTTATGGACTGCGGAGTAGAGAAAGCAAATATATAAACAGGCATAATTATGCTGGCTCCCAATGTAAAGAATGAACTCATTGTTCTAGTTTTGTGGGGTGGTCACTGAAGAGCTCTGAAAGAAGCCTTCTGCCTGCTCAGAACCTTGAGACAACCACTGGTCCTGCAGAGCTGAAGCCATCCAAAGTATCTGGTATGGCGGGCTGCCTTGGTGAAGACTTCACACTTGTCTCACGAGTCCACGCTCCCTGGCAGCCCTATAAACTGTGTGAAACTATCACTGGTTCACCATTATGCAAAGTATTTACCCCCAATTTTTCAACTTTATCTTCAGGCAGGCATAGAAAATGTACTTCCAAAGGTTCATGCAGTACATAGTCAGACTTGGGCTGAACAGGCATGGGCTGAACAGTCACAGGCTCCCTTTCCTCCATGGCTCTGAAGCAGCTTCCACTAGACCTATGGCCTGGAAATGTTGTATTTTTTTTTTTTGAGACGGAGTTTTGCTCTTGTTACCCAGGCTGGAGTGCAATGGCGCGATCTCGGCTCACTGCAACCTCCGCCTCCTGGGTTCAGGCAGTTCTCCTGCCTCAGCCTCCTGAGTACCTGGGATTACAGGCACACACCACCATGCCCAGCTAATTTTTTGTATTTTTAGTAGAGACGGGGTTTCACCATGTTGACCAGGATGGTCTCGATCTCTTGACCTCGTGATCCACCCATCCGGCCTCCCAAAGTGCTGGGATTACAGGCTTGAGCCACCGCGCCCGGCCGGAAATGTTGTATTTTAAGAAAAGATGAAGAGAAAAAAACATGGCCTCGAGTCATGTGAAAGGAACACTATACTCTGCTTCTGACCACTAGTCCACGATTAACCTGAGAGTTACGTCTCCAGGTGCAACACCTGGCCTCTGTCCCATCAGAAAACTTTACAGCAAAGATGGTCAGGAATGTGCCAGAGCAGATGATGCTCCTGAGAACTCAAGTCACACAGATGAAGACAACCGATTTCAGAAGAAGAAAACTGTGAGAAGGGAAGTTTCAGCCAAGCCCCTGCAAGTCTGCCAGATGACTGGCGCGGCAGTGTCATCCTGGAATCTGGGTGCTTTTATTCCCCGTTTTCCTGGGCATTTTCTTAGCGTGTTGCCTGTGTACAGTTCTGTACTGTCGACAGACACCTGCCCCCTCCCAGCAGTGATGTCTATAATGTCCCTGTCCCTGCTATGCCGGGTTCATCCCTCGTGGCTTCTTGTCATGAGTCTAATTTCTGGTTTGATATTCTCGCAGTGGGGCAATTCCAACAATCAGAATCATGCCTCAACTTGCTCTCACTGTCTCTGGGACCAGCCAGACTCTTGGGATCAGTGTCTTCTGACACATGTGTTGGTTTTCCAGGTAATTTTACTCGACCATGAAGTGACATTTTAGATGAAACTCTAGTATTTGCTTCAAGGCATTTCTGTAAATCAGTTATCAAGACAAACAGTTGTTCATCCGGGCAAACTTCTATCAAGACAATGTGGTAGCTAATCTGAGCAGAAACTTCATTTACCAAACAGGAATGTTCCTGCACTCACTTCAAAACTCTTGGCTCTGTCCAGCAACCTTGCATGATCACATCGCCAACTTTTCCCAATCCCAATCAATTTTCATCTTAAAAGAATCGCTTAAACCTACCATTTCTCCTAACGAAGTCTGGCTCCTATGTAGTTGATAATCCACACTTAATCCTGACAGAAGTATTAATTCCGGAAATTCTTCTGGCTCAGACTGAGGTCTCCTTATCTTCATTCCTCCCGCTATGATCTGGGCTCCCCCAGGATCCCATCTCTGTTGAGGAGGAGTCACTGGGTTTCTGGGAACCCTGGAGAGACTTTGGGGCTTTGAAAGCTGAAGACTCTTAAGAAGCTACAATATACATTATTTGTTGTTTTATTTTACTGTTTGGTTCTCATAGCATACATATGTATGAAAAAATAGTATTAATCTCTTTTTTTCTTTCTAAGAAGTCTCTGCAAAAAAGAATTGTGTGTTGGTTGCATGTGCCTGTGTATGTACACTGGTGTATGTGTGTAATGGGGGAGATGGTGGTTGTACTAGTTGAAAATACAGAACAGAAGGCTTTGGAAAGTCGCTTTGCCCAAGGCTGCACAGTAAGTTTCTTGGTGTTACTTTGTTTGTTTCAGACAGGGTTTCGTTGCTGTGGTGCAGCCTGCAGTGCATCGGTGTGATCTGGGCTCACTGCAACGTCTACCTTCTGGATTCAAGTGATTCTCCTGCCTCAGTCTCCCAAGGGGCTGACACTTGGGAGCACGTGTCACCACACCCAACTAATTATTATTACTATTTTTTGTATTTTTAGTAAGGATGAGGTTTTGCCGTGTTACTCAGACTGGTCTTAAACTCCTGGCTTCAAGTGATCTGACCGCCTTGGCCTCCCGAAGTGCTGCAATTACAGGCCTGAACCACTGCACCCAGTTTAACAGCTGGAATGCCTACCTTGTGAAGCATTGATAAGAACTGAAAATTAAAATTCAGAAGAGTAATCAAATTCATATAAAACTCAAATCCCCATGGAAGTGTATTAAATAGACATTACTTATTAAATTTCATTAAATAAATTCCAGTAGATCTAAACATACTGTAATTACATGCACTGGTACATTTTTGGTGACTGAATATCTTAATAGCTTTGTTGAGATATAACTAATAAACCATACATGCCAGTGGTTCTAGAATAGTCTCAGTGTGTGGAACCATAACCACAAGGTAATTTTAGAACATTTTTCTTCTGAGAAGCCCTACGCCTGCCAGCAGCCACTCTCCATTGCCCGCCACCTCCCTCCACCGGAGCCTGGCCACCGCCAATCTGCCCAACGTCTCCATGGAATTGCCTGTTCTAAAAGTGTCATATAAAAAGAATTATAGAATAAGGGATATTTTAAAAATCCCTTCAAACTCTGTATTTTCCCTAAGCATGTATCTAACTGAATTTATAAAACCTGTGCAATAGTTTTAAAGGAAAGTTTTGAGTTACTTATTATCAGAAATGGTAACATACAATATTTTTTAAAAATTCTGCACAGAAACAAATCTCTTTGAAAAGCTCAGCTGTTGGAAGTGAAGATGCTTTGCCTAAGTGCAGAAATAAAATTAGGATGAGGAGACACTAATTTACCTGCATTTTGTGATGGGAAAGACACAAGACATTGATTAGGGAATCCATTCCTGGTCCTGCATGAAAGGGTACAAACGTCGGCCACAGACTATTCTGAAGGGATACATGATAATATTAAGTATATATACGGGCCAGAATTATATTTTTAATAGACAAGTTAAAGTTCCCAAATCCATGCAAGGCATAAGAATGACAGCTTTGTGAGAAGAGACAGGCAGAGCAAACGGAGAGCTGGTTTCTCCTCAACAGCCTGTTTCTCTTTCCATCCTTTTCTAGCCTTCAATGACAAATGAGAGTGTGTCAAATCCGCCTCCAAATGGGCTAATGTCCTTTCCAGGCCTCCTTCCACCCGGTTTAAATATAGAAACAGATGGGTGTGGAAAGGCGCTGGCCCCAGCAGAGCAGGTCGGCTTCGTCCGTGGGTTCACTCTTGCGTCCTGGACAGGACACCTCAGGTCTCTGCCCCTTGGATTCCTCATTTGTGAAGCACAGACTCCCCGCCTTGCGGTGGGGATGAAGGAGTGGGGTAAATGCTTCGTCTGAGGCCTGGCTTGCTGTGCCCTCTGCAATCAGCACGTGAATTGGGTCCCAGAGGCTCTTTTCTTTGCGATAAAGACAGTTTAAGAAAATGAGATTTTTAAATAACTTGTGTGCAACTTCTGCAAGGGATGGTAAGCACATACGGTTTCTTTCTAAGCTACTTTTGGATGAACCGTAAATCTTAATGTGTTCTCCTGCACTGGAGGGAGAAGCTGCTCAGCCCTCCTGGCAGCTGGTAATGGGGCAGGCCTCTCCGTCCCCTCTGCTCCCTGATGCAAGCTCGGCCCTCCCGGGCAGCTGGTAACGGGGAAGGCCTCTCCGTCCCCTCTGCCCCCTAAGACTACCCCCACAGCCGGGCAGCTGTTGCAATGTGACACACTTGGGCACGTATCTGAAGCATTATTTTGAAAATGAAGAATGGGTATTTTCTCACTCATAAAAGCAGTCCTGCTTCTCAAAGGAGATGCTGCCCTGGGGGAGCTGGGACAAGGTGGAGAAGGGGTCTCCTCCCCTCCCACCTTCATGACCAGGCTCACACTGCTGGATACGTCCACAGGCCGTTTCCTGTTCCCTTCCCCGTGTGCTCACCCATGGCGGTAGGGCCGGCCTTTCTGAAGTCAGCTGTCTAACGGGCAGGGACCAGGGCTGTTGACCTCGGCTGTATTTAATGTGTTTAATTTTCATCCATTTTGCTGATCTTCTATTCAAATATTTTGTCCATTTTAAATTGTGACTTTGTTTTCTTATTACTGACTTTTGAGTCTTTTTAGATATGAAGTACAAGCCATTTTTTTTTCAGATCTATGGTTTACAAATGTTTTCTCCAGATCTGGGGCTTATACTTTTATTCTCTTTACAGTAGTGTCCTCTGAGTAGCATGTTGTTCATTTTGAGCATGTCTAATGTATGTTTCTTTTATTTTGCGGATTACACTTTTGCTGTTAAATTTAAAGTACCTTTGCCTAACTCAAGGACACACAGATTCTTTCCAATGATTTCTACCATAATTTCTACGTTTATATGCTGTATTATGTTTATGATCTACTTTGGTTCCATTTTTACATAATATGAGATACAGATAAAAGTTAGTTTTTTGCGTAAGATACCCAATTGTTGCAGCTCCATTTGTTGAAATACTGCTGTTTTTCCTCCATGGAGTCACCTCTGCATCTTCGTTGGAACGAACATACCACAGATGTGTGGCTCTAGCTCTGGGTGTGGGTGCAGCTCCGGTGGTCTGTTTCTATGTCTTCGTGGTAAGTTCACACTCTCAGGCTGCCACAGCTGCTGCCGCCATGCCGAAGAGCTGAGGCCACCAGCAGCCCCGGCATCCGTTCCCTGGCCAGCTCTACTCCCCAGGTCAGGTGGAAATCAGAGCCCAGGTTGCCTCTGGTCCCTTCCACCAACCAGCGTGTTTGCCCCGTGCAGGTGAGCTGAGGACCAGCCCAACACCGGGTGGCTGGTGGCCACAGAGATGGACTCAGCACAGAACCGCCTGGTCCTGCGCTGTGTGGAAGCCAACACCTGCAGCTGGAGGCTGGGCTCGCTGTGGACTGAGATGTCTTGGGTTGTCTAGGCTTTGGAATTAACCAGTTTAGACTAAAGGTTGCAAACTTTTTGTGTGAAAAATCAAAGTTTGGCAATGGTTTTGAGCAGTAGGGTATAAACTCTCACAAGCTTAGTGTTCCAATAATGGAACACTAGGCATAAATGGGTTAAGACCATCCTTATTTCACAGTAGACTTGTTAGAATTTTTCTCAGTTTATAAATAAAGGGCAGAGAGAGCACTTCACCCTAAGGGGAGGGTGAATTGCGACCCAGAGGGCCGCAAGGTGCCACGGATAAAGGCTACCTGTGCACAGCAAGCACTCGGTTTAGTGCTTTACACTAAATGACACTCAAATTACTCTAAAATGTATGTGCTGCCTAATGAGTTGCACCTCTGCATAAACTTGTCACGCTGTGGGAAACGGGTACTCTTTCCTGCTGTGGGTTCCGGCTTAAAGCCTAATTTTAAGCATTCTGCTTCAGAATGCAAAGGAAATTCATGATAAATTCCTAACCAGTTCATAGCTGATGTCTGCTTTTAAGGAGCCAGTTTTCAGTGGAGAGGCTCCCTCTGTTTCTAACACACAGTGAGTCGAGGTCTTTCTGATTTTACACAGCAAATTGGTTCCTATGCTGTTCTTCATTTCTTAGAATCCCATTATTAGAGCACAGAGTAACTAACCACCTATATAATCAGGTTTACTGGAGACTGAACACTGAGAAAAATCAACCAAACACAGAGGCACTGAAGGTTCTGGAAGAGGTTATACCAGAAGATTTTCGGCTGGTCTCCACTTCTGAGAGGGCTCATTTGTTAAAACCTGAGTCTAATCCATATCATGGGTTATTTTCTTTAAGTTTCTTTTAGAATTAATGTACCTGAATCCATGTCTCATTTGCTTTAGAACTTTGGCTCAAACTACTCTGTGGACCTTAGGGCACTTTTCCCCGGACTTCCACTGGGGAAAATGCCCGTGGACACAGAGCACGAAAGGGCTTCCTTTCTTTGTCACGCCCCAGCTTCCTTCTGTTTGAATTTTTGTCAGTTGATGCATTAAGGGTAGAGGAAGCACTTTTCCTCCAAGGGGAGGAGAATTCCTGCTCTACCTCTGGGATCTCCCTGAAGAGGCCCGTTTTCAGCGAGGAGTGGTGATGAGCAGAGTTAGAGGTCTCTCAGAAGAGGTTAAATTGGCCCTGTACATTTTCCTCGGTAATTCCTGAGTTGCACCTCTGCATAAACACACCCAGTCTGACACTCCCGGAGACTGACTCGGTTGGCATCTAATCTCACCTCTCCTCTCCGTGCACTGGCAGGGACCTCAGCCTCTGCGGGCAGCCCTGTGGGCACCAGAGCCTCTCCTGACCCCGCCCCTGGCCACTCTCCCCAGAAGCTTTATTTGGGGGAGCTCCTTACCCTTTCCCCAGCAAGGAGGAAGTCAGGCCCGTCTTGGGAGAGGCTGGTGATTCAATCCAGGTGACGGGGTTGGTGGAGATGTCCTCTCAAAGAACTATCAGAAATAAAGGTCAGGAAGTGTGTAGCATTCCGGAACATTGGGAACTGTGATGACAGCATGACTGTGTGTCCTGGGAGAATGGGAGATGATCTGCTCTGTGGTCTAATGAAATTTATGGTAGACAAAAGTGTCTCATAAAAGGGTTTTTTACTGAATTTGGAAAATTCATGTTTTAGCCAGATGAATCAGAAAATACTTTTTTTTAAAAATTTTTGACCAGAAGTGTCCATATGTTTTCAGATACACTAGCAAAGCAAAAGCACAGAAACATCAATTTTCTAAAAAGAGGGCAAAACCACATTTTCTCCCTGGAAAAACTCAGGAGTTGAGAAAAGGAAATTGGACGTGTCATTTTGGATTACACTGAGGCAAAGATGCCATCTGGACAGAAACTAGCACTGGCGAATGCAACATTGCCCCCCTCACATCTTCCAGAAATGGCCAACTCCTGACAAGGCTCTGACCCTCATTCATGGATGGTTTCTTGATTCACTGGTTGGTTGTGTATTTATAATGGCACAGGAGAAAGCTCAATAAGCATAATCTCACGAATAAAGCAAGCATTCTATTAGGCTGTTCAAGTCTCAAGAGTTTTTAAAAAGAGCTGGATGACTTTGCACTTTTAGGATATAGCTGAGTGAATCACTTTGAAGGTGCAGAACAAAGAGCGAGCCCATCACTAGATCACAGAGCTCTGGACATGAGGATGCTCAGAAGACAGGCACAGCAGTCCAGGTGCATCACGGGCAACACACTTAGCGCAGCCCAGCCAGGCACTGGAGTAAGGGGATGAGCCTTATCCTCACTCCACAATCAGAATTCCTCTGAAAAGCACACTCATAAATGTGTTTCTAGATTTATCCACTCATCTGTATTCAGACCAAATCTTCAGTCTGGCAATTGGTGGAAAATCAGTATTATTTAAGTCACTTGAATTGTTTGATGGTAATGAGAAACTACAAGTTGCTTATGTTCAGTGAATTATGCATTCAGTAAGTAGCCAACGTATATATAACTGGCAAGTTTTACAAACCTTTGTTACTGAATCAGATCAAGGATAATGATACGCTCAGCTGGCACCTTTCCCACTGTCAGGGAAATGACTGTGTTTATACGTTAAATATTTACCAAATGAAAAGCACATAATCATTCATTTAATCCAGGCAAACTGAACGACTACCATGCGCTGGTCACAACAGTGAAACCACAGCGGCCCTTCTCTCCAGTAGACACGTCTGCTGTTTCTTGAGGATGACCAATGTGATTCTTTTACAGAAGTTTTTTAATCAAAACATTTTACACAAGGACTTTAGAAATTCTAATATTGCAGACTTTACTTACTGCAGATGAAAAAACAGACCCAAAGAGGTGAAGTCACTCTTGAAAATTACTGGAAGTTAGTAAAAAACAGTTATTGTTATTAGAGTGCTTTGTTATTATAACTGCAAGATGGTTGTTGAGGATCTAGACAAAGCAAGCTCTGAGACACACCTCGTATGGACGTAAATTGATACCATTATGTACCAAAGTTACTTGCATTATCTAACTAAATTAGTTTATCTAACTAAATTGGCATTACTGAAAGCCAGAAATCCCACTCCAAAGTATATAAACTCAAGTCATAGCTTTCAAACTTTTTTAATAATAAAAAACAGAAAACAATTAATAAGATAAAACACAGTTATATAATATAAAAGTTTCCTAAAACATTAATTTTGCTTACTTTGTGCAATGCAATCTGATTTTTAAGTTTTTTTCTTTTTCCTCCCCTCTCCTCTTCTTTCCACTGTTTTCCCTTCCCTTCTCTTCCACTGAATTTTATTCATTTAATTAAATAATATTTTCTCCACCTAATAAGTGTATTTAATGATCCACTAATGGATCAAACTCTTAATTTGAAAAATGCATTCTGAGAAGAGTATTGTTCATATTGCCAGAAACACAAAAATGTGCAAAGCAATTTCACCAAGCACAGAAAAGTGAAACTACAGCAAATGACATGGTTAAAGGGGGCAGTCATAAAATGGAATATTAAATATGAAGGAGAGTTAGTGAACTATATGTGTACTTATCATCTCAGATGTTTCTCAAAAATCAAATGAGCAAAAAACATGTTCCATAAGAATGTGTATAGTATATCTGCATTTATTTGTTAGTAAAAAACCAACTGAGTAATGAATTACTTAGAAATCATATATGTATATGGCAAAGTTGTTCAAAAAAAAGAAATGATATATGCAAAATTTAGAATGACTTTCATTTAGGTGGAGGAGAAAGTGGAGGAAAGATAACACATTTGGAAAGATGAAAAGTGTGAGCCTCATAAGTACCAAATATACTTCATATCTTTTTTCTTTTGAGACGGAGTTTCGCTTTTGTTATCCAGGCTGGAGTACAATGGCGCGATCTCGGCTCACCACAACCTCCGCCTCCTGGGTTCAGGCAATTCTCCTGCCTCAGCCTCCTGAGTATCTGGGATTACTGGCATGCAACACCATGCCCAGCTAATTTTTTGTATGTTTAGTAGAGATGGGGTTTCATCATGTTGACCAAGATGGTCTCGATCTGTTGACCTCGTGATCCACCTGCCTTGGCCTCCCAAAGTGCTGGGATTACAGGCATGAGCCACCGCGCCTGGCCAATACTTCATATCTTAAGTTGTGTGCTGAGATATAATTTTTTAAATTTTATTTTATAAGCTGTACATCTGTATGTTATTTTACATGTGCAATATGGTATTAAGAATAATAAAAATAAGCAATATGTCAGAGAGAGATTCAATATTTTATATACAATGATATTCATAACTAAGTTAAATAACAGTTAAAATGGGTAACATAAAAAGTCCAAGAATAAGGAAGAATAATCTAAGTATCATATATCCACATACAAAAACGTTAGAACTATGTTTTCAGTAAAATTAATTATAAGCACTCATGATATACTTCACGTAAAAAGCATATGTATATACAGTGTGATATTATTGTGTATATATATTTTTTGTATGTACACATTTATATATATATATGTTTTTTGTATATATATATATATATATATATATATATATATATATACAAAAAACATTAGGAATCACATCAATGGGATAACATCATGATCATGATTTTGATTTTTTTCTATAAAATTTTCAAATTCTGTTATGAGAATAAACTACTTTTTAAACTAGAAATGGTAAATTAGTCATTTTAAATGGATAAAATTAGAAAGAATTGTCTAGTGCCCTTTCTGCTAATTCCCCACAAAAGTATTAATAAAGTATAAGAGAAGTTTCCATAATACACTCCCAGAAGGGTCTTTAATATAGACACCCCATTAAATTAATACAAGAATAAAACCATGGTTAGTTGTACTTTAGCCTCCATACTTGGTTATGTCAATTCCTTGGGAAAAAAAATTCACAATGTGGAAATATAGTTTTTTACTCCCAGTGCAAAAGAGGGACCAAGTACCATAGGCTAAAAGATCCACTAAGCATGTTCTTTCTCACACAGGTCTTATTATCATGAAAATAATGAGTGAGCCATTTTGCCTAGCAAAACTGTTAAAATAAAGGTCCTTGTCCTTTGGAGTTATTGCTTATAAGCTTCATGGTCTGATTATGGAAGATAGTTCTCTAACTTTGAATTAATTATTCCAGATATTAGATAAGTACATTATCTATAACATTCATGCTGATATTTTGAAAGGAGACACCCAGGAAAATGATTAATAAAATTTAAACTATAAAATATTAACAGATATTAAAATCACAGCAAGTTGTTATATGGGAATAATCTTCTAACAATGGGTCTCAATTTTTAAAATTCATTAATGATCTCTGCCTTTTAATTTGAATGCTTTAACCAATTTATATTTATTATAGTCATTGACTTAGCTTAGTTTAAATTTACCATCTTGACATTGGATTTTTATTTATCTTACATCTTTTTTTTTGAGACGGAGTTTCGATCTTGTTACCCAGGCTGGAGTGCAATGGTGTGATCTCAGCTCACCGCAACCTCCGCCTCCTGGGTTCAGGCAATTCTCCTGCCTCAACCTCCCGAGTAGCTGAGATTACAGGCACGCACCACCATGCCCAGCTAATTTTTTGTATTTTTAGTACAGACGGGGTTTCACCATGTTGACCAGGATGGTCTCGATCTCTTGACCTCGTGATCCACCCATCCGGCCTCCCAAAGTGCTGGGATTACAGGCATGAGCCACCGCGCCTGGCCCTGTTTTGTTTTTATACTTGTTTTTTGTCTTCTTTGGTTTTAGTGAAGTAAGTATAAATATGGTTGACATTTGCACAATGCAAGATTAGGGATGGTGATCACCCACAGTTGAAAATGTATGTATAACTTGATTCCTCCAAAAAAGTGAACTATTCATAGCCTGTGGTTTACAAGATGAATCGTCTCTATACGGCAGCAACCACAACTGTGGAGCTCATTTATGGTACATATCAAGACTTCAATGTTTTATTGTAATGAAATGACTTTTCTTTGCTTCTTGGGATCACTAGTGACATGTTGTATATGTCTCATGGTGTTATTCAGTGTTTATGTCATTGCACTAAGCATGATGGAAAACACCTGAGAATTGCAAGAGATCATATTTTCTGTGTTGTGCAATTTACAGGAGCGATGAATTTCCCACATGGAGATTGTTAGTGTTACATGGTGCTTTAAGCAGATACTCAGATAGTAGCAAAATTTGATTCCACCCCAATACCAACAGGAGGTGGCTACAAAATTATTACAGTAGTTCAGTATTTACTACAGTTAATTTTATGCAGTTATAATACCACACCTTTACATTTGTTTACATTTCTCTTGACTATGAATGGTACCATGTATGGTTTGTAGATGTTTGTGTGCATACATTTTGATAAATTGAGCTTTTTATTAGAGATTCATGTGTATTTTATGGCAGTAAATGATAAAATAGACTAATATTTACACATATTTTATGCATTATTGACATACCTAACTTTTCCTTAAATTTTTCTGTTTCTAGGTGCCATAGTTCACCTGTGAGTTTTTTCAAATTATTTCAAATCTCCAGAAATATTATAATACGTTTATTTTTTTAAATCTACACATAAGTGAGCCTGCACAGGTGAAACCTGTGTTGTTCAAAGGTCAGCTCTATTCCACTTTATTTCCTGTTTTATTATAAACTGATTATGCAGAATTATTTTATAGATATTTCTAGGACTAGAAGGTGTACCTTAACTTGTCTCAGTCCATCTTGAATCAATATTATGAAATGCAGGCATTACATGAGACGTTTATCAGGCTTTCCATGTATTTGACTAGTACATATAAAATAAATCTTGCAATACAGTGTTCTAGTTTTTAAAGTCAATTTACTTTTTTTTTTTTTTGAGACAGAGTTTCGCTCTTGTTGCCCAGGCTGGAGTGCAATGGCGCGATCTCGGCTCACCGCAACCTCCGCCTCCTGGGTTCAGGCAATTCTCCTGCCTCAGCCTCCCAAGTAGCTGGGATTACAGGCACGCACCACCATGCCCAGCTAATTTTTTGTATCTTTAGTAGAGACGGGGTTTCACCATGTTGACCAGGATGGTCTCAATCTCCTGACCTCGTGATCCACCCGCCTCGGCCTTCCAAAGTGCTGGGATTAAAGTCAATTTACTTTTTAAAAAAATTAAGAAAGAGCAAGAACAGTCTTTTATATTTATGCATATGTTTACCAGTTCTGGAATTCTTTCTAAAGATTCTGGATTCTACCTGTTATGAGTCCCCTTTAGCGTGGGGAATCATCTCTACCACTTCATAAAATGCAAGTCTCCTGGCAAGAAATTATTTCACCTTACATTATTTGAAAATGGTTTACTTTGCATTCTCCATTTTAAATGATAATTTCCCTGGCAATAGATTCTAAATGAACAGGTGTTTTCCCCCTTTCTTTCCACATTCAAAAAGTACCCCTTTCACATGTGCCCCAAAAACTAAAATGCAATAACAAAATGAAATTTAAAAATTAAAGAAAAATCCCTTATCTGTAAGTGATATTTTCTCTGGCTATCCTCAGGATCTCCTTTTGTCTTTTGCTTTTCACAGTTTAGGATGCGCACAGGTGTGGATTTCTTTGCATTTATACCCTTAGAGCTTGGGTGTCTTGTACCCGTCAGTTGCTTTTCTTCAGATTTGTGACGTTTCCACTTTCTTTCTTCAGATGGGTTTCTCTTCCCTACTCTCTTCTCCTGACAACCTGATTACACGCATGTTAGGCCTCTTGATACTGGCACACAGGCCAGTTTTTTCATCTTTATATTCTAAGCTATAATTTAGACAGTTTCTACAGGTGGACTTTCAAATTTAATCCTCTTTCTTCGGCTTCCTCCATTCTGTGGTCAAGCCTATCAGATGTGGTTTTTGAATTTCAGACATCATAATTTTGTGATCTAGAATTTCCATTTGGTTTCTTTTTCTAACTTGCTTTTCTCTGTTCTCATTCTTCATCTGTTCACTCTTTCTTTCCTTTTCTCCCAATAAATACTTGAATATCTTTATATTAATTATCTTCAAAACTCTGTTTGCTAGCTCCAATTCTGGAACCAGAAGAGCATTCCGTTGGTGCCCATTTTTCCCTCATTCGTGAGCCTCATGTCACTTTGCACACCTCCGAATTTTTGACGATGTGTAAAACATTGTATATAGAAGGCCATTTACATATAAAATATTCTAACGTTTTGTTTTGTGTTTATCTCATTTCCACAGAATGTGAGCTCTTTTCTGTGTCCGTGGAGTCACATGGGGATGTAATCATCAGGCTTTACCAAAGGTCATGTTGCACCAGGGATACACTGTTACTTTCATAAGAACGAGCTCACCTGCACTGAGGCCTCCCACAGCCCCACTGTGGCCACAGCAGAAGGACCAGTCTATTGTATTTTCATCACAGAGTGTTCGATCCAGAAGGAGGCTGGGTTCAGCTGTATCAGGCCCTCAATTCCACACACCATGAGAATAAGCAAGATTGTGCAAATTCTGTTTTGCAGTTTCTTTCACTGGCTTTTTCTTTTTTTCCATAAAGTTGATGTTGTGCCATGGATAATATTCAGCATAAACAATTTATTGTTTCACTTGGTAATCTTCCAGATTCAAATCCATCCCACCATGTCCACCATTGCTAATAGCTTGGCTGAACTTACCTTGACCTTGGAGAGTCTAACATTCTTTAAAAGGCCTTCCTCTTCTGTTTCTATGACTGGGAGACCTGCATTTTGTCCCTAGAACCTCCATGGCTCTCTGATGATATACAAAGTGTTCCTTTTATCTAAACCAGTTCAGCAATGCCTTTGTTTCCACCTCTCATGGACATTCTCATAGAGAAGGATAGCTATTCTACATCCATTCTTCTTCTAAAGCTTCTTGTTATTTCCATAATCAAGCATTACAATTACACATTGTTTTAAAATATCAAGGCATAATGTAAGAGCATACACCAACATTAAAAATCGTATATAATGAAATTGACTGTGAATTCAGGTGATGCTTCTATGCATCTTGTTGTATGTTTACTATTCAGAATACTGAGCAAATTTTCATGTGTTTTAAATTGTTAGCAATGTGGCAGGTGATAACACAGAGTGTTGTTTTCTATTAAAATAGACTCTAAATAACCTCAGAGGAGCATGAGTGTGTCACTATTTACCAAAGCAGCTGTGGCTGTAACCCCACGTGTTAAGTCGCCATGGTGACAAAGTCAGGATTGTGGTTTCATCAGGCGGGACCAATTAGTTTCACCCTGTTCTCCAGTCCCGTGTGACATTCCCCTTCCTACTCACTTGGCTAACTTCATTGCAGGGACACTGGGTGACAGAATGCAGATAGATCAGCACACACATGTCTGTGAATCATGCACCAACACATGCCTGTCTGTGAATCATGTCTGTAGATCATGCCTGCTCATATATGTCTTCATACAAACGATTAAATGTTTATGTAAATACTAACATTATGTAGATATTGCTACATAAAATAAGTTGAAGTTCATGATGCTTGGCAAGGAAACTACTCAATGACACAAAATACAGTCCTTTAGTGCAGAGCAATGTTTTTGTATTGTCAAATCATGTTTGTATTAAAAATGCCTGGGTCTTCACTCACAGTAGGCTTTCCTCACATATTGTGAAATTGATGTTGTTTCTCAAAATAGGGATACTTACAACGAGTTAATTATCTCTCTTTGAAAAGTTATTTAAAAATACTTGCTGAGCTTTTTACTTGATTAGAGCTAAACTGATGGAAGTGACTGTAAGTTACAAGCTAGCATACCTAATGTGCTACCAAATGCCTCACAAACGACAGCATGCAGATATTCCAGCTGAGGGTTGCCTTAAAGAATTATGGCAGAAGTGTAGTATACCTGCTATGCCTGGAATGGAATGCACATGGGTGGATTTTCTACCTTATCTTAGAAGAAGGAAGCGCTGCACAGCAAGACCGAGAGCTGCTCCCAAACTGCTGTGCGCTTCTTAAACCACCTTCATGGGACCTCTTTCTCTCTTCATGCACATGAACACTCTTCTATACACAGAGCTTTAAATTAAATAGAAATAATCCTTTTTTGTTAGTTTATTGGAGTTATCATTAAAATTAAAAAACAAATATTCAATGCAGACATACTCAGAAATATTCCCAAACTTCAACCCTGAAAAATGACTATATGCTTTAGATATAAAATATTTGCAAAAGTTCGTTGAGAACTGATTTTCCTTAGAAAAGACCATAGTTTTGATGGCTCTGCATGTGGCTTAAGTTGCAAAGAGAGAACTCAAACTCACCGCCCAAGTTTCTTCCAAAAATGAGAATAAACAATGAAACTGTTATCTTCCGTTGGGTATTTTCCACTGGGTCCTGTTTGCTTTTTGTTTCTTCCTTGAGCCCCTTTGGCTTCCTTTCTGTTTTTAAATTTTTGTTTTGTTTTTTGATGTCATTTAATTTTTTGTTTTATTTTTGTAAAATGTATGATCTGTGAACACATCCTATTTTCATATCAAGGTTATCATTTCTGAATAACACTGCTCAATTTTATTCACTGGTTTGATAAGGCCTTTCTTACATGAATCTTGGAAATAAGAATTATGTCATCAGTAAGCTTTATCTGTAATCGTCACTAGGTAATTTAGTCAATTCCATCATCCTGTGAGATAAAATAATATCTTTTCCTATGTCTTGAAAAAGGAAGGGAAGTGACTTGTGAATATATTTAAGAAAATAATCAATATTTTAAAAATCATTCTATCATTGATGCATTTTCTTATGACTATGAGGCTTCCTAAGTATCATCTAGAGTCTATATTAGATTAAGAGATGGTTAGAATACACTGCATAAGAGAAAATAGAATGTTAAAGATTGAGGGAAAGGCTATTGGAGGAAGCTAAAAGGCAAGGAATCCCATTGCCAGATTATCACACATTCTAAGTTGCCAAGGGAATTGGATAAAGTTTACTTCTAGGAGCCAAGATGTCTACTATTCAGTGTTAAAATATCCAGCTTTCATCGTCTGCTTAAATGGGCTGTAATACCCCTCCAACTGTGAGTCTGTAATGAGCCTGTGTGACGGAAAAGACTGTGGTGAGAAGTTATCACACTGGGGCACCTGGGATTCGGAGCTCAACCAACATATGGATTTTGGAGGAAACACCGACCAAACATTTCCTTCCTTTCTCTATCTCTCCATATGCACGCGTACACACACACACACATACACACACACATATGTATATGCAAACACAAACATTTCCTCCCTTTCTCCATATGCATGTGTACACACACACAAACACACATACACACACACACATATATACACACACATATGTATATGCAAACATTTCCTTGCTCTCTCTCCATACACACACACATATGCACACACATATGTATACACAAACACACACATTTCCTCCCTTTCATTCTCTATCCATATGCATGTGCACACACACAAAGACAAACACATATACACACACATATACACACACATCTATGTATATACAAACATTTCCTCCCTTTGTCTCATACACACACACACACGCACATGCACACACACATACACATATACACACACATATGTATATACAAACACAAACATTTCCTCCCTTTCTCTCTCATACACACACACAAACACACACATGCACACACACATACACATATACACACACACATATATGTATATACAAACTCAAACATTTCCAACCTTTTCCTCTCTCTCCATACACACACACACACACACACACACACACACACATATGTATATGTATATGGTTCCATTTTGCTTAACAATTTTGTCTTCAATTCAGTTTCATAATTAAATTTTTTCTTTTTGCTTAGCCAGAAAAATTAGTGTTATCATTTTTTCCACAGTTAAATGAACGTCAAGGCCTATCTAGTGTTGTAATACGTTAGAACAGCCAGGAGCCTTTTCAGGACACACCCTAGTGAAACATTTTACCGGAATTTAGACCATTGCACTGAGTGTCTAGGAAAATGACCATATTTTTGCTGAGGTGTCCCTGAGTCTCTGGACCGAATGGCATTCCTTGAACATTCCTAGTTGACACTCCGTTCATAAGAACAGGACCTAAATTTGAGCAAGACTGCCACGGACACTGACCATCCCCTGCTCATCTCTCCACTGCTTCTGATATCGTCCCTGCCCATGATGAGTTAAAGATCACTGATGAAGTACAACTTTTGTGTGGACAACTTCCACGATCTGTGTTGTTCACAGGACAAGAACTGGCCATGGAATATGTACTCTGTCGGTTGCCGTAGTCAAATGGTGACAGTGAGAGAGTGAAGGCATAAAGGTGAGGACGGAAGGAATATAGAGATACCACTCGTCCTTTTTAGGAAAATCCAAGGCCGAGCAAATGAAGCTATATATTTTTTTCTAATTTTAAGAAAATGGAAATTAGTACTATGTCTCCTGATTTGAATCAAGAAATGTCTTCAATACAGAATACGTGGCATAATTTATTTTGTATGTTCTGAAAGTAAGATACATGACATTATTTTCTCTAATAATAAATACAAATCATTGGTGAACCTCAAATAAATACAAATCATTGGTGAATCACAATAGTGTGATGCTCCTAACTTTGTCCTTTATAAAAAGTCCTCTTTTCTGGCTCAGGTCACACATGTTTGATAGAGGTGGAGACCCTTGTTTCTTTAATATTTTTTAATCCCAATCCTAGGCCTTTAGGTCTACAGGAAATTCATGTTTAATGTAGGTACATCTGAGGATTCCAAACCCAACACATTTTCTCACTCTGCAATCTCTACACTACTTGATTTCATGCATTCCCATGATCTCAGTTACAGCTTGTAATTGAATTTCCCAAATCTATATCCCCCAAAGCATGTATACTCACAGACGTATGAATATATACATTCTCCACATGTTTAAACAACCCATATGAGTATCCATGTTTTGTTACATTTGTTTTTAATTGTCAAATCCACTTTTAAACAACTTGATTGTTGAAGGATTTTTGGAGAACAGATAGTCATAATTCTCAGTGAAATTTCCTCTAAATTTTCAATTAGCTGATTTAGAGATAATAGTCTTCTACATAATGAGCTAATAAGAGTTTATAACGCAAGGAGTTTTTAGTATTAAATAAGAAAATACATGAAAAGCACTTAGCAAAGCAAACAGGATGAAAGAAATACGTACAATGTTTTATTTTCCAATAGATAGAAAAACTCATTAGATTTGATGCAGTCATTTGACTATTTAACTTCTATTTCAGCCCTTTAGGGAAATCTATCCTCAAATATTTTATCGCTTTTACTCCCAATTTAGCATAAACTTAACTATTTCAATAACAAGACTTATGTGAAAACAGAAAGAAGCACACGAAACAGACGAAAAGAAATTGTTCATAATTTGACAAAGGGCTAATACATTCTTTATCACAACAGGTCATAAAACAGAGCCCAAAATATTGGATAAAAGAAGTAAAAGATTTAAATATAATTGTTTCCCTAAAAAGAAAAATATAACATGTCAGCTCCAACATGTAAATAACTTGGACACTGTCACTCATATTTTTACAGGAAAAAAAGCATAATAAACTAAAAATCACTGACTTCTCTTGGATGAATCTGAGAATTAAGTTTGCAGAGTAAATTGCTATCCTCAAATCTCTCTCAACAGAGACGCATACAGAGAGTCACAGCTGAGATAAACTTAGCTGCAGTAGAAGCTGCAGGTGCCATCAATGGTAGCAACACTTAAATGGCATTTTGATTAATTATTGGAGGCTGAATTTGGACAAGTATGATTCTGAGAGACTCCAAGAGCTGTCTTCTTGTGGAGACCTCAAAATTTTCCTGGGCTTTACAGATAGGAAGAAAACCTGTTTCTCCTGGTGAAGATCTGAAAATGACCTTCTCAGGAAAAACCTTCTCTGGGCTCAGACAGGGGGATGGAAAGAGGAACAATTGTAAAACACAACTAGAGCCTTCTACACAACAAAAGGGTAAGGCCTTTGTGAGAGTCTTTCTGGAGCTAAAGAAAGGACAATTATTCAATGTCAGCTCATTTTAGTCTTTATGTTTCACTTAAGGAAGCAAGGAAGCAAATAAATACTTGAAAAGGTCACTGTCCAGGAATACAGGCCCTTCTGAAGCAGTTACTTTAGAATAAAATAATTTATTCTAGATTGTTTTAGAATATCTGCCCATACTTTACCACCGCATTAACAGGGATCCAGTATAATAACAGTGGATTACAGCAGAAAGAGTGTCAAGGACTCTCTGTGAAGGAACTCTTAAAGAAGCTTAGAGTATATGCTGCAGACAAAAGAATGAAAACTAGAAAAATTAGTCACCTACAATTGGATAAAATATTTAACCTATTCTGACTTCTAGCCAGATGAAATTAAAAGGCAGAGATTGTCAGAGTGTATGGAAATAGCAAGATCCAACTATATGTTGTCCAGAAGAAATCCAATTTTAAATACAGTAACTTGCATAGAGCACAAATAAAGTGATAGAGAAAGATAACATTATGCTAACAGTAGTCAAAAGGAAGTTGGAGTAGCTGCATCCAGTGAAGACAAAACAGACTTTACAACAAGGACAGTTATTAAAGAAAAGAGCTTCATTGCACTGCTCAGAGACCCTGCAAGAGACATGCCTCTCTGTACTCCAGAAGACAGGCTCATCAAACTTAGTCCCACTGTGGATGTTAAAGTAACGTCATCCAATTCCAGTCCTACTCTGCTATAGTCCAGGGCAAGACCTGCCCACCCAGAGATTTGCCCAGTAACCCGGTGGGAAGTGCATCTACCTGTGCAATGGCAGGCAATCTACAGACCTAACTGTGGACCTTGAAATGAACCTTTGTCCACCAGCCCTATGAACCAAGTTTCCAGAAGCAATCAAATTCGTCCATAAACCAAGCAGGATCCGTGCTTGTCAGAGTCCCTGATAACAGGTCTGCCAACTCATAACCCACTTCAGACCCAGCAGCAGTCACTAAACCTGCCTCAAACTCCACTTTACTACAATTCTAAAAGTAATTCCACCAGCCCAGGAAACTGGCAGACAAGGGTCTTTACTTGCTAAAACCAATCTTTAAAGGCTGGTACAGGTGTTTTTTTCTTTCAAAAGCACAGAAACCAACAGAGGCTATACGAATCTCAAAAAAATGAGGCAAATAAGATACTACCAAAGGAAACTAATAAAGCTAAAGTAACATATCCCAAAGAAATAGATATCTACAAATACTTGACAATAAATTCAAAGTAATCACCTTAATGAAGCTCAATGAGGTATAAAAAACACATATATGCAACTAAGCAAAATCAGATAAACAATGCATGAATAAAATGAGAATAAGTAAATCAAAAACATGAAAAGAACAAATTAGAAATCTTGGCATTGAAGAATACAATGACAGACTGAAAATTTAATAGAGAACTTCAACAGCAGATGCAATCACATAGAAAAAGACTCAGTATTCTTGAAGACAGGTACTTGGACATTAGCCAGTTAGAGAAAACAATAGGGGGAAAAAAGATTGGAGAAAAAATATAAAGCCTATGAAATACCATCAAACCAACAAATATAAATCTTATGGAGGTCACAGAGGAAATAAGAGAGAGAAAGGGACAGGAAACTTATTTAAAGAAATAACTGGTGAAAACTTCCCAAATTTTTGAAGAGATATGTGTAAGGCCGGTTGCCTTGCCAGGAGTCAAAGGGATGCATTCATCACTTTCTGTGCCTGATAACTGCATCATCACCCGAGCTCATCATCTGGCTTCCCCACAAAGCTTCCCTGCGCCCGCCTCTGCATACCATGCCCAAGGTCACATTCAGCACTAAATTATCCATCTAACCTCCAGCCCGCTGATTAAAAACCCTGCAAAGAAATTTTTTTAAAAAAGAAGCTTCACCATTCCCTGCCCAACAACAGCCTGCCCCAGTACGCCCCCGGCAAGCCCGCATACCCAAAGTCCCGCCTACCAATGGCAGCTACTTCCTACTTTAACTTCATGTACTTCCTACTCCTCAACAGCCAATAGAAATGCCTTCTCTTTGTTTCCCAATAACCAATCAATTGCCTGCACACCCCATAAAACCCCACACCCTGAACAACGGGGGGGTGACTTCTCTGGCCCCTCTTGGACCACTGAGGTAGCCCGGGAGCTGAATAAATTGGCTTCTCATCTTTTTTCATACCTACCTCAGTTTCCTCATTTTACCTCGGCAATAAACCTTAAAATATGGACATCCAAATTCATGAGGCTCAAATATTGCCAATAAAAAAAATCCAAAGAAGATTACTCTGAGACACTTTGTAAATAAACTGTCAAAACTCAAAAACAAAAATACCTTAGAAAGAAGCAAGAGAAAAGCTACTCATCACATGCAAGAGAACCATCACAAGGTTATTAGCAAATTTCTCTGACAAAATTTTGCAGGTGAGGGGAAAGGGATAACATGTAATCATTTTAATGCATTTAATTTTTGAAAACCTGCCAACCAAAAATATTTTTCCTGAAAAAAACTGATCTGCAGAAATGAGGAGACATAAAAACATTCCCAGATAAGCTAAAGATAAGTTTATCTGATCACCACTAAATATGTCTTACAAGAAATGCTAAAAAATGGTTCCTCAAGTTGATTTGAAAGGATGCCACGTAACATGAAAACAATGGAAGTATAAAATTCACTTTAATGGAAAGAATATAGTCAAATCAGAATACTCTGTTACTGTAATGGTGGTGTATAATTACTTTTACTGCATAAAAATTTTAAGAAAAAAGTATTACAATAACTATAACGATCATAATTTGTTAATGAACATACAATATATAAATCATGTAAGTTGTGATAACACCATCAAATGCGAAGGGAGAGGTTAAAGTATAGAGTTTTTATATGTAGAATATTTAGAAGTTGTTTTATTTAAACCTCATGGTAACCACACAAATTTTTTCCAAAAAATCACAGTAGATACACAAAAGAAAAAGAGAAGAGATACAAACATACCACTACAAAAAAAAATCATCAAATCATAAAGAAAAAGAGCAAGGAGAAAAGTGAAACAAAGATCTTTAAGATAACCAGAATAATGATAAAATGGCAGTAGTAAGTCTTTACATGTCGATAACTACTTTAAATGTACATGGATTGAATTCTCCAATCAGAAACAATCAAAGTGGCTAAATGAATACTTTTTTAAAAGTTCGACTATATGATACCTACAAGAGACTTACTTTAACTTGGACAACACATATGAGCTGGAAGTGAAAAAACACAAAAAGATATTCTATCCATATGGTAACCAAAAGAGAGCAGGGGTGGCTATTCTTGTACAAAACAGAATAGACCTTAATTAAAAAGTATCAGAATACACAAAGTGGTCATTATATAATAAGAGGTCAATTCATTAAGAGGATATAACAACTATAAGTACATATTCACTCAACAGTATAACACTTAAGTATATAAACACATAACCAAGACACTCTGGAAAATGAAGAACAAAGCCCAAGGCATTATGGTTCCTGATATCAAACTGCATTTTAAAACTTTAATATGCTATAGCATTAAAAAGCAATATTATACTGTCATAAAAACAGGCAAACAGACAAACGGCACAGAATAGAGAGAACTGAAATCAACCCACATATATACTATAAAGTAATTTTTTGATCAAGATGCCAAGAATACTCAATGTGGAAAGGATAGTCTCTTCAAAGAAGCAGTGTTTGGAAAAGCGAATAACCACATACAAAATAAAAGCAAAAGAAACGGTTGTCTTACACCACACACAAAAAACCCTCAAAATGAAATGAATTTAAGACTTAAATGTAAGATCTGGAATAATAAAACACCTAGGCAAAAACAAAGGGAAAAATCTTCTTGACATTGATTGTGGCAATGTTTTTTTTTTTTTTTTTTTTTTTTTGAGACAGTCTTGTTCAGTCACCAGGCGCCAGGCTGGAGTGCAATGGCGCAATCTCTGCTCACTGCAACCTCCGCCTCCTGGGTTCAAGCAATTCTCCTGCCTCAGCCTCCCAAGTAGCTGGGACTACAGACACATGCCACCACGCCCAGCTAATATTTTATATTTTAGTAGAGACAGGGTTTCACTATGTTGGCCAGGATGATCTTGATCTCTTGACCTTGTGATCTGTCCGCCTTGGCATCCCAAAGTGTGCTGGGATTACAGGCGTGAGCCACTATGCCTGGCCATTTTTTTTTCTTTTAATGTCATTTATTTCTTCCCCTCATTTTCTTTTCTATTTTTTAAAAATTGTACTTTAGGTTCTGGGGTACATGTGCAGATCATGCAGGATTGTTGCATAGGTACATACATGACAATGTAGTTTGCTGCCTCCATGCCCCTGTCATCTACATCTGGCATTTCTCTCCTGATATCCCTCCCTGACCTCCCCAGCCCCTCGCTGTCCTCCCTTGGTCCCCTCAACAGACCCAGTGGGTGATGCTCCCTCCCTGTGTCCAGGTGTTCTCATTGTTCATCACCCACCTATGAGTGAGAACATGCAGTGTTTGATTTTCTGTTCTTGTGTCAGTTTGCTGAGAATGATGGTTTCCAGTTCATCCATGTCCCTGCAAATGACACAAACTCATCATTTTTTATGGCTGCATAGTATTCTATGGTGCATATGTGCCACATTTTCCGTGTCCAGTCTATGGTAAATGGGCATTTGTGTTGGTTCCAGGTCTTTGCTATCGTAAACAGTACCACTATGAACATACATGTGTATGTGTCTTTATAATTTGTAACCCTTTGGGTATTGGTAATACCCAGTAATGGGATTGCTGGGTCAAATGGAATTTCTATTTCTAGGTCCTTGAGGAATCCCCACACTGTCTTCCACAATGCTTTAACTAGTTTATACTCCCACCAACAGTGTAAAAGTGTTCCTATTTCTCCACATCTTCTCCAGCATCTGTTGTCTCCAGATTTTTTAATGATCGCTATTCTAAGTGGAGTAAGGTGGTATCTCAATGTGGTTTTGATTTGCATCTCTCTAATGACCAGTGATGATGAGTATTTTTTAATATGTTTGTGGGCCTCATATAGGTCTTCTTTTGAAAAGTGTCTGTTCATATCCTTTGCCCACTTTTGGATGGGTCTGCTTGTTTTTTCTTATATATCTGTTTTAGTTCTTTGTAGATTCTGGATACTAGTCCTTTGTCAGATGGGTAGATTGCAAACATTTTTTTCCATTCTGTTGGTTGCCAGTTCACTCTAATGATTGTTTCTTTTGCTGTGCAGAAGCTCTGGAGTTTCATTAGATTCCATTTGTCTATTTTGGCTTTTGTTGCCAATGCTTTTGGTGTTTTAGTCATGAAGTTCTTGCCTATGCCTGTGTCCTGAATGGTTTTGCCCAGGTTTTCTTCTAGGGTTTTTATGGTGTTAGGTCTTATGTTTAAGTCTTTAATCCATCTGGAGTTAATTTTAGTGTAAGGTGTCAGGAAGGAGTCCAGTTTCTGCTTTCTGTACATGGTTAGCCAGTTTTCCCAACACCATTTATTTAAAAGGGAATCCTTTTCCCATTGCTTATTTTTGTCAGGTTTGTCAAAGATCAGATGGTTATAGATGTGTGGCATTGCCTCCAGGGCCTAGGTTCTGTTCCATTGGTCTATATCTCTGTTTTGGTACCAGTACCATGCTGTTTTGATTACTGTAGCCTTGTAGTATAATTTGAAATCAGGTAGCATAATGTCTCCAGCTTTGTTCTTTTTGCTTAGGATTGTCTTGGATTTGTGGGCTCTCTTTTGGTTCCATTTTACGTTTAAGGTGCTTTATTCCAGTTATGTGAAGAAGGTCATTGGTAGCTTGATGGGGATAGCATTGAATCTGTAAATTACTTTGGGCAGTGTGGCCATTTTCACAATAGTGATTCTTCCTAACCATGAGCACAGAATGTTTCTCCATCTGTTTGTGTCCTCTCTTATTTCCTTGAGCAGTTGCTTATAGTTCTCCTCGAAGATGTCCTTTACATCCTTTGTTAGTTGTATTCCTAGATATTTTATTCTCTTTGTAGCAATTGTGAATGGGAGTTTGCTCATGATTTGACTCTCTGTTAGTCTGTTATAGGTGTTTAGAAATGTTTGTGATTTCTGCACATTGATTTTGTATCCTGGGACTTTGCTGAAGTTGCTTATCAGTTTAAGGAGTTTTTGGGCTGAGACAATGGGGTCTTCTAAATATACAATCATGTCATCTGCAAATAGAGACACATTGACTTATTTTCCTAATTGAATACCCTTTATTTTTTTTTCTTGCCTAATTGCCCTGGCTAGAGCTTCCAATACTATAATGAATAGGAGTGGTGAGAGAGGGCACCCTTGTCTAGTGCTGGATTTCAAAGGAAATGCTTCCAGATTTTGCCCATTCAGTATGATATTGGCTGTAGGTTTGTTGTAAATAGCTTTTATTGTTTTAAGATACATTCCTTCGATACCTAGTTTATTGAGAGTTTTGAGCATAAAGGGCTGCTGAATTTTGTCAAAGGCCTTCTCTGCATCTATTGACATAATCATGTGGTTTTTGTCTTTGGTTCTGTTTATGTGGTGGATTACATTTATAGACTTGTATATGTTTAACCAGCCTTGCATCCGTGGAATGAAGCCTATTTGATCATGATAGATAAGCTTTTTGATGTGCTGTTACAATCTGTTTGCCAGTATTTTATTGAAGATTTTTGCATCTATGTTCATCACGGATATTGGCCTGAAGTTTTCTTTATTTGTTGAGTCTCTGCTGGGTTTTGGTATCAGGATGATATTGGTCTCATAAAATGATTTGGGAAGGATTCACTCTTTTGTATTGTTTGAAATAGTTTCAGAAGGAATGGTACCAGCTCCTCGTTGTGCATCTGGTAGAATTCAGCTATGAACCTGTCTGGACCTGGACTTTTCTTGGTGGATAGGCTATTAATTGCTGCCTCAACTTCAGCCCTTGTTATTGGTCTATTAAAGGTTTCAACTTCTTCCTGGTTTAGGCTTGGGAGGCTGCAAATGTCCAGGAATTTATCCATGTCCTCCAGGTTTACTGGCTTATGTGCATAGAGTTGTTCGTAAGAATCTCTGATTGTAGTTTGTGTTTCTATGGAATCAGTGGTGATATCACCTTTATTATTTTTTATCTCACCTATTTAATTCTTCTCCATTTTCTTTTTTATTAATCTGGCTAGCAGTCTATCTATTTTGGTTATCTTTTCAAAATACCAGCTGCCAGATTTATTGATTTTTTGAAGGGTTTTTTGTATCTCTATCTCCTTCAGTTCTGCTCTGATCTTAGTTATTTCTTGTCTTCTGCTAGCTTTTTTTTTTTTTTTGATCTTGCTCCTCTAGCTCTTTCAATTTTGATGATAGAGTGTTGATTTTAGATCTTTCCTCACTTCTCACGTGGGCATTTATTGCTATAAATTTTCCTCTAGACACTGCTTAAAATGTATCCCAGAGATTCTGGTATGTTGTGCTTTTGTTCTCGTTGGTTTCAAAGAACATCTATATTTCTGCCTTCATTTCATTGTTTATCCAGTCAACATTCAGGAGCCAGTTGTTCAGTTTCCATGAAGCTGTGCAGTTCTGAGTTAGTTTCTTAATTCTGAATTCTAATGTGATTGCCCTTAGTCTGAGAGACAGCTTGTTATGATTTCTGTTCTTTTGCATTTGCTGAGGAGTGATTTACTTCCAATTATGTGGTCAGTTTTAGAGTAGGTGCATTGCAGTGCTGAGAAGAATGCATATTTTGTGGATTTGGGGTGGAGATTTCTGTAGATGTCAATGAGGTCCACTTGGTCCAGATCTGAGTTCAAGTCCTGAATATCCTTGTTAATTTTCCATCTTGTTGATGTGTCTCATATTGACAGTGGAGTGTTAAAGTCTCCCACTATTATTGTGTGTGAGTCTAAGTCTCTTTGTAGTCTCATAAGAACTTGCTTTATGTACGTGGGTGCTTCTGTATTGGGTGCACATATATTTAGGATTGTTCGCTCTTCTTGATATACTGATCCTTTTACCATTATGTAATGCCCTTTTTTGTGTCTTTTGATCTTTGTTGGCTTAAAGTTCATTTTATCAGAGACTAGGATTGCATCTCCTGATTTTTTTTTCCTCTTCATTTACTTGATAAGTCTTCCTCCATCCCTTTATTTTGAGCCTATGTGTGTCCTTGCATGTGAGATGGGTTTCCTGGATACAGCACACTGATGGTTCTTGACTTTTTATCCAATTTGCCACTATTGATTGGGGCATTTAGCCCATTTAGATTTAAGGTTAATATTATTGTGTGTGAATTTGATCCTGCCATTTTGATGCTAGCTGGATGTTTTGCCTATTAGTTGATGCATTTTTTTCATTGTGTCAATGGTCTTCACCATTTGGTAATTTTTTGAAGTGCTGATACAGGTTGTTCCTTTCCTTGTTTAGTGCTTCTTTCAGGAGCTCTTGTAAGGCAGGCCTGGTGGTGATGAAATCTCTCAGCAATTGCTTGTCCATAAAGGATTTTCTTTCTCCTTCACTTATGAAGCTTAGTTTGGCTGGATATAAAATTCTAGGTTGAAAGTTCTTTTCTTTAAGGATGTTGAATATCAGCCCCTACTCTCTTCTGGCTTATAGGGTTTCTGCTGAGAGGTCTGCTGTGAGTCTGATGGGCTTCCCTTTGTGGGTAACCTGACCTTTCTCTGGCTGCCCTTAGCATTTTTTCCTCCATTTCAACCCTGGTGAATCTGATGATTATATGCCCTGGGGTTGCTCTTTTTTAGGAGTATCTTTGTGGTGTTCTCTGTATTTTCTGTACTTGCATGGTGGCCTGGCTTGCTAGGTTGGGGAAGTTCTCCTGGATAATATTCTGAAAAGTGTTTTTCAGAGTGGATTCATTCTCTCCATCACATTCAGGTACACCTATCAAATGTAGAATAGGTTTTTCTGATTTCAATTTCCATCCCATTATTTCCTAGTTATGTGCAAGCAACATGATTCATTACTGTTGACATTCACCTTGATCACCAGGCAGAGGTGGGATTTCTTGGGCTTCTCCACTGTGATGTTTCTGTACTTACTCCTCTCCATGAGCATTCTTTGGAAGGAAGTCTTTGGCTTATGCCTGTAATCCTAGCACTTGGGGAGGCTGAGGTGAGTGGATCACCTAAGGCCAGGAGTTCAAGACCAGCCTGGCCATCATGGTGAAACTCCATCTTTATTTCAAAAAATTTTTTAAAAAGGAAGGAGTTACTGTGTGCAGTCCATACTTAAGCCGCAAGGGTTGATGTTTTCCCCATCGAGAGTGGGTTATACACCTATGTTGTTGGGACTGCTCCTGCACAGAAATGTGTCTTCACATTTATTTACTTATTCAATAATTTGTTTGCATTGGCATGGAATCATGGATATATATGTTGCACTTTTGGTTATAATCCATTACTACTATTGTTTTGGCTCAAATAATTCTAGCTTAGCCACTGGGACCCCTTTCGGTCGGCTCCTGTGGCCCCTTAATGTGTTCCTGTTGATGAGGTGTTGAGAGATGAAGGCCTCTGATTTCCCTCCTTAAAATGTTTTCATCTGGCTTTAGCCTCAGGGTGATCCTGATCACACAGAATCACTAGAGTCAGGAAGGGGATTGCTGCTTCTATTTTCTGAAAGGGAGTACAGGGAACTGGCATCATTTCAACTCAAAGGGTTGGTAGGACTCACCTATAAAACTATCTTGACTTTGTTGATAGTTATTAATTATTAATTGTATTTCTTTAATGGATATAGGTATATAGAGATCATTTATCTTTGAGTAAATTTTGGTAATTTGTGCATTTCAATATATTGTCGCATTTAATCAAAATTATAGATTCACTGGGTATAGCTGTTTATAGCGTGCTTTTACTATCCTATTACTCTCCGTGACTGGGTATAGTTGTTTATACTGTGC
>CM052651.1:154202503-154237888 GCA_028533165.1 Leontopithecus rosalia
TGTGCGTTTACTATCCTATTACTCTCTGTGACTAGGTATACTTATTACTCTCCTTGACTGAGTATAGTTGTTTATAGTATGTGTTTGCTATCCTACTACTCTCTGTGACTGAATATAGTTGTTTATAGTGTGCGTTTACTATCCTATTACTCTCTGTGACTGGGTATACTTATTACTCTCCTTGACTGAGTATAGTTGTTTATAGTGTGTGTTTGCTATCCTATTACTCTCTGTGACTGAGTATAGTTGTTTATACTGTGCGTTTACTATCCTATTACTCTCTGTGACTGGGTATAGTTGTTTATACTGTGCATTTACTATCCTATTACTCTCTGTGACTGGGTATAGTTGTTTACAGTGTGCGTTTGCTATCCTATTACTCTGTGACTGAGTATAGTTGTTTATAGTGTGCGTTTGCTATCCTATTACTCTCTGGGACTGAATATAGTTGTTTATAGTGTGCATTTGCTATTTTATTACTCTCTGTGATTGTGTATAGTTGTTTATAGTGCACTTTTACTATCCATTACTGTCCATGAGATTTCTAGTGGTGACTACTCCTTCCTTTCTGATGTGGGTAACTTGTGTTTTCACTCTTTTTTCTTGCTTAGCTGGCTATCATCATGTCAATTTTATTAATCTGTTCAAAGAATCAGCTTCAAGTTCAATGTCTGTGTGCCTAAGCCGTAAATTAGGTTGCACTTTGTTACAGGAACTCAAATTACATGTCCAGCACAGGCTAAAGGCCCCCTGCTCATGTAACTTTGCAAGAGTAAAATACGGAAGGGAGGGTGACAATGACATTGAAAACTCTGCAACTTACTTTATGTTTTTCCCAGAAATAGGAGATCTCATTCCTTCATTAATAACATCCATGAGAGAGGTATTTCCAAAAGTAATTTCAGTTAGCTGTCTTTTTTTCGTATCTGTGCACAGAAAATCCTTTCTGTCCAATTCTAGTTTATCCACGATTGAACTAAGGAAAAACAGAAGCTTGAACTGCTTTACAAATTTAGCTCGACATAGAAGGTGCAACTGAAGCTTCTGAAAGAACAGAACAAGGACAAGTTGATCTTTAGCACAGCAATGAAGAACCTTAGCCCTGCTGTTACTGCCTTTCTGAGGGAGACCTGTGGGGATCGCTCCGTGTGAGGCCCCTAGGAAATGGGCCTCGCCATATGGTGAGCTTGAGCCCAGACACAGATCCCCAGTTGGGGGAGTTGAGCTGAGGTAAAGCAGGAACCGAGAGAGGGACTATGCTATTCAAAATAATTAACAGACATTACTTTATGGATATGAGGACTTGGGAGGCATTGTGTCCACTTTCGGCTCCTTATGGTTTATTCCTTCATTGTGTTCATTTTTGGATCCTTGCTACATTAGTTGTAAAATATTAACTTCAGTATTTACAATTGTTAAGTATTTACTGGGCGTAACTTACTTACCTTGTGCTGTTCCTTTTACTAGTTCCGCAGAATTGTTTTTTGTTTCTTTTGTTATTTGAGAAATGCTTTGATCTGACATAAACAACATTAAGTAGAAAAGTATATAATGGAACCTACTGCACATATAAAATTGCTGCTTGGGCACAGACTAATCCAGCCCTCCAGACCCCACTCTTTTCTTTCTCCTTTTTTTCCACGCATGCTCTCTTCCAGGTTTGGGACCCTCTCACTGGACGAGATTCCCAGGCTCACGTTCAGTTCACAACACCTTTCCATCAAAGTGATTCTTCCATGAAACCTTCAGTCAGTAAGCTCGGTGAGAAATGACATTTTCACGTTCCTCTGCCCAGAGTCTGCTTGAAAGAAGAACATCATCTCCCTCCAGAACTTGCCTCATACCCATGCTTCAGACAATGTCACTTCACAATTATACAGGTCTCTCCGGTGAGGTCATCACCGCAGAATTGCATTGGGTTAGATTTTGATTCAAGAAGTTTGAACAGCAGTTTTCTGCTGTAAGTTTTATAGGCTTTTAAAAGAGCCTGCCTGTTTTCTTTTCCCATCCATTTCCATTTCTCTTCTGTTTTCTTTTCAAATTCATGAGTACTAAGTGCCTATTTCTTGATGCATCTCACCAGCAGTGGCCTCCTCCATCCACTCACAGTTATTTTAATGTGATTTTCATGAAGACATATCATACTTTATATGCTCCAGGGCCCTGCTCCAAGCCTTTTACAAGCATTAAGTCTTTCGGGGCTGACTTCATTTCCACAGCACATACGCTGCCACTTCGGCTCAGTAACTGGTCTGGAGTCAAGAAACTCTTCTTATTTTGGTTAAGCTGGCTTTTTCCACCCCAAGTTTAATTCTGAGGACGAATCTATTTTTTTTCTTTTTCCAACTGAGATACTGCAAACATACAGCAACGTCTACACAAATCTCTAGTTGAAAAAGAACAGTGCATGGACTCCTACAAGCACCACGTGGGCTGAGACACCAAGCATCCAAGAGCCCCAGAACATGTCATCCCTCCTCCTCCTGGGCGTCCTCTGCCCTCCGGATGGAGGCTCCCCTCTGAGGTCTGCTGCCATCGACAGGTTTCAGCACATGGAACTCAGTATGAGTTTAGTAACTGTCTTAGAAAGAGAGCTCCCCAAATTTAAGTGTAAAGACAAGACCCATTCACAGAAACGGAACAGCTGAGCTGCCCTTAGCGGCCGTCCACTATGCTCTAGCGGAGAAGATGAAGGGCCAGTATAATAAATAAGCACATTTTATGGTGCGTTACAAAGTGAAAAGGGCTCTAGAGATAGAAGTAAAGCAGAAGGGTGACTGCGGGTGTTCCCAGCACTTGATATTGTCCATGACTTACACACTACAGAACAAAACCATGCTTAACTAAGTGAAAATATAACCTTTTGAATTTATGTGTCCCATAGAAGATAACATTTAAACAATTTAATGCTCTCATAAAAATGCCTGGTTAACTGCAACATAAGAAATAATGAAAGAGGGATTGCTAGGGTCTCCAGGCCACACCGTGAAGTCCTATTTCCAGGATGTAGAAGGCATTCCACTAGGAGAGCACTGCCGGGACCCTCAGAGCTTTGCTTCTCAAGGAATAGGCCCTTCGTAGGATATGGCTTGTATGCGCCAATTCTGAAATAGTGCTTAGCACCTAGTATGTCTTTAATAAATATTTTTAACCAGTAAGTGAATGAGAGGAGAGTATAAAGATGGAAGAGTAGATCTCATTTTAAACAGCTAGAGCTGAGTGGAAACCTGGGGCTCCTTAGCACTGAGAATGAGAACCAGGGGTTACGACTGAGGACCAGGGATGCCAAATATACCTCCCTGTTAAAAGTGTGATTTCTGAAGTATCTGCAAAGGATTTACATTCTGTCTTCTTTTTATTCTGCTTTTCCTTTTCTTCTCTTCTTGGAGACAGAGTCTCGCTCTGTCGTCTGGGCTAGAGTGTAGTGGCACGAACTTGGCTCCCTGCAACCTCTTCATTTGTGTTCAAGTGGTTCTGCCTCAGTCTCCCGAGTAGCTGAAATTATAGATGCACATCACCATGCTGGCTAATTTTTGTATTTTTGGTAGAGGTGGGTTTTTGCCACATTTGCCAGGCCGGTCTTGAATTCCTGGCCTCAAGAGATTTGCCTGCCTCAGCCTCCCAAAGTGCTGGGATTACAAAGTGTGAGCCACTGTGTCCAGCCTGCATTCTCTCTTTTCTTAGCTAATTTTAAGTTGTGAATAGACCAGTAGCATCATTTGGGCAAGGATTTGTTTATCCTAATGCTTTACTTTATTTCTTTTTTTTTTTTGAGACAGAATCTCACTCTGTCGCCCAGGCTGAAGTACAGCGGCAACCATGGCTCACTGCAACCTCCATCTCCCCAGTCCAAATGATTCTCCTGCCTCGGCCTCCTGAGTAGCTGGGATTACAGGCACTCACCACTATGCCTGGCTAATTTTTGTATTTTTAGTAGAGACAGGGTTTCACCATGTTGGTCAGGCTGGTCTCAAACTCCTGATCTAAGATGATCCACCTGCCTCCACCTCCCAAAGTGCTGGGATTATAGGTGTGAGCCACTGCACCTGTCCGATCCTAATATTTTAAAATATCCTCATGATGCAAACCGCCTAAGGTGATGAACCTCCATTCAAATGTTTCCATATTTCAGTGCGTGTGGAAAGCGTGTCTGAAGGTGGAGATGTCTGTGTGAAGTCACACACACATGCTCACACACACCCTGGAGGGAACTGTAGCTCAGTACGTTTCACTGCTTTTGTGAAAATGAGGTTTGCTTTGCATGGAGCCCCATCGCTGCCACCCATGGGCAGGGGCCGGGGGCTGCACACAGGGCGGGTCCTGGCTGAGGTCTTGGACTACAGGCTCCACCCCTCCCCCACAGCCACCCGGAGAAGCCCTCTTTCAATTTCCTCTCTAACTCCTTAGGGATGTCAACCACCAGCACTTCTCCCAACTCTAAGGAGATGCTTTCTGGGCTGCCAGCTGCTGTGTACCCTGGAGCCATCAGAGACACTGGTGCACGGAGCAGACATGGGAAACCCAACAAACACTAATGAAATGCAGAGTGAGGGCATGGGGGGCAGGTGGGGAGAGGGGCTGAGAGTGATGCAGGCAGAGTCCTGAGGTGCTGGCAGTCTACTGAGGTACTTTTCCCATAAATCTTATTTCTTGTTATTCCATTTGGATTTCAGTTTCAACAGAAAATGTAGGAATTGTGATGGACATCTGACCCACCAGTGTGGTGCCACAGCAAAACGCCCTGAACATGGCTGAGGTGGGGTAACCTGGGGCCCTGGTGAGTAGAGACCCTGGGCCTGTGATGCAGGACAGATGAGCCCAAAATTGGGGCTTGGCCCGGGAGGGTTCTTGGCTTTACCCAGGAAAGAACTCAAGAGTGAGCCGTGGTGTTAGACAGCAGCCTCTCCTGAGCAGAGCTGCTCCTTGCAGAGCAGGGCTAATGGTGGGCAGGTGGGCCGTGCATAGCTCCTGGCACCTATGTTTTCACATTTATACCAGCTTTTAATTACATGCAAGTGAGGGGTGGGCCAATGCAAATGGAGGGGCAGTTTGCTTAGAATGTTCCAGGAAAGGGGCAGTAACTTCCAGATCATGGCCACGGAAAGTAAAGTGGGGGTGACTTCTGGGTCATTGCCCAGCATTTGCAACCTGTCATGGCACTAGTGGGAGTGTCTCATGCCAGTGAGCAATTAAGGCAGCCAGGAATCCCTTTCCTCACCATCTCCTGGTTCCTGTAGCTTCTTCACATCTGGACCAGGTCTTATTTGGGCCAGCAGGGTTGCTATGACCAGAAAACAAGCCTTGCTGCCCTCCCACCTCACCTACCCCGGACACTGGGAGCCTGGAGGGCATCCACCACCTGCCATCTGCTCTCCCACCTCAGCCTCCCACCTCACCTACCCCGGACACTGGGAGCCTGGAGGGCATCCACCACCTGCCATCTGCTCTCACACCTCAGCCTCCCACCTCACCTACCCTGGTTACCGGGAGCCTGGAAGGCATCACGTCCACTGCCAGCTGCTTTCCTAGACTGGGTGTGCAGCTGCACAGAGTGGCCAAGAAATGGGAAGGCAAGTGACAACACCCATTTCCCTCACGGAAACTCGGCTACACTGGCCAAGGAAATGCCCACAGGAACACTGGCGTCAAGATGCTAAGGAAGATCACTGTGTTTCCAGAGCCAGGCACTTCCCACCACACTGGTCCCTCCTGCAGATGAACAGGAAGTATGCTGATGAGTGAGCAACACGGACCCACCACACATGACATGCCAGTGGCCTGGGCTGTTCATTTCACAAGTGGACCCACCACAGGTGACCCGCCCGTGGCACAGGCTGTTGATTATCACAGGCAGACTCACTGCACATGGCATGCCTGTGGCATGGGCTGTTCATTATCACAGGCCTACAGAAAGCAAGCTGAGGCCTGGCAGGACTTGAAGATGTGTCCACTGGGTCCTGAGAGCCCCACTCCAGAGGCCACACCACACTCAGGGCTGCACATGTCGTGAAGTGCAGCTGTGTTTGATAGAAAAAGGTTCTATACGTGTACGTATTTCATGGATGGGGTTTAGGCTGGGGTGTCCAGTCTTTCGGCTTCCCTGGGCCACACTGGAGGAGGAAGAATTGTCTTGGGCTACACATGAAATACACTAACACTAACAACAAATGATGAGCCAAAACAAAACTAAAAACCTCACGATGTTTTAAGAACGTTTGTGAATTTGTGTGGGGCTGCACTCTAAGCCATCCTGGGATGCATGTGGAGTGCGGGCCACGGGCTGCACAAGCTCGGAGATGAACCTGAGGATGTGAATCCAGAGATGACCAGACAAGGGGAGGGAAGGTCCTGGAGCTGCCACAAGGTGTTCACAGGGTTGGAACCCTCCACCCTGGGCAGCATCGGGCGGCCGAGAATCTTCCATTCAATGGGAACCACTACGGGGAGTGCTCCTTCTCTGTGATGTTATGAAGCACTTTTCCCTGCCAGTGAGGAGCCACGTCCCTGCCAGTGTCTGCCCGTTCTGGCTTGGGTGCTCCTGCTTTCAGTGACAGCTGTTGAGAGGCTCAGTAAAACCAGCAGCCTTTCATTTTCAACAAAACGCATCTCAACCTATTTTTGAAAGGTTCTGGCAAGTATGTTTTGCATAAAATTGTTTTTTCCTTCAGCCACTGCGTTTGCTGAGAAATAGCAAGCCATGTGCATTTGATTAAGTTACCCTTAAGGTTTTAAAGAAGCTCTTTGTAAGAAACGATTAATGATGAGAAATCCAAGGAAATTGTTTTCTTTGAACCAAATCCTCCTATTTGGTCAAAATAAAATGAAACTTGAAATCAGTCTCTTGAATTTGATTATACAATAGGCACTGTATATTTGATGAAATGCAAAAAGATTTAAACTTCAATAAGCAACATAAATTACACATAGTGAATGTATTCTACATTTTCAATGTTTTTTATTTAAAAATAACAAATGCCACCATTATGACTTATGAAACAAAATTTCTTTAAGTGGGTAACTGTGACTGTACATCTCATGAAAATGAAATTACTTTTAAATTAAGCAATAAATTTTAAGTACACAATTATAGTCCCACACTATAAATCGAAATCTCTCAAAGTGCAAAGTATGAATAGAATAACCAAAAATTGATTATTTGAAAGAGTCAGTAAAACTTTCAAAGATGCCCTACTTTATCCAGAATGCTGGGGGTAGAGCAGCAATTTTGATTATGCCTGAATAATAAAGCTAGGAGTGGTGGCTCTCGCCTGTAATCCCAGTGCTTTGGGAAGTCAAGGTGGGCGGAGTGCCTGAGGTCAGGAGTTCAAGATCAGCCTGACCAACATAGTGAAACCCGTCTCTGCAAAAATGCAAAATAAATAAATAAATAAATAAATAAATAAATAAATAAATAAATAAACAAACTGGTGTGGTGGCAGGCACCTGTAATCCCAGCTACTTGGGAGGCTGAGGCAAGAGAACTGCTTGAAGCCAGAAGGCAGATGTTACAGTGAGTTGAGATCTCACCACTGCACTTCAGCCTGGGTGACAGAATGACTCCACTCCATCTCAAAAAAAAGAAAAGAAATATTATACCTGAGTCGATCTGGGATAAGATTTGCTGGGCCTGGCAGCATGGCACACTGTCCATGCCTGGATGTCTATTCTGGGCTCTGAACAAGCATTTCCATCCCTCAATTTCCACTTTCACCTTAACTTTCTGCCATAAACTCAAAATTAATGTGTTTAATTTGTACAAAATCTCCCTTTTTTGCGAGAGGGTCTCTCTCTATCCCCAGGCTGGAGGGAGGTGGCACAAACACAGCTCACTGCAACCTCTGCCTCCTGGGCTCAAGGAATCCTCCTTCCTCAGCCTCCCAAGCATCTGAGCACCACCATGTTCAGAAGATTTATTTATTTTTTATTGTAGAGACAAGGTCTCGCTATGTTTCCCAGGCTGGTCTGGAGCTCCTGGACTCAAAGGATCTGCCTGCCTCAGCCTCACAAAGTGCTGGGATTACAGGTGTGAGCCACCATGCCCAGCCAAGTGTCTCTCTTACTCTTAAACAAGATTCTTCCCCTTATTCCTCTGCTAATAAACCGTGAATTTTCCTACCGGCCATTTTGATTGCAGGCCACACATTCATCCACTTTAAGTGCACAATTTAGCGTATGTTTTCTTTTTGTCTTTACTCAAATGTCCTCATCTGGGTGACTTCTCTCTGACCAGTTGTTTAAATCTTCACTTTCTTTCTGCAATGGTTCCCACACCCATCTTCCTTTCTATTGCCCTTGATGCTTGTCTTTAAGAAATCGGCTCCTGTTTGCCGCTGTTTTAATCCCACATCCCTCCATGAGATCAGCATTTCTGTCTGTGTTTCTCACTGTACCCTCAGAACGCAGAACCGTGGCGGGCACATAATAAACACTCAGCAAACACTGATGAACAGGAAACCTGGGCACAGTTATAGCAAAGGGCCCTGCACGGGACTGACTGGATTTGGTGGTTGGAAAGTCAGTGCGGAACCCTTCAGGAGTAGCTACAGTGAAGTCGTGTGGTGTGAGACAACAGGAAGGAGTGGCAGGAGGGAGCCAGAGGGTGCTGAAAACCTGCACAAGCTTCCTGGGGTGCTCAGGAGAGCGCTGTGTTGAGTGGTAAATAGAGAGATGTAAGATCGGGGAGGCGTTCTTACAGACGGATGTGCTTAATACACGGTTAGTGTCTGCATTGGTCAGGGTTCTTTAGAGACAGAACTAATAGGGTAGACGTATATATAAAGGGGAGTTTATTGAGGAGTATTAACTCACACAATCACAAGAGGAGTCCCACAACAGGCCATCTGCAAGCGGAGGAGAAGGAAGCCAGTCCGAGTCCAAAGCTGAAGAACTTGAAGTGTGATGTTTGAGGGCAGGAAGCATCCAGCACGGCATGAAGATGTGGGCTGAGAGGCGAGGCCTGCCCAGTTTCTTCACGTTCTTCTTTAACTCTGGCTGCACTGGCAGCTGATTAGATGGTGCTTACCCACTTTGAGATCGGGTCTCTTTCCCGAGCCCACTGCTCAAATGTTAATCTCCTTAGACAACACCCTCGCAGACACACCCGGGATCAGTACTGCCTATCCTTCCATCCAATCAAGTTGACACTCAGTATTAACCATCAGTGTTGATGAGAAGTTGTGAGAAAAGATGAAGTTGAGAGACAGAGAAAGACAGGTCACAAAGAAGTGAACCAAATGTCTGCCCCAGTGCCAGGGTGGGGTTCACCTGGAGGAAGGAGGGAAGACAGAAAACACAGCTGTGTAACCATGTAAATAACTTTTTAGGCTTTAAGATAAAATGTAAAAGCAATGTGCATGCGGCTTCTGTGTGTTTTGTGATGCCTGGGCATGGAAACCTGTGTGAGTTTGAGGGTGCGGAGGATATTTGAAGGGACGATTACATAAAAATGCAGGAGGAGGGACATGACTCACGCAGTTTAGTAGCACAGCGGGCAGGGTGGAGCGTCCAGGCGAGGCTGCTGACTGTACTGACAGCAATACCAACCTCCAACTGGCACTTAGATGTAAAGTTGCTGTCGCATTCACTTTTACTTCTCTTATTCATCACGTTTTCCCAGTTCTGTGGGTGCTGGGTCATTGCTGTGCTGTTCTTATGTGCAGTGACTGCTCCCAGAATGAGGGAGAGAAGGTCTGAGGGCTGGGGTTGAAAAACCCCGGCTCAGTGGGTCGGAGGAGGTTACATCAGTTCCCGTGAATGACTCCATGGGCTAAAACTGAAGATTAAGCAAATCAGGCTCCAAAAAAGGGCTTTTTCAGCTCTTGGCCTGAGTAAGTGGGAAAAGGACCACAGTTTGGGATTTTTTTCGGGGGAACCACTGAGGGAAGATACGTGGTTTCAGTGCGATTTTGATTCGTGTGTAGAGATAAGTGACTTCAGCAGAAGGAGCATCCCTGCATTTTGCCGGGCAGTTGTAAACCTTGGGCGTTTGTGCGCGTGGCCCCGGGGTTTTGGATTTTCATCGGGCGTGTTTCCAGGGCTGCCCTGGTGGCCCTGCGGCAGAGGAGCCGGATGTGACTTAGACGTGAAGGGTTAGGGGTTCCCGGCTGCGTGGCTCCTGCAGCGGAGGCCAGAGCGGCCTTCCCTCCGTCTTCTCTTTTTCACCCACATGAGGAAGGGACGAGAGGAGCGGGCGGCATCCACCTGCCCCTCTGTGTCAGCTTCCCTGGGAATCGGGCTCCTGACCTCTTCTGTGCATCCGTAAAGCAGAAGCTTGGTCTCTCCCACCCTCTTCCTTCAGAAATTATAGGAATGCATTCTGAGAGCCAGTCTACAGCCATACCACCCTGAATGCGCCTGGTCTCAGGAATGCATCCTGGGCAGGCCTGCCCTCCAAAACCCTGATTTCCTCACCCTTTTCTTCAGGCCCTCTCTTTCCTCCCATGTGGGACCCAGCCGTGTGGACAGAGGGGAGGACCTGGGGCTGTGGGCACTGCCTGCTGCAGAGCTGGGGCCTGAGCAGCTCCAGGTGATCCGGGGACTGTCACGTGGCCTTCAGTGCCAGCACAGGGCCGTCTGCTGACAGTACGGTGTGGGCATTAAGGGAAACATACACATTCCGATGAGCCCTCCTGCCTGATTTGAATCGGGATGCTCAGACTTTCCTAGAACAGAGAACAAAGTGTTGTCCTCTGCCTGGCCCGGCAAGTCACGAAACACAGGGTCTGAGACTACCGGGATCTCTTATCCAACCTGCCCAAAATAAAGCAGAGTTTTGCCTGATTTTCTGTCTGAGTTTGTCCGAGTTCCTCCTGAGACCCCATGGGGAAAACAAGCAGCTCCATTAAATCAGGACTCGGAAACTCTGGGGTCCACTGGAACTGACTTGTAACATCACCTTCACACTCCCCCAATCCACACGGCTAACATTTTCATAGAAAATGTGACCACAAAGTGAACCCTAGAGCTTTCAAAGACAGCATCGTAAAAGCATTTATAAAGGCTTCAGGGCTGGAAATGTGGGGAAAACAGAATAATAATAAATATTAGAAAAACCCGGTCATGAAGGTAAGGCAGGATTTGATTCACACGCCCCTGAAGGACGAGCAGGGCCTGTCCTGGCTGCCCAGCGTTCTAACTCCAAGTACGTTCAGTAAACAGGACACAGGGCCACCTATGCCTCCTGGGCGAGCCCTGCTTCCCCAGGGATGACACCACTGTGCACCCTGCTGCCGTGTGCACACAAGGGAAGCAGGCTTGGGGTGAGAGCGGCCCAGGCAGGAGATGAGGCTGGAAGGACTCTGTTCCCAGGTCACCTTGGACCTGAGAGGGACTTCAGGCGAGCTCTTTCCACACTAACAGCGACGGCTACCTCGTCAGCAGCACACATGCCATGCCGTACACTCTCAGGGTTCTTCGGACAGCTCACCCTGGAGCCATATGGCGTTAGGGGTGCCGACCTCTCTCACAGTCAAAACTCATGCGTAGCTTTGACTCCCCAAAAACTTAAGTATGTGTGGCCTAGTGTTGACCAGAAATCTCACCAATAGCATAGTCAATTAATACATATTTTATCTGTGTTTATATGTTTATATTTTGTATGTGTGTTATATGCTGTATTCTCTTTTTTTAATGAAAGAAAGAGAAAGAGAAAGGGGGAGAGAGAACAGAAGTCTTGCTCTATTGCCCAGGCTGGAATGCAATCTAAAAATAGGTATTAAAAACCTCTTTTATGCCGATAATTGTGCTTAACAGTGGAGACAGGAAGGAATAAGGGAAGAAAATAACAAACAAACAGCCAACCAGTATTTCATTTAAGTCTGTGAAATGCTGTGCAAATGCTGAAGAGTGATTTACTTCCAATTATGTGGTCACTTTCAAAATAGGTGTAATGTGATACTGAGAAAAATGTATGTTCTGTGGACCTGGGGTGAAGAATTCTATAAATATTCACTGAGTTTTTACATGCTGTATTCTTACAATAAAGTAACTAGAGAAGAGAAAATGTGATTAAGAAAACTGTAAGGAAGAGAAGATGTGTTTACTAGTCGTTAGGTGGGGATGAACCATCATACCGACCTCCATCCGCACAGTCTTCACGTGGGGCGTGCTGAGGAGGAGGAGAGAGGCTGAATTTGCTGCCTCAGAGGTGGCAGAGGCGGGACAAAATCCACCTGTAAGTGACCCATGCGGTTCAAGCCATGTTGCTAGAGAGTCAGCTGTATATTATATGTATAGTTAGAATATATTTTATATATGTTATGTCCATATTATGTAAGTTATATGCATTTATATTGTATATTTATGTATTATAGTGTCAATATTTTGATGTTTACATTTCTACAGACATGAATATTTAGTAAATAAAATCTAACTGTTATGCATCTATGTATAGTCTGTTAATTTCACAACAACGCAGAAGAGTTTGACAGAGGAGGAGCTGAGGTGAGGAGTATCCATCCTTGCTGAAGCCTGGCTTCCAGCAACAGAGCCACCCCCAACCCCGAGGGTCCCTGACTCTGCAGGCCACGGAGTATCCCCTTGTGAAGGGTTTGAATTGGAAATTAATGAGACACTAGCGATCTGTATTTTGGACATGTCACACTGAGAGGTCTGTTCAGGATAACTTTAGGAGACAAGAAGGAATTCTGCTCACTGTGAGGACGCTGCCAAATGAGCCCAGGTTGGCGAGAACCACGTGAACAGCACGGCGGGGCAGCCCCCGCTGACAGCCACCTCTAAGGGGAGACGGGTGGTGAGCTTCCACCACCTGGGAATGAACTATCTAGACTCAGCCTCTGCTGCCCAGCGCCGGGTACTGACGTGCGCTGGGGACCAGGCATGGTGAGAATTCCGCCTTCTCTGTTCTGCTAACACGTCTGTGCTTCATTCAGAGCATGGCTTTCTTGACTGCACCTTAAACAAACCTCCACTCAGCGGGTCATTCAGAAACTGTCAGTTAGAAAACCAAAAATAAAGACCAGCCATTAAAATATATTCCAAAATCTCCCAGTCTGCAGAGACAGCACGGCAAAATTTGAGTAGTCCCTGCTTCTCTCTTCCTCTCGTCCCCGCGTCTCTCTCCAGCTCCCTGCGTCTCTCTTCCTTCCGCTCGTCCCCGTCTCTCTTCCTTCCGCTCGTCCCCGCGTCTCTCTCCAGCTCCCTGCGTCTCTCTTCCTTCCGCTCGTCCCCGCGTCTCTCTTCCTCTCCTCCCTGCTTCTCTCTTCCTCTCGTCCCCGCATCTCTCTCCCTCTCGTCCCTGCGTCTCCCGTTCCCCGTGTCTCTCTTCCTTCTGCTCGTCCCCGTGTCTCTCTTACTTCCGCTCGTCCCTGCATCTCTTCCGCTCGTCCCCGCGTCTCCCTTCCGCTCGTCCCCCGTCTCTCTTCCTTCCGCTCGTCCCCGCGTCTCTCTTCCTCTCCTCCCTGCTTCTCTCTCCCTCTCGTCCCTGCGTCTCACTCCCGTTCCCCGTGTCTCTCTTCCTTCCGCTCATCCCTGCATGTCTTCCGCTCGTCCCCGAGTCTCTCTTCCTCTCCTCCCTGCTTCTCTTTTCCTCTCCAGCCTGGCACTGCTGCTTGCTTACACCTGTGTTTCTCTTCCTCCCTTACCAGGGTCCCCTTCTGCCCTTTTCCACTTCACTTCTGCTTCTCCGTGCTTTGCTGTCCATGGTGAATCCGTATGTTCTTGCTTTCGCTTTGTCCACCACCCCAATTGTCTACAACAGGAGTCCCTGACCCTGGCCACAGACAGGTCCATGGCCTCTTAGGAACCGGTGGCACAGCAGAGGTGAGCGGGGCAAACCAGCGAAGCCTCGTCTGTATTTACAGCTGCTCCCCTCACCCACATGATCACCTGAGCTCCCCTCCTGTCAGAACGGCAGTGGCATTAGCATCTCATAGGAGCTGAACCCTACTGTGAACTGTGCATGTGAGGGATGTGGGCTTTGTGCTCCTCATGAAAATCCAATGCCAGAAGATCTGCACTATCCCCCATCCCCCCCAGATGGAACCGTCTAGTGCAGGAAGACAAGCTCTGGGGTCTCACTGATTCTACGTTATGGTGAGTTGTATGATTATTTTGTGATATAATTGTGATATATATATTGCAATAGAATAAAATAAAATGCCCAATAAATGTAATGTGCTTGAATCACCCCTAAACCATCCCCTCACCCCTGGTTCATGGAAAAATTGTCTTCCACAAAACTAATTGGTCCCTGATGCCAAAGACGGTGGAGGCTGCTGCTCCACAGAGCTGAGGAAGTGATCAGGCTGAGACAGATGGAAAAAAGTGTGCACATGTGTTTGTGTGTGTGTGGGGGGGGGTTTCACGGCAGGGAAGAGCGACTGTCACGTGTTTGTGGGGGGGGTTCTGTGGCAGGGAAGAGTGGCTGTCACGTGTCATTCTGTGCACTCCAATATGGTTTGAATCCTTGTTTATTAAGGACCTATGATGCATTGTGTGTGCAATCACAAATACTCAAAATTGACAAAATAAATTAAGTAAATAATATGCAAATTAGTGAATAAACCCAAAGCTATTGATGCGTTTCTATGTATAAATTTTGCACCCATATTAAATTAACTTTGCATATTAACTATGCACCCATATTAAATTAACTTTAACATATTAACTTTGCTCTTCATCAGAGCAAAGTTAAAGTAAGCTCCCACCTGTTCTGTCAACTGAACCTTCATTTTCTCACCTCTGTGCTAGGCACCAGGACTGCTCTCTGAGTGGGCAGAAAGAACCAGGACATCCAGCTGCAGTGACAGGAGGCAAGGCAGAGACCCACAGGGTGCAGGGAGCTGGCTTTATATGGCACACAGGAGCTGCAGGTGCTTTGTTAAGAGCCAAAACTGGCACAATTTGAGAAGCAAAATGAAGTTATTGAATCATCACCCAAAGTAAAAAATAAATGTACAAGTCCACACTGACACAAACAAATTACAAGATAAATTAGAAATGGGAGAGAACGAGCAGCTCCCCATGCATGGAACTTCCAAGTAATCCAGGCCAACATGTCGCTTTATGGGTGGTGCGAGACTCCCTGCTCCATCCCTGCGGTCTGCGCACAGCAGCTCCCTCCTGAAGAGGACGGTTTGGAAACAGCACAAAGGATGGATCTCACCGTGGAGAAAGCTGATGAGTACTGACTCAGCTGAGTCCAGGACAGCAGTGGCGGGTGAACCAGGCTGCGTGGGCCTCCGACTCTGACCAAGGTGCACCTTCACCTCCGTGCCCTTCCTCCAAAGGACATGTAACTTCAGTCTAACCCCCAAGGAAAACGCCAGGCAAATCCCAGTGGAGGGAAGTCCTACAAACACGTGACAAGTGCTCCTCAGAACTGCCAGGACCACCAGGATCAAGCAAAGTCTGAGAAACTCACAGCTGAGAAGGAGCCAAGGAGGCATGACCCACCCCAAGATGCTTCAGGTGAGACCCTGAAAGAGGAGGGGCCTCAGGTAAGAACGAAGGAGGTCAGAGCACAGACTTCGGTTGGTCAGACTGCACCAGCAGTCTCCATCAACTGTGACGAATGAGCCACACTGACATAAGATGATACCCAGAGCGGGAGCTAAGTTGGTCATGCGGCTGGATGTGATTTAAGATGATAAACGGAATAGAATAAACAGATGGAGGCCCAGTGCATGGCCCATGCCTGTAATCCCTGTGCTTTGGGAAGCCAAGGCAGGTGGATCACCTGGGTCAGGAGTTCGAGACCAGCCTGACCAATATGGTGAAACCTGTCTCTACTAAAAATACAAAAACTAGCCAGGTGTGGTGATGGTGCCTATAGTTTCAGCTACTTGGGAGGCTGAGACAGGAGAATTGCTTTAACCTGCGAGGCAGAGGTTGCAGTGAGCCGAGATCTTGCTATTGCATTCCAGCCAGGTGACAGAGCAAGATTCTGTCACACACACAAGAAAAAAAGGCAGACTCTGTCTCAAAAAAAAAAAAAGAATAGGCAGATGGGCTGTAAATACTCTGAATTACCTTTGCAGTTTTTCTGAAAATCTTAAACTGTAAGCATAAAACTATTGATAAAGTTAAACGTTTATTAAAAATTCTGGAGGGAAGCAGATACAAAGACATTTCACAGCATGGAGCAATGATGGATTTGTTTTGTTACAAACAACACGACCCACAAGACATGGAATGATGTCTTTTAAGTGTTAGAAACCAAATATACTATGTCCATATATGATGAAAATATTCTTCAAAAATAAAGGCAGAATAAAGATATTTTCAGATGATCAAAAGCTGAAAGAATGTGTTGGCAACTGTACCACACTGGAATTCCTAAAGAAAGATTTTCAAGCTAAAGGGAAATGGAAACTTGGATTTATAAAACTATTGGAAATTGTAAAAATCTGGTTCAGTATAAGTGACTTTTTTGTCACTAATATCTTTAAAAGTTGACTAATTCTTTAAAGTACTATAATGTATAGTAGGACCTATCATTTATATTGATTTAAGAGATATAATCCACAGTAACACAAAAGATGAAAGAAGATAAATGTGATTCTACCATTGACAGGATTTTGCATCATATGTAAAGCGGTAGATTAGTTCAAGTAAATTTTAATTAATTAGTGATGCATATTTATAAACCCTATAGCAATATTAAAATATAATGTGAAGAGTTGCAGTTATACAAACACAATAGAGGTGTAAACCAAAAATAAAATTCTAAGGCCCCCTCAACCATCTGAATGGACTTCCTTCCCGTCTGGGGTGCAGTGTCACCATCTCAGCTCCCTGTAACCTCTGCCTCCTGGATTAAAGCAATTCTCCTGCCTCAGTCTCCCAAGTAGCTGGGATTACAGGCACCTGCCACCACACCAGGCTAATTTTTGTATTTTTAGTAAAGACGAGGTTTCACCCTGTTGGCCAGGCTGATCTCTAACTCCTGATCTCAGGTGATCCACCCACCTCGGCTTCCCAAAGTGTTGGTCTTACAGGCATGAGCCACCACGCTCCCAACCAGGGCACTCTTAAAATGTAACCTGAAAGGACAACTCAGGGAAGTGGGGTTTGGACATGCCTCACTGTACCTATCTGGTGTTAATGCTGCTGTGTTGACAACACATCACAGTGTTTCAGTCATGTTGTCTGGGGTAGTATCCAGAGTTCTTTGTCTCCTGACCAAGAAGATTAAGGAGCATGGACACAAGGGTGAGGTTGGAGTGAAAGTTCAGTAAGTGAAGAAGAAAGTTCTCCACAGCAGAGAGGGGGCCCAAAAGAGGATTGCCATTTTTACAGTTAAATACAAAAGCTTTTATAAGAAAAAACTGCCCTCATGTCTGCGGCTGTCTGTGTGACTTCCCTTCTCTGTGCAGTGGTTGTCCACGTAACTCTCCTTACCCTTGCAGCTGCAGGCATGTCTTATGTAACCACAAAATATAGCTTCTCCTGTTTGTGGAACTGTGGGTATGTTTTAGGTAAGTCCCCTCCTCATGCAACTTCCCAAGGAGACCACCATGTGCATGCCTGGAAAGGGGAGGAAGCTTTTTCCCGGGAGCCCGGGATCACTAAAGGACAAAGGCTTCTATGCTGGGCCTTGCTCCCTTATCTGTGTAGCTGCAGCCCGAGTTCTCCCATGCTGCTCTCTCTGTGCCTGCAGCTGTGCTTTTTTGGCCTTTTCTGTTTAAAAGAATTTTGTCAAAGGCCAGCTTTAGCTGTCGGTCCAACTAATTTTTCCTTTTCTCCTCCCTCATGAACATCAACACAGATAAAACACATTTTTCAACCTATTCCCTCTGAAGCCTCCCACCTGAAGGCTTCCTCTGAAAATAAGAACTTTGGTCTCCACAGTCTCCTTTATCTTAACCTAGACATTCCTTTCTTTTTTCTTTTCTTTTTTTTTTTTTGATACAGAGTCTTGCTCTGTCACCCTGGCTGGAATGCAGTGGTGCAATCTCGGCTCACTGCAACCTCCGCCTCCCAGATTCAAGTGATTCTTCTGCCTCAGCCTCCTGAGTAACTGGGATTACAGGTATGCACCACCATACCTGGCTAAGTTTTGAATTTTTAGTAGAGACGGAGCTTCACCATGTTGGCCAGGCTGGTCTGGAACTCCTGACCTCAAATGATGTACTTGCGTGGGCCTCCCAAAGTGCTGAGATTGCAGATGTGCGCCACCTTGCCCAGCCCCAGACATTGCTTCCTGTTGATCTCAGGTCTTCAGATAAACTCAACCACTTGTTAACCAGTAAATTTTTGAATCCACCTCTAAGCTGGAAGCCCCGCTTCAACTTGCCCCACCTTTCTGGCCCAAACCAATCTATTTGAAGTCTCATGTCTCTCTAAAATGTATAAAACCAAGCTGCACCCCGATCGCTTAGGGCACATGTTCTCAGGGCCACCTGAGGGTTGTGTCACAGACCACGGTCACTTATATTTGGCCAAGAATAAATCTCTTCAAATATTTTACACAGTTTGATTCTTCTTTGACAGAGGAGTTAAACTGCAACCTTAAAGAAAAAAAAGTCTTACTTAATCCAAAGTAAGACAGGAAAAAAGGAAGCGAGAATAAAAGAACAAAAGACTTAATAGCAGATGATACCAAGACGGTGGACAGGGCAGGGGAGTGTGCGGGTGGCGGCGGAAGACCGTGCAGCAGGAACACAGGTGGACGGTGGACAGGGCAGGGGAGTGTGCGGGTGGCGGCGGAAGACCGTGCAGCAGGAAGACAGGTGGCTGCGAAGGAGAAGAGTGTGTGGCAAGAACCGTGGACCCACAGCAAACATCAAAGCCCAGCAAAATAGAGAGGCACGGAAACCACCGCTGACATCCACCATCCTTCCTAGACATCCCCGCAGTGGGGCAGCATTCTCAGTTATTAACATACCCGTTATGTGAAGAAATTGCTCTGAAGTCAACGGCAGGTTGTCCAGTAAAGGAACGAGAGGAACTAGACGTGATTTTTAGTTATCTTGGTTTTCAGTTGGCTCAACTGCACCAAGTTCCTGTGAGGCCTAATCTTTTCGGTGGTGAATCGAAACACTGTTTCCAAGCAAGCAAATGCATGGCCTCAGTTCTCTCACTGAATATAAAAATTCTCAGGCAAGCCATTTGATGTAAAAATAATGGCTATTCCAAAAGGCCATTCTTATAAGCTGTAAGACATTTATGACTAAGCTATGTGTGAAAAGATTTCAACTTGAACACACACTAAGTGGAATGTGCTATTTCTATCAAGGTATTTTAAGCTGTAGTAATGGCTGACCTAATTCTTTTTACATGTTGATGGCTTTCCAGGGGCTCTGCCAGTTCTCCCGGCTGTCTTCTGCATCAGGACGCTCAGGATAGAAGTGGTAGTGTGTATCTTTCCTCAAACAAGCAGAAATAGAAGTAAAAGTTGTCAAAGGCTTAGGTTAACACGTCTTTGGCGGTAACTGCCTCTGCATAGCCTGAGGGTCTTTGTTCCAAGGAGCTCCTTCTGAAGGAGATGCATGAACCTGAAGTTCTTGGTGCTTCATGTGATTCCACGCTAACTACCTTCACTGTGATTGGAACCACTCACACTGTTGGCTCCAAGTTTGATCCCAGAAAAGGTGAGCACAGGGAGCCCCCAAGCAGACCGTCGTGCTGTGCATCCCTCACGGGCAATGTGACTCCACGGAAACAGCAAGGATTTGGAGATGAGAGATGTGGGCCCCAACCCAGGTCGCCTCATGTGTGAAGTTGGGAAAATGAGAGCCTTAGCAGAGGACTGTGGGGATTCAATGGCAGCAAGCTTCTAGCATGGGCCTGCTCTGGCAGGTAGCAATGAAGATCCGTTTTGTTGACAAAAAGAGTCAAACTCTGTAAAATATTGGAAGAGATTTATTCTGAGCCAAAGATACTGACAGTTGCCTATGACACAGCCCTCAGGAGGTCCTCAGAACGTGTGCTGAGGGTGGTCAGGGTGCAGCTTGGTTCTATACATTTTAGGGAGGCAGGAGACATCAATCAAATACATCCAGAAGACTTTGATTTAGTTCAAAAGGGTGGGACCGGTTATAGTTTCAGTTTTCTGGTTAACAATTGGTTGAGTTCACTAAAGACCTGAGATCAATAGAAAGGAAATGTCTGGGTAAGAGGTTGGGGGGACGGCAGGGTTTTCCTGCAGACAAGCGCCCAGGTAGCAGCCTTCTGGAGAAGGATTGTAAATGTTTCTGACAGTGCTGGGGTTATTGCTGGAGGGTGTAATGAGGCCTGTCCCCTGCTCCACTTCCCAGCATGGACTGAACTAGCCTTCCAGGTCACTCTTTAGAGCACCCTGGCTGACGAGGAAGGCCACGGAGACGGTTGAGGGCCTTCAAGATGTGTTTTTGGTTTACAGCTTCTTCCTTCTTCAGTGACTGACCACACTGATTTCCTGCAGCTGTTCTGAGATGTGATTCTCTCTTGAACCCCACAGCCGTTTCACTGATCTTCTGCTGTGATAACCAGTTTTCTTAGCAGCTGAGTTCCCAGTTCCTAAGCACCGTGATCCCCATGCTCTGTGTTCTGTAACCCAGACCAGACTTCCCAAATGCCCAACACCCACGTAGTTCTTCAGAGCTCTATTCTTACCTGCAAGCATAGATTGGAAAATTAAAAAAAAAATCTTTCAGGTGATCATCCTTTTTCAGTCAGGTAGAGTTTTAGGGTGTTGGTAGAGGTGGTCCCCAAAATGTTATTAAAGACAATAAACAACTCAAGTTTTCTTTCATTTTCTTTTTTTTTTTCAGTTTTCTGGGATTTGATTTGTTGCTTTGTAAAAATACCTGCTGGAGGTAATTCGAGAGGTCTTTTAACTGATAAAGGGATGACTTTCAAATGCAGATCTTAAAAACCTGAGTAAATATGCAAGACAATAAACTGTTATTTGATATTTTCTCTTCCTTGTTTGCCGTAATTATTTAGGCTTCTCTGGTAAAAATAAGTGGATATTTTTGGTAACTACTTATATGTACTTTTCAGCTTGATTTAGTGTAGCACTTAAATGAATGCTCTAGCCGGCTTTCATTTTGGGTGTAGAAAGTAATTATTCAGCCTTTCTGATAGCAAAACAGGAAGAATACAATAACATGGAAATCAGATTTAAATGACACATTGTCAAAACAATAAATTTCCCTGGTTATTTATTGCTACAAAATCTGATAAATTTGGTGAGTTAAAACAGTAATTGGAACAAAAATTCTAAATGTAAATTTCACTGAATTTGGTGTTTATCAAGTTTATGAGGTTAATTCGAATATGCGCTCTTCAGCCTGTAGCTTCCCTTGGATGAGGTATGGTTGTAGTGCTTGCTGAGTATTTTATCCGAACTAAATAATATGTTGCCATTTTGTGGAATAAATCTGTTGAAGGGTCAGATATTAAATCACCTTAGGAGGCTGAGGAGTGAAAGTATCACTGTGTAACAATTTTCATGTCTTTAAGTGATAATACAGGTAAAATGCCACCTATTTTACCCAATCTAAGTATTACAGTTTAATTTACTATAGTCACATAATAAGTGGAAAAAGCAAAGCTAATTAGCCTTGGATAATGTCCCCTTTATACGCTAAGTGGCATGGAACAAGGAGGGCTGGATCGGCTGGGGACCTGCCGCGCATCCGCTTAATTCCAGGTGCTGGAAGAAGTTAGAGGGCAGCAGCAAACCCTAAACTGTTCGGATCCCTGGAAATCTGAGACAGGTCTCAGTTAATGTGGGAAGTTTATTTTGCCAAGGTTGAGGGTGTGGGCCCGTCACACAGCCTCAGGAGGTGCCAATGACATGTGCCCAAGGTGGCAGGTTGCTTTTATGCATTTTAGGGAGAGACGAAACATCAGTCAACATGTTGATTGATGAACGTAAGATGAACGTTGGTTCCGTCCAGAAAAGTTGGACAACTCAAAGCAAAGGCAGAACTACTTGAAGTGAGGAAGGAGCGTCCAGGTCATAGGTAGACAAGACACAAAGGGTTGCCATCTTCCGAGTTGCTGAGTCGCCTCTCCAAAGGAGGGATCGGATTTGCGTTTATCTCAGTGAGCGGAAGGGTGACTGAATAGAAAGGGAGGCAGGTTTGCCCTAAGCGGTTCCCTTTAGAACAGTGGACTTTTCCCTTTAGCTTAGTGATGTGGGGGCCCCAAGATGCATTTTCCTTTAACACTGTGGATGCCAGAGGACCACAGGGTCACCAACGGGTTTGCTTCCTCGTGGTATCTTGCTGCACTACATCATCTTCCCCCAAGCCAGGTGTGTTTCTGTTTTTTAAAGTAACGATGGAAGACAAATTCACAAATAATAAAATATACTTTGTTTATACTGCAGTGAATTCTGGCCAGTATAAACAATGGTATATTGTGACCAGATCGAGGGACCTAACAACCAGTCGTCCACATGCTCGGCACGTTGAACACAGAATTGAACAGCATGCGCGAACAACGAAAGCAGAGATTTATTAAAGCAAAAGGCAACAGAAGCAGAGACGCATAAAGGCCACAGGATGTGGGGGCCATTGGTTAAACTTTATGTAAACGACGGATTGAAGTGGGGCTTTGGTTCACGGCCAATCAGAGGCTGAAATAGATTGGCACCTTATGCAAATGAAGGATTCCCAACTCTTGGCCTGTGGCCAGTCAGAGTTTGAAGTGAATTAGCGCATTATGCAAATGAAGGATTGATCCGTGCTTGCCCTGTGGCTCATGGGGTACTCTCCGTTTTTCAGTGGGAGAGGTTGGTGTAGAGGGAGTGGCCTCTGATCCTTTGTCATTTAGGCATGAAGAGGTGGGGTTTTCTGATCCCGTTCTAGGAAGTCAGCGCCTCAGGTTCCCTGCCTCCAGACCCTGTTCCCTTGACTCAGGGTCACCACACCATCAAGACACAGCACAGTCCCGTCCTCCCAGTGGCCTCTCCCAGTCAATCCCCTCTACCAAGCCCATGGCAACCACTGTCTACAAATGGATTTGGTTAGTCCTTCCTAGGTTTCACTTAAATTGAAATACACATTATTGTAGGTTTTTTGTCTGGTTTCCTTTGTTCAGTACAATGTTTCTGAGCTAATCCACCTTTTTGTTGATATCAATAATTTATGAATTTTAATTGCTGCATTGTACTGCATTGTATGGGGGGCACACGGCACTTTGTGTGTTCATTCACTGCTGATGGGCATATGGATTATTTCCAGCTGTTGGCCATTATCAATAAAACCCCATGATCATTCCCATGAAAGCCTTTTGTGGGCATACATTCTCACCTCTTCTTTGTAAATACCTAGTTGTAGAATTTCTGGGTCATAAGGAAAGTGCGTGCTTAACCCTACAAAGCCTGCTCAATTGCTGTTGAAAGTGGTTATACCGTTTCACATCCCCACCAGCAAAGAGAAGGCCTTTCAGCTGCCGCAGATCATCTTCAGTATTGAAAGACTGTTCGCAGCCGCTTAAATTAGGCATATTTCAGTCATTATGGCTCCAACACTTATGCATTGATGACTTCAGATGTTCAGCATCTCTCCATGTGCTTATGACAGTTCGTCCTTCTGGAAAGTATGTGTCTGATATTTTCCTGGTTTTTCATTGCTTTGTTTATCACGTTGAGTTGCAAGTGCTCTCTACACGCTGGACACAGGCTACTGATTTATGTTGCTTGCTTTTAGTCCTTTTCGTTTTTCCAAGAGCAGAATTTTTTAGCTTTGATAAAGTTCAATTTATCAAATTTTTCTTCTATTATACATTTATTTTGCTTCCTATTAAGAAATAACCACAAAGTCTCAAATAATTTTTTTCATAATTCTCTCAAACGTTCATAGTTTTAGCTTTTATGCTTAGTTCTACAATACATTTTTTTTTTTGAGACAGCCTTGATCTGTCGCCCAGTCTGGAGTGCAGTGGCATGATCTCGGCTCACTGCAATCTCTGCCTCCTGGGTTCAAGTGATTCTTGTGCCTTAGTCTCTCGAATAGCTGGGATTATAGGAGAGCATCACCATGCCTGGATAATTTTTTATATTTTTAGTAGAGGCTGGATTTCACTGTGTTGGCCAGGTTGGTCTGGAACTCCTGGCCTCAAGCGATCGCTCACCTCAACATCCCAATGTGCTGGGATTACAGGCGTGAGCCATAGCGCCCAGCCAACGAGGTATTTTCAGTTGATATTTGTCATGTGTGTGATGTAAATGTCCAAGTGTTTGCCCCGCATTTTAATTCAGTCATTCCAACATCATTTGCTAGAAACACTCATTTCTCGCATTGATTTGTACTGCCAAACTCATCAAAAAGTCAACCGCCATATGCCTGTAAGTCCATTTCTGAATGCTCTGTTCTGTGCTTAGATAAATATGCCTGTCTTGTCATATCCCACTCTCTTCATTTTGGTATATTTATGCAATTTTTGAAATCAGATGGTGAAACACTGTTTTTTAAAGTTGTTTTTGACACTTTAGATCCTTTGTAGTCTCATGTAATTTTACAATCAGCTTGTCGATTTCTAAAAAAAAAGACTTTGGGGAATGTTAAATAAAATTGTTTGGAGTCTGTCAATATCACATTAAGCAAAGTTACCATTATAATAACACCGAGCCTTTTGATTTATGAACATCTCTCTCTCCACTTATTCAGGTCTTCGTTAATTCAGTTCTCCCAGCAGTCATTGTCAGATGCCGATTTATAGGTCTTGCTTATATTTTAGGCTTATCTTTAAGCATGTCATATTTTGATGCTACTGCAAACGGGACTTCAACTTCAAATTTCCATTTTTAATAGTATGTGGGAATAAGTGATATTTATCTTATGTTTCTGTTTTGAAATGGAGTCTAGCTCTGTCACCCAGGCTGGAGTACAGTGGCTCGATCTTGCTCACTGCAGCCTCCCCTCCTGGGTTCAAGTGATTCTCCCACCTCAGCGTCCTGAGTAGCTGGGACTACAGGCATGTGCCACCATGCACGGCTGATATTTACAATTTTATTTGTTGCTCAGAAATCTTGCTAAGTACACTAGTTAGTTCTAGTCTCTATTTCATAAAGTCTTTAGGATTTTCCATGTTCATGATCCTACCATTTGTGAACAGACAGTTTCACTGCTTCTTTTCCGATGTATATGCCCTTTGTCCCTTGTTTCTGCCTTATTACATGGGCTACGATCTGGAATCTTTGGTTAAAAAGTTTTCAATTTTGTTTTCTAGTATGTAAAGGTTTTTTTTAGGTCTTCTATTTTTTCTTAAGACAACTCTGGCAATTTATGTCTTTCTAGGAATGTATCCATTTAACATCAAATTAGTGTGAAATTATACGTAAAATTCCTTTATTATTCTCTGAAGTCTGTAGAATCTTCAGAAAGTCTTCCTTTCACCTCGATTCTCAGTGGAGTGATTCTTCCCTCATTTATTATTACTCAGTCTCACTAGAGTTTTAAAGGTTTTATTGATCTTTTTGGACCAACTTTGGATGATTTTCTCTTTCTTTGTCTATTTTCTATTTCAGTGGTGTGGATTGTCTTCCTTTTCTCTTCAGTTGTATTTACTTCATTTACTGTCATCATCCTTTCAGGTTCTTGAAGACATTTCCATCATGACTTTCACATAAGCACTTCAAGCACGGTAGTGCTTCTAAGCATTGCTTCATTTCTAGTTCACACTTTTTAAACTTTGGTTTTATTTTTATTAGTTTTTAAAATGTGTTCCCTGTGGTTTATTTTTTTGTCCCATGGGTTACTTTAAAAAGCTGTCAGCTTATTTCCAAATATTTATTGATTTTATAGATATTTCTGTGATTGATTTCTAATTAATAGCATTATGATGAATAAATGTACTCTGTACAATTTTAAGCATTTCAAAAATGTTTTGAGATTTATTTTGTGGATAAAATGTATGGCCTTTCCTTTTTCCAAAAAATGAAGGCATAATATTTTATTTTATTCTTCTTTTTTAAACTTTTGTTTCAGGCTCAGGGGTACACGTGCAGATTTGTTCTAAGGAAAATCGCATGTCACGAGGGTTTGATGTACGGATTACTTTGTCATCCAGGTAATAATCATGGTACCCACTAGGGCGTGTTTGGATCCTCACATTCCTCTCACCCTCCACCCTCAAGCAGGCCCCAGGGCCTGTGGGCCCTTCTTTGTGTCTGCACGCACTCCAAGTTTAGTTCCCACTTATGAGTGAGAGCGTGTGATATTTGGTTTTCTGTTTCTGCATTAAGTTGTTTAGATTAATGGCCTCCAGTTTCATTCATGTTGCTGCAAAAACGTGATCTCATTCTTTTATGGCTGCATAGTATTCCACAGTGTGTATGTATCACATTTTTTAAAAATCCAGTCTATCACTGATGGGCCATTTAGATTGATTCCGTGTCTGCTATTGTAAATAGTGCTGCAGTGAATACATGGGTACATGCATCTTTGTGGTAGAATGATTTATATATGCTCAACAATGGGATTGCTAGGTGGAATGGTAGTTCTGTTTTAAGTTCTTTGAAAAATCCCCAAATTGCTTTTCCCAATGGCTAAACTAATTTACATTTCCAACAGCAGTGTATAAGTATTCTCTTTTCTCCATGACCTCAGCAGCATCTGTTTTTTGTTTTGGTTTGGATTTTTCACTTTTTAATAGTAGCCATTCTGACTGGCGTCAGATGGAATCTCGTTGTGGTTTTGATTTGCATTTCACTAATAATCAGTGATATTGAGCAATTTCTCATATGCTTATTGGCCACGTATATGTGTTCTTTTGACAAGTGTCTGTTCATGTTATTTGCCAACTTTTTCATGGGGTTGTTTTTTGCCTGTGAGCTTAAGTTCCTTATAGATTCTAAATATTAGATCTTTGTCAGATACATAGCTTACAGATACTTTCTCCCATCCTATAGATTGTTTGCTTACTCTGTTTATAGTGTAGTTCACTGTGGGGAAGCTCTTTAATTAGATTCCATTTGTCAATTTTTGTTTTTGTTGCAATTGCTTTTGTCATGTTCATCATTAACTCTTTGCAGGTCCTATCTCCAGAATGGTATTTCTTAGGTTATTTTCCAGGGTTTTTATAGTTTTAGGTTAATCTGTCTTGAATTGATTTTTGTATATGGTAAAAGGAAGGGGTCCAGTTCAATCTTCTGCACATGGCTAGCCAGTTAATCCAGCACTGTTTATTGAATAGGGAGTTGTTTCCCGATTGCTTGTTTTTGTTTATTTTGTCAAAGGTCGGATGGTTGCAGGTATGCAGCATTATTTCTGGGCTCTCTATGCTGTTCCATTGGTCTCTGTGTCTGTTTTTATACCAGTACCCTGTTGTTTTGATCACTGTTTGATCACTGCAGCCTTGTAGTATCATTTGAAGTTGGGCATTATGGAGCCTTCAGCTTTGTTCTTTTTGCTAAGGATTGCCATGCTATTCAGCCTCCTATTTCATATACATTTTAAGCTAGTTTTTTTTTCTAATTCAATGAAGAATGTCATTGATAGTTTGATAGGAGTAGCATTGGCTCTGTAAACTGATTTGGGCAATAGGGCCGTTTTAGTGATTTGATTCTCCCTATCCAGGAGCTTGGGATGTTTTTCCATTGGTTTGTGTTATCTCTGATTTCTTTGAGTCGTGTTTTGTAGTTCTCCTTGTAGAAATCTTTCACCTCCTTGCTTAACTATATTTCTAGGTATTTTAGTATTTTTGTGGCTATTTTGAATGGGATTGTGTTCTCGATTTGGCACTCAGCTTGGATGTTGTTGGTGTACAGAAATGCTACTGAATTTTTCTATACTAAATTTTTATCCTGAAACTTTGTTCAATTTGTTTATCAGATTCAGGAACTTTTAGACAGAGATTATGAGGTTTTCTAGGTATAAAATTATATCATCTGAAAACAGGAACAGTTTGACTTCCTCTCTTCTTATTTGGATACCTTTTATTTCTTCCTCTTGCCTGATTGCTCTGGGTAGAGCTTCCAGTACTATGTTGAATAGATGTGGCCTTCCTTGTCTTGTTCCTATTTTCAAAAGGAATGCCTCCAGCTTTTACCTGTTCAGTATGATGTTGGCTGTGAGTTTTTGATAGGTGATATGATTTGTCTGTGTCCCCACCCAAATCTCATCTTGAATTGTAGTTCCCATAATCCCCACGTGTTGTGGGAGAGACCGGGTGGGAGGTAATTGAATCATGGGGGCAGTTACCTCCATGCTGTTTTTGTGATTGTGAGTTCTCAAAAGATCTGATGGCTTTGTAAGGGGCTTCCCCCCTTTGCTTAGCACTCCTGTCTTCTGCTGGCATGTGAAGAAGGATGTGTTTGCTTCCCCTTCTGCTGACTGTATGTTTCCTGAGGCCTCCCAAGCCATGCAGAACTGTGAGTGAATGAAATCTCTTTCCTTTGTAAATAACCCTGTCTCCGTATGACTTTATTAGCAATGTGAGAATACAGATGGCTTTTATTATCCTGAGGCATGTTTCTTTAATGCCTAGTTTGTCAAAGGTTTTTTAACATTAAGGGATGTTGAATTTTACCCAAAACGTTTTATGCATACATTGAGATGATCATGTGGTTTTTGTTCTTTGTTCTTTTTATGTGGTGATTCACATTTATTGATTTGTGTATGCTGAACCATCCTTTCTTTTGTATCTGTGGGATAAAGCCTACTCGATTGTGGTGGATTACCTTTTTGATATTCTGCTTTATTTGGTTTGCTAGTATTTTGTTTTGTATCTATGTTCATCAAGGATATTGGCTGATGTTTTCTTTTTTGATTGTGTCTCTGCCAGGTTTTGGTATCAGAATGATGCCAGCTTCATAGAATGAGTTAGGGAGGAGTCCCTTCTCCTCGATTTAAAAAAATAATTTGAGTAAGAACTGTGTAATCTCTTCCTTATACATCTGGTAAAATTTGACTGTGAATCCAGCTTGTCCTGAGATTTTTCTGGTCTGTAGACTTTTTATTACTGATTTAATTTTAGAACTCATTCTTGGTCCGTTCAGGGATTCAATTATTTTGGGAGGGTGTTCAATCTTGAGAGGTTACATGTTTCATGGAATTTATCCACTTTTTTCTAGGTTTTCCAGCTTGTGTGCATACAGGTGTTCATAATAGTTTCTGAGGCATTTTTTCTACTTTTTTCTATTTCTGTGGGGTCAGCAATGATGTCTCTTTTGTCATTTCTGATTATGTTTATTTGCATTTCCTCTCTGTTTTTCATTAGTCAAGATAGTGGTCCGTCCTATTAATTCTAAGAACCAGTATCTGAATTCAGTGATCTTTTGTGTTTTTTTAATCTCTATTTTCTTTAGTTCATTTTATTTATTTCTTGTCTTCTGCTGTCCTTGGAGTTGGCTTGCTCCTGTTTCTCCAGTTCCAGTGTTTATGATGTTTATTAATTTGAGATCTTTCTAACTTTTTGATGTGAGTGTTTAGTGCTGTAAACTTTCCTCTTAACACTGCTTTGGCTGTGTCCCACAGATTCTGGTATATTGTATTTTTCTCATTAGTTTCAAAGAATTTCTTGATTCTACCTCAGTTTCATTATTTATGCAGAAATCATTCAGGAACAGGCTGTTTAATTTCCATGTAATTGGGTGGTTTTAGGTGATCTTCTTAGCATTGATTTTTATTTTTATTACACTGTAGCCTGAAAGTGTGGTTGGTATGATTTTGATTTTTTTTTAATCTGCTAGGATTGTTTTATGCCTGATTGTGTGGTTGACTTTAGAGTATGTTTCATGTGCATATGAGAAAAAGGTATGTTGTGTTGTTTTTGGGTAGAGAGATCTGTAGATATCTATTAGGTCTATTTGGTCATGTTGAGTTCAGATCCCAAATATCTTCGTTAGTTTTCTGCCTTGATGATCTGTTTAATACTGTCAGTGGGGTGTTGAAGTCTCCCACTATTATTGTGTGGTCATCTAAGTCTCTTTGCAGGTCTCTAAGACCTTGCTTTATAAATCTGGGTGCTCCTGTGTTGGGTGCATATATGTATTTAGGATAGTTAGGTCCTCTTTTTGAATTGGACCCTTTACCATTATGTAATGCTCTTCTTTTTTTTTTTTACTTTTGTTGGTTTAAAGTCTGTTTTTCTCTGAAATTAGAATAGTAAGCCCTGCCTCTTTATGTTTTCTGTTTGCCTCATAGATTTTTTTCCATCCCTTTACTTTGAGCCTATGTGTGTCACTGCATGTGAAATAGGTCTCTGAAAGACCACATACAGTAGGGTTTTCCTTCTTTATCCAACTTGCTACTCTGTGTCTTTTGATTTGGGCATTAAGCTGGTTCACATTCAAGGTTAGTATTGATATATGCAGATTTGATCCCATCATCATGTTGTTAGCTGGTAACTATATAGCCTTTTATGTGTGGCTGCTTTATAGTGTCATGGTCTATGTACTTGTGTGTTTTTATAGTGACCAGTAATGGTCTTTCCTTTCCATATTTAGCACTCCCTTCAGGGTCTCTTGTAAGGTAGGTCTGGTGGTAGTGAATTCCCTTAACATTTGCTTGTGTGAAAAGAATCTTATTTCTCCTTCACTTATTCAGCTTAGTCTCACTGGATATAAAATTCTTGGTTGAAAATTCTTTTTTTTTAAATTGTACTTTAAGTTTTCTTGAAGAATACTAAATTTAAGCTGCCAGTCTCTTCTGGCTTATATGGTTTCTTCTGACAGGTCTACTATTAGCCTGATGGAGTTCCTTTGTAGGTGACCTGCCCCTTCTCTCTACCTGCCTTTCCCTTTTTTTCCTTTCATTTCAATCTTGGAGAATCTGCTGGCTGTGTGTCTTGGGGATGATCTTATTGTGTAGTGTTTCTCAGGGGTTCTCTGCATTTACTGAATTTGAGTGGAGTTGGGGAAATTTTCACGGATAATATTCTGAAATATGTTTTGCAAGTTGCTTAGTTTCTCTCTGTGTCTTTTAGAGATGCCAATGTATAATAGATTTGGGCTCTTTACATAACCTCATATTTCTCAATGGTCTTGTTCATTATTATTTATTGTTTTGTCTTTATTTTTGTTTGATTTATATATATATATGTTTTTCTATATTTTTATTTTGGAGAGCCAGTCTTCAAGCTCTGAGATTCTTTCTTCAACTTGGTCAATTTTTCTGTTAATACTTGAGATTTTATTATGAAATTCTTGTCATGTGTTTTTCAGCTCTATCAGATTGGTTTGGTTCTTTCTTATAGTGGCCATTTTGTCTATTGGTTCCTATATCGTTTTATTGTAATCCTTAAATTTCTTGGATTGGATTTTGACTGTCTCTTGTATGTTGATGATCTTCATTTTTATCCATATTCTGAAGTGTTATCTCTGACATTTAAGCCATTTCAGCCTGGTAATTTGTGTGGTGGTTTGGAGGTAAGATGTCTCTCTGGGCTCTTGAATTGCCAAAGCTCTTGCATTGGTTCTTTCTCATCTGTGTGGGATGATGTTCTTTCAGTCTTTGCAGTTGCTGTCCTTTGGGTGAATTTTTTTGTTGTTGCTTTTTTTCTTATTTTATTCCCTTGGGAGTTTGATTATGGTATAAAGTGGGTTCAGTTAACTGGTTTTGATTCCTCTCCTGGGTCTTGAAGGAGCCGCCTCTGATTACTGTCTCTGTACCTGTGTTTCATGTGTTGGGTGTTCTGGTCCACGGGGCTCCCTCAGGCAGAAGCTACAGTTGGCAGGTAGGTTGTATCCCTGCCAGGTCAGCCCTAATCTTCTGTTCATGTGCTTCCTGGGAAAACACAAGATTGTACCTGCCCACAGACTTCAGGTGGAAGCCAGGTCACTGTGTTGGAAGCTGTAGCAGGTGTCACCCATCTGGCTATAGAAGGTGTGGATGAGTGGAGTTGGCTGCCTTGGTCACTGTGTTGGAAGCTGTAGCAGGTGTCACCCATCTGACTATGGAAGGTATGGATGAGTGGAGTTGGCTGCCCTACCACCTGGATGTTTTCAGGGCAACAGGAGGCTGTGCCTCTTGGCAAATTCAGACAGAAGTGGGACCACTGGTCCAGAAGCTTTAGCAGGCATTGCCTACCTGGCTACTAGCAGTGAGCCTGAGTGGGGAAGCCTGCCCTGCCATCCAGGTGCTTCCTCAGACAACAGGAAGCTGTGTCCACCAGCTGAGTTCCCACAGAAGCAGGATCACAGGGTCAGAAGCTCTAGTAGGCATTGCCCACCTAGCTATAGTGGTGGGGACAGGTGGAGAGGTTGCACTTCCTGCCATCTGGGTGATTCCTGGGACAACCGGAGGCTGTGCCCTCCAACTGAGTTCTGGCAAAAGAGAGGCCATTGGGCTGGAAGTTCTAGCAAACATTGCCTGCCTGGCTACCAGTGGCAGGGGTAGGCAGAATGGTCAACTGAGTGGGGCCCTAGTGGGATTGCTAGGCTTGAAGCTGGTGCTGAGCCCTGTCTGGCAAGGGGACATGGAGCAATCCCTCTGCCCCCAAGGTCTGCCACTGCAGCCTCTGTTGGGCTATGGCACTGGTGCTGGACTGCTTTGGGACCCTGCTTGTATACTCGATAATCACCCCTGCAAAGGGTCCAGGTGGCTCTCTGCCTCAGTGTAGGAGCGTGACGTAAGGGGCACAGGGGCCAGGAGAATCTGTTCCCAGCCTTGCACAAGTCCCTGTGGAGAACACGAATCCCCCAGAAGCTCTCACTCGCTCCCCCTTTCTCATGTTAGAGGTTCTCCTGGCTCTATCCTGAGCCCCGGCAGACTGGTGTCCAACGTCACTCCTCTCTGCTCTGTGTCCATCTCTGTCTTGTTGGAGCCCAAGGTGGTTTCTCAGATGGTCAGCCTGCAGGGTCAGTGTTCACCAGCTCTCGTGTTTCCTCCCTGTGACAGCAGCACAGGAGCTGCTTCTAGTCGGCCACCTTGGCTCTGCCCCCAGCCTTTCTTGATGAATGTATTCTGTGTACTTGAAAACAGTGTCTACCCTTCAGTTGTTTACTGAAATAGTCTGTAAATATAAATTAGTTCTAGGTGATTAATAATATTGTTTCGGTCTTCTACGATCTTCCAAACACATACCTTGAGTGTTTATTTAAATCTGATAATACTTTTACAATTTAAATACCTGGTGGATAGGTCACAGGGGACACTGAGCTCTGCTTGCTTTCCTGATGGCTGTGGACCTGAGTGGGCACAAGAGACGGATTCTGCTGCTTCACCACAGCCATCAGTGGGAGCAATTTTGTCGTCACCAAGTTAATCTTCAAACACTTGTTAAGAAGCCCATTGGGCTATGTTACCAAAAGACCTAGATTCCGTTCTACCATATTGGAAGTCACTTAAAAAATAAAAGCTTTAGTATTTTTTAAATGGAGCTAAGCTGAGTTTTGTCCCTGAGATCTTTTCCAGAGGTCTCAGACTGAAAACTCAACATAGATCCATTTAAAAATGGAGCTTTTGCCTGAGACCTTAGCAGAAATCAGTTTTCCAGTGATTTCTGCCAAATTGTCCACATGTTTTCTTTTTCCCTTTGGGGAATCTGTGAGCCCCACCTCTAATTTATGTGTTTGAAGTGTAGTGCTTTGGTTTGAATGTGCTCCCCAAAATTCACGTGCCGGGAACTTAACTGCAATGCAGCAGTGTTGAGAAGCGTGAGCTAATAAGAGGTGCTGAGGTCACGAGAGCCCTCCTGAAGGGTTTCATATCGTCAGTGCAGTCGTGTTATAATAGAGTTTGGCCGCCTCTTGCCCTCCCTCCCTCTTGTCCTCTCTTGTCCTCCTGTCTCTGCTATGAGATGACACAGCATGAAGGCGCTAGTCAGATTCCCACACCATGCTCTTGAAGTTTCTTGCTTCCAGAATTGTGAGCCAAATAACCTTCTCTACTTTAAAGTAAACTACCCTGTCTGTATTCTGTTAACAGCAGCAGCCAATGGACCAAGACACTTAGCTAATAAGAGCTTAGTGTGACCCTGTCAGAATCAAGTGGGGACTTCCCATGAGGCTGTTAAGAGAGACAAGTATTTGCTTTTGCCCCTGGAGTTGAATCTGGGAGGATCCAGGCTGTAGCTGCCAGTAGGCAAAGTGCAACACAAGGGGTGAGCACCGACTGACCCAGAGGCAAAGGCTGGCGAGGCTGGCGAGGCTGGCGAGGCTGGCGAGGCTGGAGTCCAGTGAGTCAGGGCCTGCACCCACCTTCAGCTGCCAGCGTGCCAGGCGGGCTCGTAGATGGCAGCAGCCAATGACGTTATTCCGTTCTTCCCTACACCAACTTTGAGGGTTTTTTTTTTGGCTGTTGTTTTAATCTCCCTGTTGCTTGCAGCTATCCGGGCCCAAAATGACCTGAGTGTTGTGAAAACTCCCAGGTTGTCTAGAAAAGTGTCACTGTGTGTTTTCTGGTGAGCATCTGCCTGGGTGTGCGCCCCGTAAGGCAGTAAGAGCACTTGGTTCTGTTCGTATTTGCGTCTTTGCTGTTCCAGACATAGTGCCTAATAAATGGCTAATGAGGAAGTGAATTACCAAAATGTCTTTAACGTAGCGTAAGGAAAAGTATGAAATGGTGGCCTGAATGCTATAGTTTCCAGTAATTTAGGACTGCCAGTTAAAAGCTTTCTGTAGAAGTTTCTGGTTGAATACAGCAGAAACTGCAACGTAATTACTATCAACCAGTTGTTCTATCCCGACCACACCCATCGGATGATGACCTTCCTCCGAGACGCTCATGTCGGCTGTGCCTAGAGGGAAGAGTTTAATCCATCAGTTGCATGGAAGTCGGGACTTAGTACCCTCAGCGCCTGGTATGCGATGGCAATATGTGGTGACAGAGGTGCCCCAGCCACTGGATAGGCCCTGCCTCCTGAAAATGCCCCTCTGGAGCTCGCCTGTGGGGGAGCACTGCTGCAACATCTGCCTTCCTGGAGGGCAGAAGGGGGCAAATGCTCCGTCTTCCATGGCACTTATTCCAGCTTCACGTGGGGCGAGTGCCTGGGAAAGGCAAATGCTGGCCCTTCTTACTGCGCCCCTGCTCCCCAGGTTAATTCTCACCCTTGCCTCTCATAGGTCCCTCCACTTGGAAAACTACTCTACCTGAAAATTTAAACAAGTTGCATTTTGGAACGTGTTCCTGACCACAGATTTGTCTTTCTTGGCCAAATTTGAGCCCTGTTCCACTGTTTCACAAATCTTGCTTGAGAAGGAAGGAAAGGCAAGGGGCTGCCTTTTGCGTGGGCTGCCAGCTCTCAGCTTCTCGGTCACTCAGCAGTGAGGACCCCACCCCTTCCACTCCCTAAGCTCAACAAACCACTGCAAAGTCCTACAGTTCATACATGTTTAGAGATTAATGTTTCTCTTGTGTTCTTTCTTTTCTTTCTAAGTGGAAACAAAAAGCAAAACAAGGATAACTACAATGTGCCTCAAGAAAAGTAGGAAAAGCAGCAAAGTAGCAAACCCAGGCAGGGAGCAGGCAGGCCCATTTCAGCCCTGGGAAGTGCACAGCCAGGCAGGGAGCGGGCCCATTTCAGCCTCGGGAAGTGCACAGCCCG
>CM052651.1:154237988-154278777 GCA_028533165.1 Leontopithecus rosalia
CAGGCAGGGAGCGGGCAGGCCCATTTCAGCCTCGGGAAGTGCACAGCCAGGCAGGGAGCAGGCCCATTTCAGCCCTGGGAAGTGCACAGCCAGGCAGGGAGCGGGCAGGCCCATTTCAGCCTCGGGAAGTGCACAGCCAGGCAGGGAGCGGGCAGGCCCATTTCAGCCCTGGGAAGTGCACAGCCAGGCAGGGAGCAGGCCCATTTCAGCCTCGGGAAGTGCACCGGCACCTGTAGAGCCAGAGTTTCTCTACAGCTCACAGTTTGCTGGAAAAATCTATGTAAGATCCCATAGCATTATTTAACACATTTTTCAATGGCAATGGAAGGTTTACGTATTTTTATGTAGTTGCCTAAGACAAAATGTGGAGAAAATATATTGGAAGAGCGCTGGCTTCTAATCATTAATCACGTTATCGCTTTTATGGTCTATGCTGACGATGCTTAGATAACAGATATAGCCGGGGAAAAACAAAATTAGAGCCATTGAAACGAAAAGCTGCTTACATCTGAGCCAAGGGAATTTAAAAAGAGTCCAAGAAGACTTCTGCATATATTTTCCACCCTCACCCAACTCAATTACTTGCATATTTGTTACACTGGAACTCAACAGTGTCAAATGCCAATATCAGATGTAAAATATCCGTACATGTATATGTCTATCTCTTTACAAACTTCAGTGAGGACAATAGCTTTATTATTATTTATTTACTTTTGCAAAAGACAAGGATAATGATAAAACAAAACAGGATCATGATGCCTTTGGGACTGGATGTCACTTGGTAGAGAGGACAGGGTCCTGTGAACACTGAAGCAGCAGGCGCCAGCCTTTCCCGTGTACACGGCGCAGCGTGGGCCTGGTTCAGGTGGCGAGTGAGGACACAGGCACCTGTCCCCAGTTGAGGCCGGGTGTCTCAGCAGCCCCTCATCGCCCGGTGACTGAACCGGCACCATCCACAGGACCGAAGGCCCGCTGTGCTGGTCGTGTGTTTCCTCATGATGTACTGGCCGACTGCTTAGCTACCATTTTGATTTTTACAAAGAGAACTTATCTTCAGAGTACTGTATTTTATTCTACTTTCAATGCTTCCTCCCTCACCATACTTTTCTGATTTTTATTTGAGGATCTAGACGTCTCTGTGCCGTAGGGACCCCGGGCTTGTGCAGACGTCTGTGGGAATCCAGAGATGGCATGAAGTGGAGAGGTCAGAATGCGGCCGGGCGTCCTGAATCCACCGGCTGCGTCCCTCTGATGTGTCAGGAAGTATTAGCACTAACGTTGGGATGCTGATTTTATCCACACCAGGAATACAAAGTAGCCAACGGGTAGGTGGAGTTACTTTATCCAAAACGTTGTATAACTAGGTCTTTAAATAGCATGATGAAAACTCGCTCTGATTACACACACATGTAGCAGCCACAGCTCCTGCTTTCAATAATACGTGAATCCTTAGCTTAATAAATTTTAAAAAATGCCAGCGGTAAAAAAGGCATCCAAGGCTTACTGAGAAAAGGTTTTCAGAAACCGTCACCTACCCAGGTTTGGTGAAAGAAAAGGCTCAGAAAATGCAACTTGTTTCAAAGCATCCTTCTTTCAGCACATGCTACGTTCACTGGAACGTTCCTTCCTTTTCACAATTTTAGCTTGACTGAAAAGTTAATTCTCATTTGGCCGTAGAGGTTAGTGGTGAGTGAGCTTTCGGATAGGACTGTGGTCTCAGCATCCGAAAGGTCCCGTGCTCCACTTGTGAGGCTGGGGAGTCCGTCTAGATACTGGGCTGGCCTTTCGTTTCTCGTCTTGCCCAAATCTCTACTGAATATTCACCATCTCTCCAACACCCCCGTGGCCAGACCATGCACTGCTGAATGTTACGTGACCTGGGTTCAGAACTTCCACTTCCATGTCATTGTCCATGAGTCTCTGGTACATGGATAAAGGCACCCAGGGGAAAAAGCACCGTGGGAGGGAAGCCGAGGCAGCGGATGTGCAGGTCTTGTTATCAGACTGGAAGGAAAAGTCTGCTTGAGGACTTGGCGGGGCATCAGGAGAAGGGGGGAGGTTGTGAGGAAAAGAGAAAATGGAAATTAATATTTTGAGCCTGTTCTGACAACATGCTATGAGTGTTCTGTTTTTCATTTTTTTCACAGCATTGTGGAGGAGATACCATCATGCCCTTTTACAGAGTTAGTGATGATAGCTGCTCTGCACAGCACACGCGGTCAACACATCCCAGATCTAGAACTTTGGACTCTGGGCCATGTCTCCAGCACGAATTCGGGGCACACAGAGGCCTGAGAGGGCGGGAGGGTCAGTCTGTGGCTCTGAGTAGCAGAAAAACCAGAAACAACCATAGCTGAAGATGTTGCAATGAACCATGTAGAATTGCCATTTTTCACAGGTCAGGACAAAGAATACTGGTAAATTCATGTGTTTGAGCCTAATTTAAAACGTACATATCCTTTACCATCTTTTAGGAGAAGTGGGGGTGGGAAGGGCCGGCAGGAACTCAGAGCCCCATGGCGCTGGGTCTGGGGTCCCAACTCCGGTCAGTGACATTGCCCCAGATCCCCAAGGCGGCTGCAGCACCTGAGCCTCTTGGCTTCACAAGACCGAGTGCTCCTTCAGGGACAAAGTATTTTCCAAAACGATGCAATTCCTCTCCTTGTCCGTCAATGAGCTGCGGGATTGGGGGGTGGGGGTGGGGTGAGGAGCGCAGCGGCGGCCACGGGCTGAGTCCTGAAAGACACCCTTGAGAGAGACACAATCTTAGGATGAAGACTGAATTTCTAGGTATCCAAGAGAAAATGGATAAAACTGAAACTATTGTAAGGACTCCACGTGGTAACAACAGTCAAAAGTTGAGTCAAAAATAAAGAAAATGGATGGATATTAAATACTAAAGATATGTGACCCTGAAGAAGAAGAGCTAAGCAATGGGACAAAACAAATATGGTACATAATTTTATACGCTGATGAGGCCCTTAGTAAAATTAAAAAAGAATTGATCCAGAAGAGTGTTTAACTTTAAAAACAAGGGGAAGAAAATGTCCTGAGCCTCCAGGAAAATGGTGACATCTCTTAAAAAAATAAAAAAGTCAGTACTGGTCTTTTCAAAAGCACAATACGAAGTAAGAGAACAGAAATCTCCAGTGACAAGTGAGTCAGACTTTTTGTTTGTTTGTTTTTTAAGAGAGAGTCTCACTCTGTTGTCCAGGCTGCAGTGGAGTGGCCCAATCTGGGCTCTTTTTGCCGAGCTTCTGAGCCTCTTAGTCTGTACCAGCTGTGGGTTCAGAGTGCTTTGAAGGAGAAGAGAGCAGGGCTTCCTTTTTTAACCCTCCCGCGTTATCTGATTCCGGCCTTGTTCTCCAATAAAGTCTGTGTCCGCAGCGCCCTGAGCTCCACAGAAGTTCTGCTCCTCTGCCACCTCCTGCTGGGGCTCCCCGCCGTCCGCTTGGACGCTGTCTAATGACATGATGCCGACGGGGGCACCCTGAACAGAATCATCCAGCCTGTCTGGGGTCCCCCACTTCAGGGGTCTGCCCCTTCAGGACTGGCTGAGCCACCTCACAGATGAAATCATCCTTTTTAGAGTGAGATGTCCCTGTTTCCCTCCCGCTCCAGAATGCTGGCCTTCCTCAGGCTGCAGCACCATGGCCCAGTTTCTGTAATAAATATGACCCACTGAGCAAGGGAGCACTTGGTGCTTGGCACTGTGGCTCTGTTCACTCACTCTGGAAGCTTCTAAGAGTGCCAGAGACCTACTCTTGGAAAAAGTGTGTTTGAAACGTTACACCTTGATATTTTATTAGCAATCATACACCTAAAACCTTCAACTGCCACAATAAATGTAAATGAGCATAACTTACTCAGTTTCTTGACATAATTATAGCTTTTCGAAAGAGGAAAATTTTGCCTGGAAAGTGGCTTTCAAACAGAAAAGAAGGCAGAAAAAAATCCTGGGACATTCAGTTGACTGCAAAGACCATCATTAGGTCAGCTGGAGAAATCTGCAAACAGGGCAAATATGCTGTTTTTGTCCCAAGCTCAAACAGACTGTGGCTTTTCCTACCTTAGAAATCTCCGCTAAAATAGCTGAGTTTGAAGTCCAAATCCTGGCAGATGTCTAAATAACTTCTGTGCCTATGTAGAGAATGAGCTGGCAGGCGGGGGAAAGTGACTTTTCTTGAGGCAGTGGGGATTTCTTCTGTGGTGCTGCTCCCTGGGGTCTGTGATTTCTCCTGCGTGCTGCTCCCTGGGGTCTGTGATTTCTCCTGCGGTGCTGCTCCCTGGGGTCTGCGTACTGGCAGTGACTTTGCGCCTCCCTGTTGCTTCACCCTCCCGGCTGTGGTTGAAGGGAACTATGCTGGAGCCAAGTCGTTTTGCCCTTTCCCTTTTCTGTCTCATGGATCATGAGTTCAGACCTAGCGCAGTGTGCAGCACCCAGAAGCACAGTTCTGGTCAAATGCCCTCTTTCAGCGCCTGCCTTATCTCCTGTTTAAGGGCACTTACCTCCCCTGCCTCTGACTTCCTCAGCATCCCCGCTCCCTGCGATGGAACCAGTGCTGAATTGAAAACACTTATGTAAATATTGAGTTCCCCAGTCTGGGGTGATTAGAATTGTCATCCTCCAAACTTAAGACGTGGCCAGACGTCCCCAGTGGGCTGCCATATCCTGTCCCGAGTCCACTTGTTAATCCGACCGGGAATGATGTTTTACCTTTCTACCCCCGACTCCTCCCGGGACGCTCAACCTCAGTTTCGCCATTGCACAGATGGCTGCAGACTCAGTGTCCAGCATTCCTCTAGGGTGAGGTGGGCACCTAAACCCCAAGAACCCTCAATTTGAGAACAATGTGATTTAGTGTTTTCTTTTTAAATGCTAAGTTTTGGGGGCTTTATGAAAAGTTTGGAGAGTGAAGTGGCGATGGGGCTCCTGGAAGCTCATCTGTGGTCTTCCCGTCCTTCAAGGTCAAGGGCACTCATCTGGTGTGTAGCCTGGGGCCAGAAACAGAGACTAAAACTCTTGGGAATAAAATGACCCACTTCACAGCAAGGGAAGGGGCTTCCATAGGAATGAGGAGAAAGGCAGATCACTCCAGGATAAAATAAAAGTGACTGCCCTTTCTTGCACTGCTTGGAGTCAGCTTCCACACATGCTGAAGCGTTGCTCAGAGTATCTCCATGGGCGGATGTGGAGAAACAGACGCCTGCTTGGTATGCTGCTGTCAATAAATAACCACATTGCTTTGTAAGAAGCCACCTCAGCTTGCAGATAGACTGCACCCTGGTAAGAAAGGATCAATGAAGCACAATCACCCTATTAATCAGTTAGCTGCATATTATTTAATCTAACATGGAAATCCATCTTCTTGACCCATGCATCAGCCCGTTCTTGCATTGCTGTAAAGAAACACCTGAGGCTGCATCGTTTATAAGGAGAAGAGGTGAAATTGACTCACCGTTCTGCAGGCTGTAGAGGAAGCACAGTGCTGGTATCTGTGTCTGGTGAGGCCTCAGGAAGCTTCCAGTCATGGTGGCGGGTGAAGTGAGCCAGCACATCACATGGCAAGAGTGGGAGAAGGAGAGAACAGGGTCCCCAGACATTTAAACACCCAGGTCTCAGGTGAACTGACTGTGTGAGAACTCACTCATACCAGGGGGACGGTGCTGAACCATTGATGAGGGATTCACCCCTGTTATCCAGCACCTCCCAACAGGCCTCCCCTCCAACACTGGGGAAACATTTCACATGAGATTTGGAGGGACACATCAAGCCACATCAGCACACATGGTCTCCAAATGTCTTATTAGCCCCTCGTCATGCGATGTCGGAAGGCTGATGCCTGGGGTGTGCAGCCGTTCGGACACCCTCCCTGAAGGGTTGCCACAATACTTTGAGTGTTACACACCCATGCATTATGCCAGTGTCAGCTGCAAGGAAGTGTAATAGCCCAGGGTTGAGCAGTCTGAGCCCAAATATCTGCTTTGCGTAGACAGTGTCCTTGGTGTGGACTGACCTGCTTCTGTCTGTTGTTGGGATGGGGCACTGGCTGCTGCTGTTTCCACTTCCTGTGAGCCCTTGCTGGCCACATAGGGCAGCACCACGTGAAGGCTGCCTCCCCACGCCCAGTGCTGGGGAGTAAAGACCTCATTGTGTTTGAGACAAGAGTTCCACGTGGGCTGCTGCCTCCTTCACATGTTCCGTGATGGATTTCTTTTAATCAGATGCTCTCTCGTCTTTGGTTAGATTCACAATGGTAAGCAATCAGTGACAGCAGAAAGGACTGGCTTTCCATGCATTTTCCCAGGGATCAGGGCACACAGGGCGAGGTCACCCTGCTGCCCTCCACCGCATCCTTATGAATGCTCAGGTGGAGAGCTAAGAGAGGGGTCAGGGTTGAGAGGAGGAACTCTGGGGTCTTTGATTATCTTCCATCATTAGGAGAAAGAGGAATCTGTAAGGCCTGAGCGGATGGCCTGGGTGCATGGAACGAAGACAGGGAAGCGGATCCTGGGAGGGAGAGCTGCTCTAAGCAGAAAAACAGCCAACTCAAACCTACCTCTGGCTGAGCCTGAGCGTCGGAGCAAGGCAGGGAAGAGTGCCCGGAAAGCTGAGCCAGCCCAGGCTACTGCAAGCTGCACTGCACCGAATTAAGCACCAGGAATGTGTGCCCAGAAAAGCCGGTCCTTTCTCTGTCATTGATTGCTTACCAATGTGAATCTGGAGAGCGTCGACTCTGCTGTTGAAAGCATCTGCTTTTCTGCAGCATGGATTCCTCCCCTACGGTCAACTGTGATTGCAGACTCAATCAGCAAGAACATTCGTACCCTATAGGATAATTGTCTCGGTTTCATGCCCACACCAACTCAAACACCAGACAGACTTCTCTAAGGACCACAGGCATGTCTGGTTTTTCAAGCTTCGGCAGAGATTTTTTTTTTCCCATTAACAATATGAAACAGACTTAAAAGAAATATAGCAAAGCAATAGTCTCCTGACTTATTTTGTGCTGATTTTGCCTCTCCCTAAACTGACATTATTTTTCAAGCATACTTAATTTTGAACTTTTTATGAATTATATAATATATTCAGTAGAAATTGACTCATGCTATTCATGATTTGGAGAATTTTTGCTTATGTTACTTTTGTTAAAATGAGGAGTCACAGTACTTTGTAGTAACACAAAAAAATTATGATTAGAATGTAAGAATAAAACCAATATTGTATGTAGCTGTCTAACAGCACTGGGTGTAAAAGAATCAAACAACACAGTACATAACAGCGCAAAAGACAACTCCCAAGTACGTGCTAGCTTTCTTCTGATGGATTGCAAACAGGAGAAAAACACGACATATTATTATTTGCTACTGTCCCATTAAAGGAAACCGGTTCTGGCCTCCAGTGGACAGAGGCAGAGTCAGGTGGAGCTGTGCCTGTGGATGTACATGTATGTGCACATACAAGTCCATGTGTCTAGACCATCAGCCCTGAGCACTTAGTCAAGTTAGTATCATCCCGTTCTTTATGTTTCAACTAACACTACTTTTTAACCTGTAAAATAAAATCTCTAAACATTAGAAAACAAGCATTATACGTATCTACGAGGCGGAAACATCTTTTCGTTGGTTGGCAAAGTGCACTTCATATCTGAAGTTAGATTGCTACTCTTCAATGCTGAGGACTGTCGGTTGGTCCTGGCTCTCTTGATGGAGGGACGCACAGTATTTCAGGAGTGTTGGGACTGCTTAGCTTAACTCAGATCATTTCAGGATGAATGGGAAACAGGGACATATATATTCAAAGTGTATGTTGTTTTATGAATAAATTAATCCATTAATAAAGTAACTAAAATGATATGATAAAATGCAAAGACACACTTGTCTCTAAGTTGTAAATAATGCAGTAAATAAATCTATCTTCTTGATATAAACACACAGAGAGAAGAAATTATCTGGTTGGTTTTATTGTGAGCAATTTTTTAAATGTTTCTTTCTGCAAATGTTGAATTTTCTGAATGTCCTATAAGAGGTAGCTGTTTCTTCATTCTTTGATATCACCTGTATTTTGAGTATAAGGAATTATTTATAGGCATAGAAAAAGCATTGATGTAAACATGCCCATCAAAAAATAGTATTTATATAGTTTAGTTTAAAACTTTTGAATGCAAAATAAATAAATATAATCCATCCCATAAACAGAATTAACAACAAAAACCATATGACCATTTCAATAGATGCAGAAAATACATCTGATAAAATTTGGCTCCACGAGGAAAATCCTCAGCAAACTAGTCATAGAAGGAACGTACCTCAAAATAATAAAGCCCAAATACAGCAAAGCCACACAGTACTGAGCAGGGACGAGTCGAAAGCAGTCCTGGCAATGGGAACAAGACACGTGTGCCCACTTTCACCACCTCTACCCAGCGTATTACTAGAAATCCCAGCCAGTGCAATCAGGCATGGGAAAGAAAGAAATGGCATTCAAATTGGTATAGAGGAAGTCAAATTATCACTCACTGTTTGTTGATGATATGATCTCATGCCTAGAAAACCCTAAAGACTCCTCTAAAGAACTCTTAGATTTGATACAAGAATTCAGGAAAGTTTCAGGATGTAAAATCAATGTACAAAAATCAGTAGCATTTCTATACACCAATAATAATCAAACTGAGAACCAAATCAGAAGGCAATTCCATTTACAATAGCTATGAAAAATAAACCCTGATGAAAAGCAATGTAGACAACACAAACCGATGGAAAAACATCCCATGTTCATGAATTAGAAGAATTAATATTGTTAAAATGGCCAAACTGCCAAAAGCAATCTGTAGATTCAATGCAATTCCTATCAAAATATCAATGCCACTTTTACAAAATTATAAAAAAGTCTTAAAATGTATATGGAAGCAAAAAAGAGCCCAAATAGCCAAAGCAATCATAAGCAAAAAGAACAATGCTGGGGGCATCACATTACCTGACCTCAAATTATACCTCAAGACTATAGTAACCAAAATAGCATGGCACCATAGTACGAAACAGCAGTATGAAAATAGACACGTATATAAATGAACAGAATAGAGAACCCAGAAATAAAGCCACAGACTTATAGCCAACTTGTGACAGCGTCAACAAAAGCATACACTGGTGAAAGGACACTCTTTTCAATAAAGGGTGCTGGGAAAATTGGATTACCACATGCAGAAGAATAACACGGGATGGCTATTGCTCACCATATATGAAAATCAACTCAAGGTGGATTAAGACTCAAATATAAGATTTGAAACTAAAAAAAAAAAAACACTGCAAAAAACCCTAGGGAAACTCTTCTGGACATTGGTCGAGGCAAAGAATTTATGACTAAGACCTTAAAAGCGCAAGCAATAAAAACAAAAATAGAAAAATGGGACTTAATTAAACAAAAAAGCTTCTGCACTACAGAAGAAACAATCAACAGAGTAAACAGATAACCTGCAGGAGGGGAGAAAATATTTGCAAACCATGCAACTGGCAGGGAACTAATATCCAGAATTTACGAAGAACTTAACTGAACCATAACGAAAACAAATAACCCCAGTAAAGAGCGGCCACGGGGCATGAGTAGACATGTTTCAAAAGAAGACATACAAATGGCCAGCAAGCATATGAAAAAGTGTTCAAATCACTACTCATCAGAGAAATGCAAAGTAAAACCACAATGAGACACCATCCTCCACCAGTCAGAGCGCTGTGGTCAACAAGTCAAAAGTAACCCAGATCTTGTGAGGCTGTAGAGAAAAGGGAAGTCTTGACACCACTGGTGGGATGCAAATCAGTACAACCTCCACGGACACAGTACAGACAGCAGTTCTAAAAATAGAACTACCATGGGACCCTGCATTCTCACCACTGGGCATCCACCCAAAGGGAAAAATCGTTATATAAAAAAGACACCTGCCCTCGTACGTTTATCACAGCACTGTTCACAACAGCGGTCATGGAATCAACCTAAACGCTCATCAGCAGATGACTCAATAAGGAAAGTGTGGTATTGTTCCAAAATGGAATAGTGCTCAGCCATTAAATAGAGTAACATTACATCTTACGCAGCAACATGGATGGAAATAGAAGCCACTGTCTTAGGTGAAACCACTCAGAAACAGAGAGCCAAGTACCCCATGTTTTCACTTATAAGTGAGGCTAAGTAATGTGCACAAGTGGACATGGTGAGTGGAATCAAAGACGCTGGAGACGTGGAGGGGGAGGTGGGAGAGGGCGCGGGATGAGAAATCACTTAATGGGTACAATGAATATTGTTCAGGTGTTGGCTGCAGGAAAGCCCTGACTTCACCACTGCAGAGTATCTCCATGTAACAAAACTGCACTTGTACCCCTTACGTTTATACTGATTGAAAGAAACTCCGTTTCTTAACATTATTCCTCAGTAACTTGTAGCTGCTGTCTTCGAATTCAGGTGGAATCTTGCTTATTTGCAGCCCTTGCTACTTGCCAGACCCTAACACTCAAGAATACAGCGAAATCAGTTGGTGTTGATAAGACCCAGACTTTCTGGATGTTACTGTGGTGCTTTCTACATAGGATTCTTTCACTGCTTTCAGTTACAAGTCTATGAAACAGATAAGGTTGTTGCCTTTCAAAGTGAGAAAGTTCAGGCACAGACAGATCACGTAAGATCCCTGGAATCCCATGATTCGTGTCATAGCTGGGATCTGGACTCTGGAGTCCATCCCCTGAGCCCTGGACTCAGCCTCCGTTCTTTCAGCCACCATAGTTTGGTGCCACAGCAAAGGTTGTTTCCTACCAGAAAGGAGACGTTCACAGGTCAAGTTTGAGCTTCAAGTAAGCAGCTCACACTTGACCTGTAAATGTTATTACAATAAAACATTAAAATAAAATAAAACAGACTGATATTGTGTTGCTGCAAACCAGTGTAGATAGAAAATGGGGTGATGTATAAAGTGAAGTGCTGCTGACCCGGGACCCCGTGAGGAGCAGCACTGGGTGGGAAGGGATGGGTGCCCCACGAGGCCCAGGCCTGAGTCACCCAGACACACTCAGCAGCCTTTGTTTCCCTCTCTGCTGACTGTGCTCTTTCTATGCCCCGAGTAACAATTTAGTGCCACTGTGGCTAATTAAATCCTAGGGACTGTTAGAAAACATTCAGAGACTCAGGAGGGAGCCGTCCTGAGAAACAGTATGTTTTCTAAGTTTCTCATTTATTTATGATGTAGGAGAAACCACAAATGATGAGAGAGAGGGAGAGAAAGTGCAAGAGACAGAGAGGGAAAAAGACAGAGGGAAATGGATGCCAGTGAGGACGTCCGTCCTTCAACCCTCACCTGGATTACAAGCTCCTGGGGTGCTCATGAGGGCAAAAGGTGGTAAATGAGCTGAAGCAAATGGGAAAAGGTAAAAATCAAAACTCCTCGTAACAACCCACAGACACATGGCGCTGGAGACCCGCCTGCGGTCTCAGACCGTGTGGCCACACCCTGTGTTGATAACCAGGTTGGAAAGAAAGAGGATTACAGCCACTTTAGACGCCCGCACTCCGGTGGAGACGGGATGCATCTTCTGACTTAGACAAGTGATGAGGGAGGGAACTGCCTCCGATTCCCGTCCCGCAGCCAGCCGCATCGTCATTCCCTGAACTTAAAGCCCAGCACGCCACTGGGAGCTGTTGGTAGGCACTGCCTCTGATTTCAGAGGCCCAGGCGGCCGAGCCTCTCGAGGGACCTGTGTCATAAACCCCAGGTGAGAGGCCTGGCTCAGCCTCTGCTCCCTGGAGTTACCTGCAGGTCTCCCGAACATCATTCCATGAGATTATAAGGCCTCAAGGAAGAAACAAGCTCCCAGATCAACCAGCAAATGGAACAGGGAGCAGAGACGCCGAGGAAAACGTGCAGAGAACGTGGAGGAGGCGAGGAAGGGGCAGGAAAGCAGGGCTGGGGCTTGGGGCTGCTGGGAATGGCAGAGATGGACCCTCTCACAGCTCTGGGGCTGAAGTCTGACACTGGGGTCAGCAGGGCCAGGCTCCGCCTCAGCTTCTGGGTGTGCCAGCCACCCCGACGTTCCCTGGCACAGACGCACCCTCCCAGCTCAGCCTCCACCATCACAGGGCCATCCCCGTACCCCCAATCTGCCCTTCACCCAGCTCAGTCCTAAACCCTTCCTATCAGGCAGCCTGCAACATGGGATAAGGCCCACCCTAGTGAGCACCTCTGAAATTAACGGCAAAGACCCTGCTTCTAAATAAGGTCCCACTTAGAGGCATCAGGTGAAGACTTCGCCATCCTACTTTTGGGAAATGGTGCAGACCATGGTGGTAGCGGGTGGGAACATTTTATCAAACAACAGTGCTGTGAGCACAGGCCTGGCCGCTGAGAGGACAGGAGCCGTGCAGGAGGACACTGACCCCGGAGTGTGAGCACAGGCCTGAGAGGACAGGAGCCGTGCAGGAGGACACTGACCCCAGAGTGTGAGCACAGGCCTGAGAGGACAGGGGCCGTGCAGGAGGACACTGACCCCAGAGGGCGGAGGCGGTCGCCTGGACACGGATTCTTGGACACAGATTCCACATGAGGGAAGATGATGAGCAGAGATGATCTCACAAGCAAAAACGAGGATCCAGGACATGCTGATACCCACCAGCCAAGGTGACCCACCTGTCTGCAGGACAGGCCGGCAGACGACATGGGGCATGTGGCCACACTCTCTCCTGGTTTTCAGTTTTACCCCAGGATCTACTGGAGAATTAAACCTGTGGCTTCTTCTGTGTTTAGACTCAACTGCTCTTTCATGAAAACAGCCTGAGGAAGCACCACGTTCTCCCCACTGTGGCTGGCTGAGCCGCTTCCTGTGGAGGAGCTGGCTTCTCAAACTGTGTTGCCGGAGGAGCGAACAGCAGGCTGTGCTTGATGGGACTTGAATAGTTCCATATGAATTCCTTTTCACAAAAAAATTGAGATTATAAAGTATTTGCTACACCTTGCTAAGTATGCAGTATCATGCAGATACAGTGATTCATGGTGCTTTAGAACTGGAACTAAATGGATTGTAATGAACAAGCCTCCGCTTAGGACAAAGGATGTTGCCGGCCAGTGGCGGACGCGGGCTTGCTCAGTCTGACACACTGACTTGCTTGTCTTCTTCTTCTTCTTCTTCTCCATTTCTCCTTCTTTTTGAGATGGAGTCTCTCACTCTGTCACCAAGATGGGGTGCAGTGGCGCAATCTTGGCTCCTGCCATCTCCATCACCCAGGTTGACGCGATTCTCCTGCCTCAGCCTCCCAAGTAACTGGGACTATAGGCATGCATCACCACACCCAGCTAATTTTTGTATTTTTAGTAGAGACGGGGTTTCACCACGTTGGACCGGATGGTGGTGATCTCTTGACCTCGTGATCTACCCACCTCAGCCTCCCAAAGTGCTGGGATTACAGGCATGAGCCATTGTGCCCGGCCAGTTTGCTTTTCTTACAGACGTGAACCACTCATATTTAAACACTTGTGGACTCAATATTTCACTTCAAACTCCTGAACATTCAATATGCACAACACTGTTTCTGGCACTACACACAGGAAGAGATTGTCGCAGCTGCTGGCAGTGAAGGGAGAAGGATCCGCTTGAGGTTGAACTGAGGGCACTCCTAGCATTCAGCTAACTCACAGGAATATTTACAAAGTCCATTTCCTCCTATACACAGAATGGAATCCAACTCACTGTATCCCACACGTGAGACCCAACGTGGTAAACAACATGCCCCTAAAATAGGAATTTTAACCAAACCTTTGTTCAGCCTCCTTTAATCCCGAACTAATTAAAGTCCCAGTTACTTTTGGGGGGCACAGGAGGGGACGGTGGTGGTGGACAAGCAGAGAAATAACTAGAATTCTACCAGAGAGCACTAATTGGCGTGAAATGGAAGCTTCAGCATCATAATCACGGTACAGCTATGCTAACTCCAAAAAAGACCAGACTCTACCGAAGAGTGGCCGCTCCTGATTCTGAGAAAGAGCAGTGTTTGGGCAGCGGATGAAGGAAGAGCCTGGGACAGAAGCCTTGTCCCCGGAACGGAGCATCCTCCCTCCAAAGGAGGGTAGCAACCCTGACACTCCCTGTGCCACGGGTGTCCCTGAAACCAGGGGGCGTGGAACCTGCATGACTGCTGCTCCTGCGTTGTTCCTCGATGAAAGACACTCCCTTTGAAATCCTGCTTATTTCCCTAATGGTTCTGCAGTCTATGGACAACATGACCGTGCTGGTCAGGACACATTGACGCTAACAGGCAGCCAGAGCCTGGGGCAGAGGCGCTGGTTGGGGAAGAGGCAGCACTGAGGCTTCCCACCATTTCAGAGCATGGAGGGAGCAGGGCTGTGGCAGTAAGTGGATTGGTACCACGTGGTACCAGGTGCGTGGTACCAGGTACGTGGATTGGAAGGACGGTGCTGCACGAGGGCGGTGAGCCTGCCATGCCTGCAGCTGCTTAGGCGGGGCCTGTATGAAACCCGCTTCCCAGCTCCCAGCAGGAGCCCCTGCCACACGTGGGCACAGAAGGCACGGGCACGTCAAGATTGAGTCTTGTGACTCAACTCCCGCCAGGGCTACTTGATGAGGAGAGCAGGGTTCATCTTGCAAAGACCAAGCCCTGAAGACAGATGGAACCTGGACTTCTGCTGCACGTGGAGGCCCCGGGGAAGCTCCCCAGACAAAACGCTCTCAGAGGCTCCTCTCTCTAGGGGATTCCTCTCAAACAGTGCTTCTTCGCCCACTGGAAGTTTCACTTGGTTCAAACTTTATAAGGAAGTCATAGCTTCGAGTGATACTTTGAAAGTCACAGATTTTGGATGCTTACGGTGATCCCGACGATAAACAGCCCAGTGAAATGTGGTATCAGTGACCGTTTGTGCAGCTGTCTCGGCTTTCCCCGCTTAATCGAAGGGGAGGCCCTGGTCTCCGTGAGGCACCATCCAGAACTCCAAGCCAGGAGCACCAGGAGCTCTAACTTTCCCTAGTAGTGGGGCTTTTGTTCCCCAGGAAACAAAAGAACACCTTCAGGTGATCAGAGGATGCAGCATTCTTCACTCAAACTATGCTTCTCCCTGTTTGTCTGTAAAATGGGTCTAATCTAAATAACTCCCTAGAGCATTCTTGTGGGCTATAGATTAGCTGGTGCTGCACAGTGTTTGAGACAGTCCCTGGAATGAAATGGAGTAGCCACTCAAGAACTATTTACATTTCACAATGTCGTTCACGCCGTGGCTTGTGCTCTCGTGGGGGCCTGTGCTGTCTGAGCTGTGCTTCTGAATTCTTTTCCATACCCACAGCCTCCTTCCCAAACCAGTGACAAGGCATTCCGGAGAAACCCGATTATTGAGCTGGCTTGCAAAGGATTTTCGTGCCAGTCAGGAGAGGTAGGCACAAAGGCTTTCAGGCCGGTTCTGAGTCTCACTGGCCGTGGGTTCTGCTGTAGGATCGGAGGATGCCCTTCTGTGTTTCTGGCAGTGGGCGAGATGTATTGTCCATAAGAACAATAAAAATGAGCAAACAATGTTACAGAAATGCTGTATTAGGAAAAAAAAACACTTTCTGAAATCTTCAGGCCTCCAAGGCTGCTGCAGACCTGAGTATCTGTCTATCCACCCACCTTCCCAGCCTGCATTTCCTAACTAAGGAGGCTGCATTTCCCAACTAAGGAGGCTGCATTTCCTAACTGCTGTGATGCAAAGACCCGAAAACCAAAGCTGCTCAGTCAGCAAAGTGGAGTCCCGGAGCTTCCTGCACACACTTTCTTCAGAGTGAGATAGAAAATGCCAAGGTTTTCTGACTCAAGAATGCCAGCAGGATTTCTGGAGCTCTTTTCAGAAGAGCTGGTTCAGGGAACTTTCCACAAAGAGAAAAATAAAAGACTAAAAAATTGAAACAGCCCAGAAGCAGCAGAAGAGAGAGGGACACGTAGGAGTCAGGCGGCTCTGGGCCTGCCCAGGTCCAGCTAAGAGCAACGGGGCCGCACACGGCCAGGGCCCAGCCCCGCTGGCAAAGGTGGTCTGCACATCTGTGCAGCACCTGGGCACAGCTGTTGACCTTCTTGTCCTCCTAATGTCAGCCTCCTATCTGGCCATCAAAAAAAGCCACCACACTGCTCGTGACAGCTCCCCTTGAAACTGTTTGAATTAAACCTAAAAGGAGCTTTGTCTCCTTTGGTCAAGCGCATTACCTAACTCAGAACTGTGGTTTTACGTTTCTCCTGCGTCAAACACGTTTGCAGCCAGAGGTCTGTTCCGTAAACCTCCAGCACCAGCTGCACCACAGAGAGGGCGAAGCTTGAAGGCATTGCTTTCAGTGTCCTTTTGAAAATGACAGTCACGTGTCACATGCCTGCACTTTTCTTTCTTTGCTCTTTTCTTCTTTTTGAGATGGCTCTATTGCCCAGGCTGGAGTGCAGTGGCATGACCTCGCCTCATTGCTGCAGCCTCCTCCCAGGTTTAAGCAATTCCATCTCAGCCTCCTGAGTAGCTGGGATTACAGGCATGTGCCACCACTCCTGGCTGATTTTTATATTTTTAGTAGAGATGGGGTTTTACCATGTCAGCCAGGCCAGTTTTGAACTCCTGATCTCAGGTGATCTACCTGCCGCAGCGTCCCAAAGTGCTGGGATTGAGGCGTGAGCCACCGCGCCTGGCCTCTTTGCTCTTTTTGGTGTCTTGTTGCCTGCCCTGGCTCACAGCATGGCGGGTACAGCATCGGCTCGGGATTTGGGGTTTCTCTGGCCTCTCTAGTCTCACCATGCAGCCCTGGGTGTGCGCCTGCCAGGTAAAGCTCAATACCTTACCTCCGTCTCAGGCTGTGCTTTGCAGACAATTTGGGTTCAAACAATCACCTTCTAAAATTGTTGTAGGACCATGTCCAAAGTGAGAATACCACTTCAGACATACAAACATACATTAGACTTCTATGTTAGTTATGAGTCAATTAGTTTTCTTAAATATAACTTTTTTCAATATTATATCTTACATTGCATTTTATTTAAAAAATTATTTATAGGGAACAGAAATGCTTATAAATAGTATTTCATAATGAAACTAGAAGAAATCACTTTATTTTTGTAATGTGTATTTTGTTAGGCCTGGGTTTCTTTGCATATGGACAAATGAACATTTGAAATATACAAGTTGAATGCCAAGGGCCTGTTTCCTGCCTTGAAGTAAGTGAATTCTCCACTGTAATTCACGGCTCTCTGTGGTTTATATTAAATACTAGGATATGTTTACCCAGCTGATTTTTGTAACTAGCTAATTTTGAAATACCCACATAAATGCATCTAGCAACCAAAGCCTAGACCTGAATACCTTTTCCTATGATCAAGCCTAGGGCTGTCATTCCAGATGTGATCACAGTCCCTAATCAGTTGACTTTAAGTACAGGGGATCACCCTGATGGGTCTGACTTCCTTAGTTTGAAGGTCTCAGAGCAGACTGGGACTTCCCAGAGGAGGAGAAGAAATTCTGCTACAGGACCACCCTTTGGCTAATGCCCCTGGAATTCCCAATGGACCAGCTCCTTCCTTCCTGCCATCTTGTTCCACAGGATTCAAACTTGCTTCCCCAGCCCTAGCACTGCATGAGTCAATTTCTTGTAAGAAATCTTGGTCGGCGCTTCTGTGGCTGAAGTGTGGCTAAGATGCCTTCGTTTTGATCCAGTTCCACAGAGATGCATGAAGCACTGACTGCGCCAGAGACTGAGGCTGGAGAGCCGAGTGAGCTGTGGTCTTTGCCCTGTTGCTCAGGGACCAGCAGGAGTGACAAAATGAGATACGAGGCTGCATGGGGAGCTGAGAGCAGCATCTGGAGCAGCTCAGGGGTAGAGGCACTGATTCTTCAGGAGGGCTGCAAGGGCCTGCCAAGGACAAGGGCCGAAGAGCATGGGGTGCTCATCCCACAGAACAGAAGGAAGGCAGGATTGCAGGCAGGGGAGGAAGGGCATTCCTGCCCCCGACTTCTCTAGTGTATGCAGCAGCTCAGAAAAGGCTGGAGCCAGGCAGACAAGGGTAAATGGCAAGTGCCAGGGTGGGGGAGTCCCGGGATGAGGGGCTGAGGATCAGGGGTGTGAGTCGCAGTTATGTGGGATCAGTTAGTCTAGAGGACCCACGTGCAGTGTGGGAACTGCAGCTCATAATACTGCATCGTAGATGGGATTTTTGCTCAGAGAGTAGATTTTAGGTGCTCTTAGCACACAGAAAACAAGCCGTGGGAGGGGATGGGTGTGTTACTTGGCTGGCCGCAGTAGTCACTGGGCTGTGAATATGTATCTCAAAGTGTCATGTTGTGCACAGGAATTATATAGAATAACGTTGGCCTCTGGGGGCTCTGGGAAACCAGGGGCACTCCTGCTGGGAGGTCCCATGCATCCTCGTCTGTCCTGCCGGGCAAGGGGCCTAGGCAGGGCTGTTCGCCACTGAGGAGGGGCAGATCCTGCCGAGACAGTGTGCAGAGGGCAGTTGTGGGGGATGAGACAAATGGCACAGAAGGGAGTTGTGGAGGAGAAATGTGCCATTTCCGAGGCACACCGACCAGAAAAAAAGGTTGTTGTTTAAAGAAGAGAAGTGTTGATAAGTGAATGTGTGTTTCTTCTGCCACCCCTCCTACCCCTGCTTTCCCTGGAGGTGTATTTTAAATACATATCTTATAGGGGAGGAATTTAAAAAATTTATTCTTCAAAGTTGGCAGAAAGGATGGAGGAAACAGTGCTGTTGGTTCATGACTGGGTGGATCTGAAAAGACAAAAGCCTGAAAACGAAAAACAGAACAAAGGACACAGCTTGAAGACACAGCAGCCCCCAGAGGCAGAGGCCACTGTGAGAGGAGCCCCCTCCCTGTTGAGAGCCTCAGGGATAAAGTCTTGGAGGCTGTCAGGAGCCACCTGACCTCAAGTTACCGGTGCACCCAGACAGTGAGCGCTCCTGCTCTGTGAGCACAGGGGCCTCACCTCCAAGGGAGGAGCATCAGGAAATTATTCCTCAGGTGTGGCTGGAGGGCAAAAATGTGTTATTTTTCTTAATTAAACAGAACAATATGAATTCAATTTTTTTTGGTTTCTTTTGTTTGTTTGTTTGTTTTTTTGAGACGGAGTTTTGCTCTTGTTACCCAGGCTGGAGTGCAATGGCACGATCTCGGCTCACCGCAACCTCCGCCTCCTGGGTTCAGGCAATTCTCCTGCCTCAGCCTCCCAAGTAGCTGGGATTAAAGGCACGCGCCACCACGCCCAGCTAATTTTTATATTTTTAGTAGAGACGGGGTTTCACCATGTTGACCAGGGTGGTCTCGATCTCTTGACCTCGTGATCCACCTGCCTTGGCCTCCCAAAGTGCTGGGATTACAAGCGTGAGCCACCGCGCCCAGCCGAATTCAAATTTTTTTAAACGTGTAGTTTGGGCAGTCTTCCCGTCCAATCCAAGCTGTGACATTTAAATATTTAAAACAGTAACAACAAGAACAGTCAAAGCCTTCCCATCTCACTGCATTCACTTCAACATACGGTGCGCTGAGTCTGCCGGGAAGGGCGAAACCCAGGTGCGAATCACGCCAGGAGCCAAAGCGAAGTTCCTCCCTCATTCTGCTGAGCAGGGACCAAGGCTGCCTTTATGTATTTATTTATTTATTTTTCATGGTATAAGCTATGTCTTTATTCATTTTTCTTTTGCTAATTATGTGTTTTGGAAACATCTAATGACCACCTATAATCTGCCTAAAATGGTGCTAGGTAGTGGTAATTAAGTCATATACGGTACATTCACTCAACATGATTTTTACGATTTTGCTGAGGAGGCATATATATACAACACAAATACAAATGAGCATTTCCAGTTATAAATACTCATTTACATTTGTATTATTATTTTTTCCTTTTCTTTTTTTTATTGCCTTCGTGTTTTTAACTACATTTACACGGATGTTATAAGGTTTCCATTTACAGTTTTTAAACTTGCTTCCTCTCTGAACCCCCACCCGGTCCTGGAGTTGCTGGGATCACAGCATGGCAGCTGCGGACCCCAGGACAGCTCCTGACTGTCCCGAACACAGCAGCAGCCACACCTCCTGGTGTGATCCGGCACCTTCCATCACTCAGACTCCCAAATGCCGATAATCGCAGTTTTCCAAGGAATTATTAGCTAAAGTTTTGGACACATTAATTTCTCTGAAACTTTCTTCAGGAGTTTTCATATACATGGCACTTTTAATCCACTAGAGAAATAAATGATGGCATAAGAAAATATTCAGTATGGGATCACAGTAATTATAAAGTTTAATTAAAGTATCCCACAAGCCTTTACTTAAGTCATTTTGGCTTTTATTCCGGGAGTCTTTGGGAAACCCATGTGTGCTCTTCCAGGACACAGGTTAATGCATTTATTTAGCACTCTAGTCCCGATTTTTATCTTTTGTATAAAACTTGGACACTTAAGACTTTATTTTTTTGTCTAATGATACAACAAATATATTTATTTAAAAATTTGATGACATATACATTTTGCAATGCCCATAATCAGAATACATGGTGATAACCAGTGTTAGCATGTTAATAAATGCACTTGTATATGGATTTCTGAATTCCTATAAATAGTATTTAAATGAATCCTGGTAGATTTTAAAGTTATTTGTTTTAAAAGTACTTATAAAAGCCCAAAAAGTAATCGCAGAGCTTGTTGCAATTAGTACATATAACAAAATCCCATGCAAAGCCTCTTGTGGTTCCCCAGCCCACACAGGGGGTTCCTTATTTCGGTGCTGTAAGTCTCTTGCCTTTGTCTATAATTTTACCCCATGCATATGAGTCTTTTACAACTGATTCTGTTTTTGTTTTGTTTTTGCAGTCTGCACGAATAAAGTTTTAACATATGTCAAAATTGACCAATTTTGTTCTTAAGTATCTTTAATATCAATGGAACAAATCAATTAATTTTATCTTCTTAGAGCTGGCAAAGAAAGGTACATGAATTTTATAAATTGTCTTTATATGCAACAAAATTACTTTTATTCTTTTTAATATACACTTTTTAGGTATCAATATATTAGAAATACTTTCTAGGTCACAGAATATCATTCTAAGACTTCATAGTTCAAACATAATTTATTTAATCAACAACCTACTGGAGAAGTGCTAGCTTCTTTCTAATAATTATGCAATTTCCTAGGATAATTTAATTGAATTATAGTTGTCGTGTAATTAGCTTTTGTTATGTATTTGTCTCAAAGTTAAACTTCCAGCAGTAATGTATCCAAGAATCCATTTTCCATTATTCTCTATGCAATAATATTGTTTCCAGTTTTTATGTTGATGTATTGATTTAAGAGCAATAGTAGGCCACTATGTTAATGTGTTCTTATTTAAAATTTACACTGATTTTTGGACAATTCGATTTTGTATTTTGTATTTGATTAACTGTTTGTTCTCAAATTTATTTAACATTCAACTTTTTCTTTTTTTTTCAGGATGTTTGGCTATTTATGCAATTAAACCTGTTTTACCATAGGTAAAAGGTAAACCTATCAAGGCATTGCCTTAATAAATGATTATATAAATATCAACTTATGTTTCCTTCTTGTAGCTTTATATGATTTAATTTTTTTTTTTTGAGACAGAGTTTTCACTCTTGTTACCCAGGCTGGAGTGCAATGGCGCCATCTCAGCTCACTGCAACCTCCGCCTCCTGGGATCAGGCAATTCTCCTGCCTCAGCCTCCCAAGTAGCTGGGATTAAAGGCACGCACCACAACGCCCAGCTAAGTTTTTGTATTATTAGTAGAGATGGGGTTTCACCATGTTGACCAGGATGGTCTTGATCTCTTGACCTCGTGATCCACCCACCTCGGCCTCCCAAAGTGCTGGGATTACAGGCATGAGCCACCGCGCCCGGCCATGATTTAATTTTTATAGTAGGCTCCTAGATCATTTGAAAGACAGTCATATTTAGTGTCACTTTAAATTTTGCCCAAAATTTGATTGTTTTTCAAGAATACTTCAATCTTTCTCTGTCCTTTTTTTAACATTTTATCTTTTTTGTTAAATATCCTTTGTGAGATATCACTGATATAAAAATGTGCATGTATTTGAGGTGTACATCTTGATGTCTTGATATACATATACACTGTGAAATTATCAGGAAAATTCAACCAATTGGTAAAACTATTACCTCTATGTAGTTACTATGTGGTGTGTGTGTGTGTGTGTGTGTGTGTGTGTGTGTGTGTGTGTTAAGATTTTGTTCAAGATCTAGCCTCTTGGCAAATTTTAAGTATACAACAAAGTATTATTAAATATTATCACCATGTTGTACATGAGAATTTATTCCTCCTGTCTAACTGAAACTTTGAAAAATTTGGCCAAAATCACCCATTTCCTCCTACCCCAGCCTCTGGCAACTACCATCCTGCTCTCTGCTTCCTTGAGTTTGATGACTGTAGATTCCGCATATCAGTAGGATTATGCAGCATTTCTCTACTCTGTGTTGCTTATTTTGCTCAGCTCAATGTCCTTCAGCCCCAGCATTGCCTTTATCCATTCATCCATCATAATGGCCCTTCTAATTTGCATCCCACCAATAGGATGCCAGGGCTTCCTTTTCTCCACATCCTCTCCAGCACTTACCTTTTCAGCAGATGTAAATTGATGCTTCACTGTGGTTTTCATTTCATTTCCCTGATGATCACTAATTTCGATCATTTTTCGTATTCCTGTCAGCTCCTTGTATGTCTTCCTTTGACAAATGTTTATTCAGGTCTTTTGCTCACTTTTTAATTTCGTTATTTGCTTTCTTGCTATTGAGTAGTTTGAGTTCCTCAGGGTATCAACTCCTTATCAGATACGTGGTTGACAAACATTTCCTCCCCTCTGTAGGTTTCCTCTTCCTTTTGCTGATTGTTTACTTTGTTGTACAGAAGCTTTTCATTATGATGCAAGTCCATTTGCCTATATTCGCTGTTGTTACCTGTGCTTTTGGGTCATATCCAAAAAATCATTGTCTAGACCAGCATCATGGCAATTTCCCCCGGTGTTTTCTTCTGGTAGTTTTACAGGTTCAGGTCTTATACTTAAGTCTTTATTTGGTTTGGAGTTAATTTTGACCACGGTATAGAATAAAGGTTTTGATTTTCTCATTTCTTGCAGTGTGGTATAGCATTGTTTATTTAAGATAGTTCCCCTGTTTAGATGTAGGAGCTTATTGCTATGAACTTGCCTCTTAGAACTGCTTTGTTGCATCTAATAAGTTTTCGTATATTGTGTTTCTATTTTCATTTGTCTCAACATATTTTTAATTTGCCATTTTTTTACAAATTTATTATTTAGAAGCATATTGTTTAAGATTCACATTTGTAAATCTTCTAAAATTCTATTACTGATTACCAGTTCTGTGCCATTGTGGTCAGAAAAGACACTTAATATGATTTCAGTCTTTTAAAATATGTTAAGACTTGTTTGTGGCCTAACAAATAATATGTCCTGGAGAATGTAGATATTTGTATATGTCTGTCCGGCTTCTTTGGTCTAAAGAAGTGTAGTTTAAGTCCAATGTTTTCTTATTGATTTTCTGTCTATATAATCTAACCTTTGTTGAAAAGGGGTTATTGACGTTCCTCCTGTAATTGTGTTTTAGTCTCTCTGTCTCTCACTTGCTTTTTCTCTCTCTCTTTCTCTGTCTCTCCCTCTCATCTGATACATTAATATTTTCCTTCTATATTTGGGCACTCTGACATTGGGCGCATATATATTTATAATTATTATACTTTCTTACTATATAGGCATACCTTAAAGATATTTAGGGTTTGATTTCAGACCACAACAATAAGGAAAATATAACCATAAAGTGAGTTGCACAATATTTTTTATTTCCCAGTACATATAAAACTTATTTTACATTATACTGTAGTATGTTAGGTTTACAACATTATGTCCAAAAAATAGAAATATCTTAATTAAAAATGCTTTATTGGTTATAAATAGGTTTACAACATTATGTCCAAAAAATAGAAATATCTTAATTAAAAATGCTTTATTGCTTATAAATACTAACAACCACCTGAGCCTTCAGTGAGTCATGATGTTTTTGCTGGTAGAGGGTCTGGCTTCAATGTCGATGGCCACTGACTGAGTAGGGTTGTGGTTCCTGAAGGCTGAGAGGCTGGGGCAATTTCTTAAAATACGAATACAGTAAAGTTCTTCACACTGAAGGGCTTATTTTCACAAGAGAGTTACCTGTAACATATGACAGCATTGAATAGATTTTATCCATAGTCCATCTTCCAAACTAGAACCAGTTCGTTACTTCTTTATCAGCTAACTTTGTGTGGTGTTCCATGTCTTTGCTGTCATTTCAATGTTCACAGCATCTCCTCCTAGATTCCATCTCAATAAAGCATATTTTTTGCTCATTCATAAGAAACAACTCATTTTCTGTTAAAATTTCATCATGAGATTATAGCCATTTAGTTAGTCCCATCTTCAGGCTCCATGTCTAATTCTAGCTCTCTTGCTATTTCCACCACATCTGCAGTCAGTCCCTCCACTGAAATGTGAATCCCTCAAGGTCATCCAGGAGGGTTGCAATCCACTTCTTCCAGACTCCTGATCATGTTGATATTTTGTTCTCCTCTCCTTGACCATGAGTATTCTTAATGGCATCAAGAGTGTTAAATTATTTGCCGAAGGTTTTCAACTAACTTTGCCCAAGTTCCCCAGAGAAATCATGCTCTAAGGCAGCTATAACCTTATGAAATATATTTCTTAAATAATAAGGCTTGAAAGTCAACTTTATTTCTCAATCTATGTGCTGTAGAATGGGTGCTGTGTTAGTGGGCATGAAAAGAACATTAATCTCCTTATACATCTCCATCAGACCTCTTGGGTGACCAGGTGCCTTGACAAAGAGCAGTAGTATTTTGAAAGGGATATTTTTTTTCTGAGAAGTAGGTCTGAATACTTGGCTTAAAATATTCAGTAAACCATGCTGTAAACAGATGTGCTGTCATCAAGGCTTTGTTGTTTCATTTATAGGGACAGGCAGAGTCAGTTTGGAATAATTAAGGGCCCTGTGATTTTCAGAATGAAAAATGGGCATTGGCTTTAAGTTAAAGTCACCAGCTGCATTAACTCCTAACAAGACTGTCCTTTAGTGATTTGAAGCCAGGCACTGACTTCTTTTTTCTAGCTGTAAAAGTCCTAGATGACATCCTCTTGCAGTATAAGGCTGTTTTGTCTACACTGGAAACCTGTTGTTTAGTGTCACCACTTTTACCAATTACCTTAGCTAGATCTTCTGGATAACGTACTGCAGCCAGTACATCAGCACTTGCTGCTTCACCATGCACTTTTATGTTACAAAGAAGACATGTTCTCTCCTTTTTTTTTTTTTTTGGAGATGGAGTTTCACTCCTGTTACCCAGGCTGGAGTACAATGGTGCGATCTTGGCTCACCGCAACCTCCGCCTCCTGGGTTCAGACAATTCTCCTGCCTCAGCCTCCTGAGTAGTTGGGATTACAGGCACGTGCCACCATGCCCAGCTAATTTTTTTTTGTATTTTTAGTAGAGATGGGGTTTCACCATGTTGACCAGGATGGTCTCCAGCTCTTGAACTTGTGATCTACCCGCCTCAGTCTCCCAAAGTGCCCTAGAACCACTCTCTGCTGGCTTCTAATTTTCTTCTGCAGCTTCCTCACCTCTTTCAGTCTTCATTGATTTGGAGAATTGAAGAGAGGGCCTGATCTTTATTTGGCTCAAGGGAACGTTGTAGCTATCTTGTTCTTCCATCCGGATCACTAAAACTTTGTATCAGCAATAAGGCGGCTTCACTTTCTTATCATTCGTGTTCACGGAAGTAGCATTTTAGTTTTCTTTGAGTTCACAACTTGGCTGTTTGGTACAAGAGGCCTAGCTTTCTGTCTAACTCAGCTTTTGACAAACTGTCCTCACTATGCTGAGTTATTTCTAACTTTTAAATTAAAGTGACAAATGTATGACTCTTTTTTTAACTTGAAAACGTAGAGGTCATTATAAGGTTGTTAACTGGCCTAATGTCAATATTGTTGTTTCTTAGAGAATAGAGACCTGAGGAGATAGAGGAACGGCCATTTGATCAAAACACACAGAACATTTATTAAGCTTGTTGTCATCTAGGTGTGATTCATGATGCCCCAAAATCATTACAAAATTAACACTGAAAATCACTGATTACAGATCATAACAGATACAATAGTAATGACAAAATTTAAAGTATTGCTAGAAATAACAAATGTGACAGAGACGTGAATTAAGCACGTGCTTTCTGGAAAAATGACACTGATAGACTTGCTTAATGTAGGGTTACCACAGACTTTCAATAGTAAAACAATGCACTATCTGTGGAGTGCAAAAAAGTGAGTTATGCCAGTTTAACTCCTTTCTTCACATCTTTTTTTACAGTTTTGCACTTAATGTCTATTCCATCTGATGTAAGTATTGCTACCCCTGCTCTCTTTCAGTTTCCAATTGTATGAAATATCTTTTTCCATTTCTTCACTTTCTATTTCTGTTATTACCAGGGAAGTGAGTCTCCTGTAGTAAGCCTTTAGGTGGGTCTTTAAAAAAATTCCATTCATCTAACCCATATATTTTTATTGGAGAATCTAATCTGTTTACATTCAAAGTAATTACTTATAAGCGAGTTCTTGCTAATACCATTTGTGATTTGTTTTCCAGTTTTGTTTCTGCAGATCCTTTGTTCCTTTCTTCCTCTCTCACTGTGTTATTTTCAGATTGGATCGTTTTTTTCTAGCATTATGCACTAATTGCTTGCTTTTTAGCTTCTCTGTATGTACTATGGATTTTTGCTTTGTGTTTACCAAGAGACTTATGTAAAACAGCTGATAAATTTAACTTTTATCCATTCCCTTCCACATTGTACCTCTTTGATGTCACCATTTCTCTTTTCATATTGTGTGTATCTTAAGAAATAATTATAGCTGTGAATATTTTAATTATTTGTCTTTTAATCTTTATACTAAAAATTTAAATAGTTTACACACCACCATTACATTATTAGAATATTCTGAATTTGACAGTGTGCTTACTTTTATCATTGAGTTTTCTTCTCTCATATGTTTTCACTTGATCTTAGTCAAAAGGCTGAGAAGTGATTTCTCATATGTTTCTATTTTGCCAATTAGTATCTTTTTCTTTCAGCTTGGATGACTTCCTTTAGCATTTATTAGAAGGAAGATCTATTGATAATAAGATTTCTCAACTCTTTTTTGTTGCTGTTCTGGGAAATTCCTTCTCCTTTATTTCTGCAGTATAGCTTTGCCAGATAAAGCATTCTTGGTTGGTAGACATTTTTCCTTGAGCATGTTGAATATATTATCTTACTCTCTCCTGGACTCTAAAGTTTCTGTTGAGAAAGTCACGGCAAATCTTACTGAAACTTTTTTATATGTGATATATTTATTTTCTCTTGCTGCTTTTAGAATCTTTTCTTTGTCTTTTATTTTTGACAGTTTGATTATATGTCCTAGTGTAGTCTTGCTTGGATTGTAGATTGTATCTGAAGACCTTTGACCTTCCTATACCTGAATATTTATGTTTCCCAGATATGGGAAGTTTTAAGATATTTTTATTTAACTAAAGTTTCTGTCCCTTTACCTCTTTTCTTCTTTAATTCCTATAGTTCAAATATTTTCTGTCTTGATTCTATTCTATGATTTCTGTAATCTTCCTTAATTTCTATTCATTCTTGTTTCTCTCTGACTGCATATTTTCAAATAACTTAGCTTCTGGTTCTCAAAATTTTTCTTCTCCTTGATCATTTCTGCTGTTGGTGTTTACTGCATTTTTCATTCCATTCATTGTATTATTCAGCTCTAATTTTTATATTTTTTAGATTTAAATATCTCTGTTAAATTTCTTTATTTGCAAAAATTGAAAAGTGGGACCTATTTCAGCTTAAGAGCATCTGTGCAGCCTAGGAAACTATCAATAGAGTAAATAATGGCTGACTCATAGAATGGGAGGAAATACTTGCCAACTATGAATTCAACAAAGGTCTAATATTCAGAATCTGTAAGAGATTTAGACAAATCAAAAAGCATAGAACAAGTAATTCCATTAAAAATGCACAAAGAATATGAACAGACACTTCTCAAAAGAAGACATACAAGCAGCCAACAAACATATGAAAAAATTATCATTATTACTAATGATCAGAGAAATGCAAATAAAAACCACAATGAGATATCATCTCACACCAGTCTGAATCGCTGTTATTAAAACGTCAAAAAACAGATGCTGGCAATGCTGTGCAGAAAAGGGAACAGTTATACACTATCGTTGGGAATGTTAATTAGTTCAGCCACTGTGGAAAGCAGTTTGGAGATTTCTCAAAGAACTTAAAGCAGATACCATTAGACCCAGCAATTCCATAATGGGCATTTACGCAAAGGGAACTAGATCATTATAGGTGCCCATCAGAGGTGGACCAAATAAAGAAAATGTGGTACATATACATCATGGGATACTACGCAGCCATGCAAAGAACAAAGTCATGTCCTTTGCAGTAACATGGATGGAGCTGGAAGCTGTAATCCTAAACAAATTAACACAGAAACAAAAAACCAGATACCGCATTCTCTTATAAGAGGGAGCTAAACACTGAGCACCCATGGATACAAACTTAGCAAAAATAGACACTGCAAACTACTAGCTGGAGGGGAGAGGGAAGCAAGAGAGGTTGAAAAACTACCTGTTAGGTACCATGCTCACTACCTAGGTGTAATAGACCCATGTAACAAACCTGCACATGCACCTCTGTATCATAAAAGTTGAAAAAAAACTGTTTGTTAATGTACTGTTGTTAGGATTTTGTTGAATTGCTTCTCTGTATTTTCTTGAAGTTTACTGAGCTTTCTTAACACAATTATTTTTAGGTTTTTTCTTTTTTCGGTCAGGCACTTTGTATAGCTCAATTTTTTAAGGGTGCATGACCAGGAAGTTACTGTGGTTATTGTCTCAGTGAGGATAAGCCTCCTTGTTTTTCATGTTTCTTCTCACCTCGTATTGATGTGTGCACGTGTGGTGAGCAGACCCCTATTGCAGACTTCATAGGCTACATTTGGTGTAGAAAACCTACTCCTACTTAGGTAGTCGGTGTGAGAGTGCTGGTTGGGTGCAGTGAGCAATTATGGCGCAGTGCAATGCAACTGTGTATTCTTTTTAATTTTTTTTGAGACAGAGTTTCTCTCTTGTTACCCAGGCTGGAGTGCAATGGGGTGATCTCAGCTCACCACAACTCCGCCTCCTGGGTTCAGGCAATTGTCCTGCCTCAGCCTCCTGAGTAGCTGGAATTACAGGCATGCGCCACCAAACTGTGTATTCTTTATTCAGCTTTCTCAGCTGAGGTTGGTGTTGTCAAAGATTGCAGGGATGCTCAGAGGCCAGCATTGTGGATGTCTTCTATGGCAACAAGGGTGGTTGGGATTTTGGTGGCGATGGCTGCTGAGATTCTTCTGATCTTTCTTCTCCTACTACGGTTGTTGTGCCTGAAGGGGTCCTCCTTGGCACTGGGTCTGGCTTACAGGCCTACTCGCATTGGCAATGGCACCAGTGTCTGGCAAGTGGCACCCATAGAGCAGCAACAAAGCTGAGGCCTAAATTAGAGGCATGAATGGAGGAGCTATGCCCAGGTGGTCTTGGATGGTAACGTAACTGGTGCCTGGAGCACAGGCACCCTTGCTGCCTTTTTGGCAACGGTGTGAGGTGGAGATGCTTGTTAAACAGCCTAACTGAGGAGAACGGGAAAACAGGCATGCACAAACCAACAGTGATTCTGTTTGGGGTTTGGACAGGGCCAAGTTTTTCATGGACCTGTTGCCCAGAGCATAGGAACATGCCGAGAGACCTTGGCCCTGCTGCCAGCTGTGCAAATTAGTTCATCGTCATGGTGACTTGGTGTTTGACATGTGGGCACACACCGTACAGCCTTACCACCGTCTGGAAGGTGGACACTTACAGGGTGACCACAGCTGAAGCATCTGGGGCAAGTGCAGGGCCAGGAGAGGCAGCAGCCCTGGTCCCGAAGTAGCATAACAGAGGCTGCTTCTAGACAAGGGCTGTGCACCCACATCTCCCTCTCTGGGGTTCCTCAGTAGAAGTGGCTACTGGTTACCTCAGTAGCAAAAGATGCTGGTGTTCTCTGTAGAGCAGGCCACTGGGGGCCATGATGGGTCCTGCCATGTGTCTAATCCACCTGTCTTTGTTCTATGCTGTCTCCTGGCATCGCAGGTTTTCCAGTCTCATCAGCAAGCCTTTCTGTGTGGATATCTGTGCTATTTCGTTCCATTATGTTGTTGCTGCAGATTGTTTAATGGGCCCTTGAGCTGTCCGAGGACTATTTTGGTTTCTGAATAGGTATCCACATGTTTTTTTGCCGAGGGATGAAAGCTGGTATCTCCTGTTCCTGGTGACATCCAGACTCTCTTAATCAGATTTCCTGCTTAGATCCACTTGCATTTCTGTTAAATGGAAAACATAAAAGAAATTACTGTGGGTAATGCTTTTATACCCACTCCCCCAATTTGCCTTCTTGATGTCAGAGTTTACTCATTTTTACATTGTACACTTGTTCTCACATTTTTGTGATCACTATTATTCTTAATAATTTTGTATTTTAATTTTCACATTATGATTATGTGCATGTCACACACAGCACTGCAGTGTTACATTGTTCTGTACTCACTGTGTATTTACCTCTATCGTAAGCTTTATGCTTTCACATGCTCTCATATTGCAGGTTAGCACATTTTCAATTCCATTTAAGGACTCCCTTAAGCATGTCTTGTAAGGCAAGTCTAATGGGAAACAAAACAAACAAACAAAGAAAACAGAACTCTTTTTCATTCTTTGTCTATGGAAGATGTTGTATCTCTTTCACTTTGAGAGAATACCTTTGCAGCATGTGGTATTCGTAATTGTTTTTCTCTTTCTTTCTTTCTTTCTTTCAGGACTTTGAGTACATCCTCTCACTCCCTCCTGGCCTGTAAAGTTTCTGTCAAGGAATTCATTAGTAAACTTACCGAGGTTCCCTTGCATGTGACAGGTCACTTTTTTTCTGCTTTTAAAATTCTTTCTGATTTTGACTTCTGGCAGTTTAACTATAATTTGTTTTAGTGTAGCACACTTTATATTCTACCTCTCTGGGGTTCTGTGGGCTTCTTGAACCTGTATGTTTATTTCCTTGCTAGATTTGGAGTATGTAATATTATTATTTTTTAAATGAGTTTTATACTCCTTTCTCTTTCTCTTCTCCTTCTGAGATTCTCAAAATGTGTGCATTAGTTCACCTGATGGTGTCCCGTATGTCCCAGAGGCTTTCTGAGTTCTTTAAACAGCTTTCACTCCCTTTCCCATCTGGGTGATTTCCAATAGCCTTTCAGTTAGCTGTTCTTTTATTCTGCTTGATTTTTAACACCTGCTGTTGAAGATCTCTATTGAATTTTTTGTTCAGTCATTTTATTCTTCATTGCCAGTTTTTGTGTTTGGTTCTTTTTTATGTTTTTTAATTGTTTGTTAATTTCTGACTTTATTCTTGTGTTATTTTTCTAATTTTTGTTAAATCATTTATATGTATTCTCTTGCATTTTTCTAAGCTTCTTTGGAACAATTATTTTAATTTTTTGTAAATTGTAGATCTCCATTTTTTAAAAATAATTTCTGGAAGTTTATCATCTCCCTTTGCCAGTGTTATATTTCCATATTTTTTGAGTTTTTTATATTCTTGCACTAGTGTCTGCACATGTGAATAAGCAGTCACATAGACCTATGGACTGACTTCAGTGAGGAAAACCTTTCACCTGAGTGGAGAGGTATGGGCATGTCTACTGAGAAGGGTGTGCAGAAGCTCTTATGGCATTGGGTCTGGTGGTGTGCAGGGCACCGGATGGCTCTGCATCACACAGTGGCTTAGCTCTGGAGGGGCAGGTGGCAGCTCACCAATTCAGGCAGCTGGGATCTATGACCCTGGCCATTGGATAGCCCTCAGTGTCAAAAGCTGTCGGGGAATCCATGGTGGCTGTGAGGGCTGTGGGGGCTACAGCATCACATTGGGGTCTAGTTGTCTAGTTATGAGTGCCTCCAGGAAAGCAAGGCCTGGGGCTGGTGGTGGGAACTGTGTGACCACGGTATGCATGTGATAGTGGGGCTGGGGCTGGTGGTGGTGGGAGAGACATCTGTGGGCGTGTACAGTGACTGTCCTGGTCTTGGAGCCGGTGCACCAACCATCACACAGCCTAGGGCAGCTCCAGCAGTGGGGGCAGTGGAGTGGCGGCTTAGGCGTCTGGGGTTTGTAAAGGCAAAGATGTGAGGGCTGTTGGTGGTAAATCTGTGGGGAGTCTTTGCCAGCTGCAATGGCTGTTGGCTTTCTTGGGGGAGAAATTTGCTGGAGTTCCCTGTGGAGCAGTCCACTGGGGTCCACGGTGGTGAACACTTGGAGTCTTTGGCAATGAACTTGATGGGAGGTCCGTGGTGCTTGCGAGGGCTGTTGGAATCCTAATGGCAAAGGCTACTGGGGTCCCCTGCTGAGCAGGCAGTCAGGCACTGCGCTGGCAAACCCTGCATTGCTGATACTAACAGGCACTTTTCTTCTTTGCTCCCAGCTCTATTCAGACGTGCCAGTGATGTGGCTCCCCCGGTTATCTAGGTTGGTTGGAACAGAAGCAGGTGCTTCAGTCAATGCTTCTGAAAGCTGGTCACTCACCCTGCTGTCTTTTTGCCTCATGAGGAAACTCACAGGACAAGGAGCTCCCTCTCGGTGCTGAGCTGTGCCAGCCTGGGGGTGGGGTGATGGAGGCAAAATTAAACTCTTCTCCCACCCTTTCTGTGCAGCGAATTCTCTCTCTTTCTCATTCCACTGTGGTGCTGCAACCTCCTGACTTTTGAACTCTCCTAGGATTATATTAGTTTATGAATGGCTAATGTTGTTTCTGTTTGGAGGTGCAAATGACAGGGTCTTCTGCTCTGCTACCTTTGTGATGTCAACCTCTGTTCCTTTTATCCTTAAGCTTAATGAAATCAGTTTCTACTAAATACTTGTGTTGTTTCTGGAATGATGCATCTCCTATTTATGCCACTACACCATGCCTGTAAAATTATTCTCCTTAAAACACATGACAGTATTGAACACAGATAAACCAAAATTGTATTATAATTTTCTGACATTGTTTTCCATAGCTCCACCTATCTATTAATTTTTGGTCAAATTGCTTGAGCCTCTAGGCTTTGGTTTGTATATCTGTGTGATACAAACGGTAAACTATAACACTTCCAAGTCTCACGGCAAGTTTATTCTTCTGAAGTTCTTTGAATCTATTGTTTCTACCGTGGAAAATTTTTATTACTTTTTACAAATTGATACACAAGAGGGAATGTATCCATGGAGCCTGTTGCTTGCGGCCTGGAACACTTCATATCAGTCTCCACTGTGCCTTTTCACAGCTCAAGCCTTTGCTTGCTGGATAAGTTTCCACTTCAGGAAGAAAAAAATGATAAATGATTGGAAAAAAATCTAATTTAATTTTCTTTAAATAAATGATTTGCCTGTCGATTCTATATTCAAGGTATAAAGCGGGGAATAAATTTTAAAATGTTTTATTTTCCTCTAAAATACAACCAAGTTTTCAAACTATTTCCTGTTGAAACACATGTGCACTTTTAAAAATAATCATCACAGCTGGACACCAAAGATTGATAGCGGGTTGTGAAAGACTCCTTTGAAGGAAAGTGAAGTCAACCCTCCCACCCATGGGATTTCCTAAATGCTCGGCAACCAGGCTGAAGAATATCCTTACCAGATTGTATGATTTTTCTTCCTGGAAGCTGAAACACAAGCTACTGTATTGCACGGAGATGTGAGTTTTGGAGTTTTTGTGTCCGGAACGGTGGACGTATTTAAGTCAGGAGTAAGAATGTCTTGGAGCTCGAGGGCATTTATCAGGATTAAAGTAATCCACATGGGTTTGATTCATGCTTAGTAGGCTGGATCCTGGTTTAAACTGCAGATGAATAGGGGAAAAAAAGACTCATTTTTCTTATAGTTTATGTTTCCTTAAATTTATTGAAGAACTGACTAAAATAATTCCACCGTCAGTGGAGTTTAAGTTCTGGAGCAGTCACTGGACAAAATGTGGTAATCTTAGAGTTTGTTAATTTATACAAAACCGTTAGAAAAACCTTCCTGATGGTGCCCCTGGTCTGAGCCTCAGACCTCAGTCACGAGCCCCAGAGCCCTGTGCTCATCTCCATTATAGTGGTTCTCACTTTTTATCTGTCATTTTTGCTATCTCCTCTTTGAAGTTAGGGGAAATTATGGCTTTGAAGCCATAATTTACAACTCTGCTTACAGAAATGGAAAACTCACACGCATGGAGTGAGTAACGTCTCTGAATTTGATTTGGGTAACTGAGGACACACGCCTGGATGACGGTGGGCTATGAAGAAGGGAGCACATTCCCTGTGTCCCAGCTGGGCCACACCTCCCAGTCATGGGTGTCCCTGCAGATGGCACAGGCTTCCAACATGATGCTCCCAAGAAACTGTCCTCAGAGCTGCCGCCCGAGGCAGTTTCCAGCAAGTCCTCCCTCTTCTCCAGGCCTTCTCACAAGCATCAGACTGCTCCCATTCTGCTTCCTCCCCGACCTGCTCCCAGCCTTTCTTCCCTTTATTTTTCAGTTATTTGGTTCAAATTAGTCTCCTGGATTTCCAACTCCAATTTGCCATCTGTTTCAGAGAGGATGCTGACAAACGGGATGTGAATTCGATCATGTATGTTTTTCTAACCTAAATTCATTGTTTTAATGATTTTCCCCTGAATTTTCTTTAAGGTGATAAACAATATAAAACTGTTCACTTTCCAGACACTGGGATGAAATACATTGTATATCATTGAGGTTTAGCCATTTTTCCATTTCAAACTCTTACATACGATATTAGTATAAAATCTTTGGTTACCTTAATTCTTAAACAAATATCAAATAACCTGGAATCATTTATTTACCAATTTGAAGAGCTGTTATGAAACTTTAACCGTAGAAAGGTAAACGTGAAGCCAACAGGCATAGAATCTCGGGGTCTTCCCCAAAGACTTGAAATAGAGTGAAGACAGTTAATGAATAAAGAAAGAAAGAAAAAAGAGTCCAAGGTTTAGTGTGGTTAACTTGGGTTTCATTGTTCAATGACTGGTAGAAAAATCTTCTAAGCATGTATTCCTTTACTGTTTTAAAAGGGGTTGCGATTCATTTCGACAAATATAATTTCTATGGCAACGTCTTGATTACTCACCCTAACATTTAAACTCTAAAATGTTCTTATTGTTTAAGGTGAAGAATATGAAATGACTCACCTTATTTAATAATATTATTGATTCTGCATGTTGACTTCAAAGAATATTTGATCATGTTTTTGGAAAAGAGAACGCAGATATTTTGGGACAGAATTTTTATTTCTTTTTTATGCATCTTTATTCTTGGCTGAACTTACAACCTTAAAAAATAATAATTATATGCCTGTGGTTACCCTTTATGCAGTTTTTTTTTATATAAATCAACTTTAGCTCACTCGTTACCCTCCTCCAAAATTTGTTTCCACTTGACTTTTCCAAGCCTTCCTTTCCAATGTGGCCACTTTCTCCGCTCACACCTTCCTAGATTGTAGTTCCATTATTTAAACTGGGAAATGGTTTCTCAGCTAAAGACTCATTTGTGCAAAATACATTTACCAAAAATAAGTTCTTAAGAAAGCAAAAAGTCTTCAACTCACGCTTTTTCCAGGATGTCTATAACTTTTTTAGGCTCTATCAATTTTACAACTCATATATTTTACTCCACAATCTCTTCCAGAAATTTTTTATTAAGCTTTTACTCACAGTGATTCCATGTCAATTTCTGTTTCCAAATCTTCATGTGAAACTCATAATTCTCTCTTAACCCAGCACAACGCAGGGTGAATTGCAACAGCACATCTCCTTTTGACTTGCTTTGGCCAGTGCTAGAGTTTCTCGAATGCTGAAATGACAGCTGAAGTACCTCTATATTCTGGCATTTTCAATAAAATGATCTCTTTGTTAGTCAGGAAGTTGCCTAGATCTTCGCGTCTTCTGATGCTGGTGCAGTAAGATAATTCTTGCGTTTGCATCATCTGTATCTAAGATGTGTAATGGGAGAAGCAACTGGTATCTCCACCATCACGAACTTTTGGTTTAATACTAGGCACCTAGAAAAGGATTTAAGATGACCTTTCACGTTTTTGTATCTTCCCTGATTACTGGCTCAGGAAGAGCAGGCGTGAGGCCTGGTCAGAGCTGATTACCAGCAAGTGCAACGTTATTAGGACATATCAGCTTAAGACAAAGAAGCTGCTTAATATTTATCCAATAACTTTATCTGGGTGTGTGCTTTGTGTCTGGCTGCCTCGAAAGTCCTTGCCTTTTAATATGGAGTTTAATGCAGTAACATTTTATTTTAAAATATAGAATGACTTTCTAGTATAAAATGTAATCACCTAATGCCATCAAACATGCCAATCTCCCCACAAGTGTGGTGAGGGATCAAATCTCTGCACTGTTCCTGTGTTGGGGCAAAGTGGAACTCAGCGGAACCTGTCCTGTGTAATTGCCACAAATGAATGAACAGAGGAATCCGTGAGTGGGTTCGCAAAAGTAGTTTTCCAAGTGATGTTAATGTGGCATCTGTTGCCAAAAAATATCTTGCAGGTGATAAATCCATGCATTCTGCAGTCACAATGGGAGGAATAAAGAGGAACAGCTGGGGCGCCCTGCAGAACTGCTTAAATACTGCTTTCTGGCCTCGCATCAGCAATGGGACTATTTTTTAACCACAGTTTGTTGTTAATTTGTAAAATGAAACTAACTTCCACCTTCATTACAGGTTTCTAAAAGAATCAGAGGGCAAAATATATGTGGTTGTAGAACGTGCCTTATAAACTTGAAAGCTCTAGAGAATAAGTGATATTCTCTTTTTTGGGGTGGGGGTGGTAGAGGTCTTCATTGCTACTGAGTTGCTATTGCTCTTAAATCTTTCAATGAATGTTAAAACATATATTAGAATATAGAAATATAAAAACAGATTGCATTGCTATATTTAATTCACAAATGAGGTTTCTATTCTTTCATATAAAGCTTACTTCCTACACAAAATTAGCATAAATTACTTTTTTAAATTCTACAATGATATTCAGAATTGATTTTACAAAACACTCGAGACCTTTCTTCTACTTGGTTAAGTTAAAAAAAAATGTTTTTACCGCTTCAGGATATCTGTAGATATCTACGCAAAGCCTACCCACGAGCTCGAGATCTTTATTCTACTTGGTTAAGTTTAAAAAAAGTTTTTATTGCTTCAGGATGATCTGTAGGTATCTACGCAAAGCCTACCCACGAGCTGACTTCAGAAGTTTCATGTTCACCTCCCTGCAAGTCTGAATTTACTCCGTCCACTGACCCAGGCAGTTCCCATCCTCATTTAAAAGACACGTTCACCCAAAGAACCAAAACGTCAGGCCAAGTAAACAGCACCAGGGGTCACCTGCTTGCCATAAACAGCCGAAACGGCATTGCTGCTACAATGAGTATTTAAATTTGCTTTTTTTCTTCCCTAGATAAATCTAGAAAAATCACCATGCTCTTTAACAGAAGCTGAAAGGGAAAACCAAAGAAGCAGGAAACCAGATTAGGAAGATAAAGGAAAGACACCTTGAGTGAGGGTGTCCTGCACAGACGACTCTCGGCAGAGGCTGGTGGTGCAGGGAGACGTCCAGGCCTCAATGTTTAGGCGTCCAGGGTCTCAGCATCTAATACAGCTTCTGCCATCCACGGCCGCAGCACATGATTTTTGCCTAAATTCAATACTTTTCTATCTCAGTCACGTTTTGCACATAAGAGAGGCAAAGGGTTTAAAACCTTTGTTCATCAAATTTTCATTTTAACCACTTATATAGATAAGTCATTTCTAACAATCAGGGCATCCTTTTGACATGCACCCAGGATGTGCATGAGGGTGTGTGTCAACACTGGGAAACAGGTGAATTCGAATTCCTTGGAGTTGCCCGGCCGCGGTTTTTAAGAGATCTGGAAGTCCTAAGTGGATCACTTAGTCCATTGAGCTACTGTCAATTGTCCGGTAGTTCTCAGAGGACTGAGCAAAAACTGATGGGAAGTGAAATGCCATTTTGTTCGCTTGATTAGGTGCATACATCTCCAGTGTGAGGCCACGCATTTCGGCTTCCACCTGGAGCAAGCAAATCAAAGGAAGTATTCGGGAAGCTGTGGATGCGACTGCTGGTGTCATCGGCAAGACGACTTCCTGTTCACCATTTATGAGAACCCGTGTTCGTTTCAGGCAATGCTCAGAATGAAGCTCCGAGGACTGTCCTTAGAAAGGCCGTGCTTGTTATTGAGATTGTTGTGTTATTTTAAGGCAACTCTTGCCTTTTTGCTGGTGGATTGCATTCTTTAGCTCGAGGCTGTGCTTCTGCCCTGATTTCTCTGAATGCAGAGCTGAGGACATATCCATCTGCATCAGCGTCACCTTAACAAGAGCAGAGGATGCGTCTTCCCCAAGTGGCCAAGGAGACCAGCTTCCGGCTTCCTGGGAGCGCCTAGTGTTCTCCTTACAACCCTTAACACATATGTTTTTTCCATGCCACACATCAGATCTCTAGACTTATCCTACAAAGCTGAAACTGCGCTGTTTGACCTACAACCTCCCATTTCCCGGATGCTTATTCCTGCCCCTTACACTGGTAATTTGCCAAGAAAGTCAATTTTAGGTTACCTTACTGTGATGGTTAATACTGAGTGTCAACTTGATTGGATAGAAGGGTACAAAGTATTGTTCCCGAGGGTGTCTGTGAGGGTGTTGCCTAAAGGAGATTAACGTTTCAGTCAGTGGACTGGGAAAGGCAAACCCACCCCTAATCTGAGTGGGCACCATCTAATCAGCTGCCAGCGAATATGAAGTAGGTAGAAAAACGTGCAAAGAGAAACTGGCCGAGCCTCCTGGCCTACATTTTTCTCCCATTCTGGATGCTTCCTGCCCTTCAAACATCAGTCCAAGCTCTTCAGTTTTGGAACTCAGACTGGCTCTCCTTGCTCCTCGGCCTGTGTGGGACTTTGTGATTGGATGAGTTAATACTTAATGAGCTCCCCATTATTTATACATGTATTCCATCAGCTCTGTCCCTCTAGAGAACCGTAATACATTCACCATGCCCATGCACCACACTCACTCACCATGTATGTGCACCACACTCACCATGTGTGTGCACCACACTCACTCACCATGCGCGTGCACCACACTCACTCACCATGCCCGTGCACCACACTCACTCACCATGCCTGTGCGCCACACTCACTCACCATGCGCGTGCACCACACTCACTCACCATGCCTGTGCACCACACTCACTCACCATGCGCGTGCACCACACTCACTCACCATGCGCGTGCACCACACTCACTCACCATGCGCGTGCACCACACTCACCATGAGCATGCACCACACTCACTCACCATGTGCGTGCACCACACTCACCATACCCATGCACCACACTCACCATGTGTGTGCACCACACTCACCATGCCTGTGCACCACACTCACTCACCATGCGCGTGCACCACACTCACTCACCATGCATGTGCACCACACTCACCATACCCATGCACCACACTCACCATGCGCGTGCACCACACTCACCATGACCGTGAACTACACTCACCATGTTCGTGTAACACACTCACCATGAGCATGCACCACACTCACTCACCAGGCCTGTGCACCACACTCACCATGCGCGTGCACCACACTCACCATGCCCATGCACCACACTCACCATGCGCGTGCACCACACTCACCAGGCCTGTGCACCACACTCACCATGCCCGTGCACCACACTCACTCACCATGCATGTGCACCACACTCACCTTGCCCATGCACCACACTCACCATGACCGTGAACTACACTCACCATGCGCGTGCACCACACACTCACCATGTTTGTGTACCACACTCACCATGAGCGTGCACCACACTCACCATGCCCGTGCACCACACTCACTCACCATGCCCGTGCACCACACTCACCATGCATGTGCACCACACTCACCATGCCCGTGCACCACACTCACTCACCATGCATGTGCACCACACTCACCTTGCCCGTGCACCACACTCACCATGACCGTGAACTACACTCACCATGTTCGTGTACCACACTCACCATGCGCGTGCACCACACTCACTCACCTTGCCCGTGCACCACACTCACTCACCAGGTCTGTGCACCACACTCACCATGCCCGTGCACCACACTCACCATGTGTGTGCACCACACTCACCATGCCCGTGCACCACACTCACCATGCCTGTGCACCACACTCACTCACCATGCACGTGCACCACACTCACTCACCATGCGCGTGCACCACACTCACTCACCATGCGCGTGCACCACACTCACTCACCATGCATGTGCACCACACTCACCATACCCATGCACCACACTCACCATGTGTGTGCACCACACTCACCATGCCTGTGCACCACACTCACCATGCCCGTGCACCACACTCACTCACCATGCATGTGCACCACACTCACCTTGCCCGTGCACCACACTCACCATGACCGTGAACTGCACTCACCATGTTCGTGTACCACACTCACCATGCGCGTGCACCACACTCACTCACCTTGCCCGTGCACCA